>JASEVX010000002.1:146145020-146477448 GCA_031761405.1 Serripes groenlandicus
TAACACAATTGTATGAATATTGGACTTATAATCCAAATGTTATGTATTTTGGGCCAGAGGCCTTTATATACTAATAAAATTCTGAGTTCTGAGTTCTGAGTACACATAATGTGATATAGAATACATATTAATGTGATTAATGATACAAAACAACGTGAAATAGAATACATATTAATGTGATTTATGATACAAACCAACGTGATATCGAATACATATTAATGTGATTTATGATACAAACCAACGTGAAATAGAATACATATTAATGAGATATAGGATACAAATTACTGTGATAACGTGTTAACCTGCATAGAGTAAGTAAATACTGGAAATTGAAGATAAAAATGTGTTTATCTACGGTTATTGTTTCAGAGACGGTTAGATTCAAAACAGGAAATACATAAAGATATGGAAAAAAAAACATTTTATTGTAGAACTTATAGTCTTATCAGTGCCTTATTCTATTGAATATAGAAACATTTTATCACTTGTACACTAAAGAAGAAACGCCTCTTAACCCTTTCCCTCATATAGACGCTTTCTGACGCCTCTGCAGCAGACGGCGTTTTCAAAACATAGTGACAAAATAAGAAATTGCACAAAACGTGCAATTTCTCCTTTTGCCACAATGTTTTCCTCTTTTTGTCATAGGTTATCCATTAAATTATAGAGATTTTCTATGTTTTGACAAAATACGTTCAAAGTCGTCTGCTGCAGAATTGTCGTACGAGGGAAAGGGTTAAAATAACGTAGACATTGTCGGAGGAATCACAATGTTTTTCAACTCAAATTTGCACTTAATATTCATACCCCGTCTTTCTTTTACTTATGGTGTATGATGAACATAAAACAGATCATTTCAATCTATAAACTTGTACCCGTCAAATGTCTACATAAAATTGGCGTCCTTTCAAAACGACGCCAATGAGGATTCACATTTACTCATGAATATCGATATTATAGCATTTTTTCCTCATTTTAAATGAAGATAAAAATCTCCATATGTTATACATTCTTGATGAAATATAGCAGCGTATTATTGGAAAAACATTGGGGTTAGGATTGTATTGCTTGAACCATCAAAACTAAGCTTTCTGTAATGCTTTACAATTTCAATGTTTAAGTCCGAGTCAATTGCAACGCAATTAAACCGGACTATTGCGGGTCGAAATATCCTGCCGAAAAATATCCAGTATGTAGGCTCTCAAAGACATACATAGGCATTTATAATTCATTCAGTGGAGTAAAGCGATATCGACTTTCTTCTATGAAAGGTTTTACATCGTATGTAAACACAGAAAAAATATTGTGTAAAGTGTACAGGTTATATTCAATTGGGGTTGATACTTTCGCACATTTTCTATTTCCTGATTTGAAGATTTGTATGCTTAAATTCCCAGACAAATTCAAAAATACATTTCTATTATTTAAAAAAACAGTTTTTCTTTTTATTTTGTATTAAGTGTGTACATGAAACAAAATTAACAGAATATTGACCCTTATCATTTTTCGTAACCCTTCACATACCACTATCCATGTTTTCCCTTGTATTTTCAACATCTTTGAATTTATTTAAACTTTGGGGATTTCATGTGAACCCGACTTTCAGTACTTTGATTGTATTATGATACACCGTTTTCTTGCCATGTTAAAGCATTAAAATAACTTTTGAGATGCTTCTTGAAAGGCGCGCGAAAACAACACTAAAAGGGGAAACTCTTAACTATTTAAAATACTTGGCAGAAGTAACGGTGCAGCGCAACAGGGATTCTCTGCAGAATCACTCTCCCATTAAGACTACACTTTTAAAGAGCATTAGAATTCCGGAGCAAAATGCGTTTTTTATCAAGTTGTAACAAATGAATACATTTCAAGTGAATAGAAATGTTTTGCGTTTGTCTACATTCTTTATAGACAAAAAGTAATTTGTAGAAACACGTCATTTCATCAATACAATCAGGAAAACTGGAATTGGCATTTTACCTGAAATGATTTATTGCTGCATTTGTCTGCTGTGAAATATACCATCTGGAAGATTTGAAGTATAAGTGTGAGTAGTAATCATTGTTGGAAAATGAGTTATATACAGAAATTTCTCCTTTTTTCACACATGATTTTTAAAGAATCTGCTTGACGTTATGCCTTTCAAAGGTAATCTCTGCTAGCAACTCAAACCCTGATATAGACGATATATGAATGAGATCATCAATGGCTGACGAATTAAACAACAAACATTGCGCAAATAGGAGAATTTCTTGATGAGAACAATTTCTTCTTTTCCAACACCAGATGTAACATCTCAAAGCAGACGACTGTAAACTATTAGATGTAACATCTCAAACCAGACGACTGTAAACTATCAGATGTAACATCTCAAAGCAGACGACTGTAAACTATCAGATGTAACATCTCAAAGCAGACGACTATAACTATCAGATATAACATCTCAAAGCAGACGACTGTAAACTATAAGATGTAACATCTCAAAGCAGACGACTATAAACTATCAGATATAACATCTCAAAGCAGATGACTGTAAACTATCAGATGTAACATCTCAAAGCAGACTACTGTAAACTATCAGATATAACATCTCAAAGCAGATGACTGTAAACTATCAGATGTAACATCTCAAAGCAGACGACTGTAAACTATCAGATGTAACATCTCAAAGCAGACGACTGTAAACTATCAGATGTAACATCTCAAAGCAGTCGACTGTAAACTATCAGATGACGTCAACGGTCTGGTCAATCATAGCGTGTTACTCCATTGATCTGTTGAATATTATCATTTCAATTGGGTTGTTGTTCTAACCCTTTTCCACATACAATACATCTGCATCAGACGGCCTTAAAAACAAACATCAGGAGAAAAATGGAAAGCTCCTTCAATGATAAAAACCTTATCGAATAGAGTTGAAAACATTTGACGAAAGAGGAATTGTATATTACGAGCAATTTCTACTTTTCCCACGATGTCGTCTGCTGATGATGTGCCAAAGGGCGTCTGCAGGCAGGAAAGAGTTAAAATAGAAAACAAATTGCTTTGAAATTCTTTAACCGCACAGCTGAACCTGTTTATATTGATATCCATTTCAAAGAGGAGAGGATGAAACTGATAAGCAAAATAGACTTTTGATGTGCTCATCTTATTTACAGACCGCTGCTTGATACGTCTACCCTTGTCCAAACGAAATCAAAACGTGTGTGCTTAACTCTTCCCCTCATATAAACGCTTTCTGACGCATCTGCATCAGACGACTTTTTTGAAAACATAGTGACAAAAGAAGAAATTGCTCAAAACGAGCAATTTCTCCTTTTGCCACAATGTTTTACACTTTTAGTCAATTATGGAGATTTTCCATTTTTTGACAAAATATATTCACAAAATCGTCTGCTGCAGATTTGTTATATGTGGGAAAGGGTAAAAAAAGGAAATTGCCAGAAGAATTACTTAAATAGTTATCAGAGGACTAGATTAGAAGGAGTAAACTTATCTTGTCTGCCTATATAATAATAATAATAATAATAATAATAATAATAATAATAATAATAATATCTTTATTTAATGAAGGTTACATATTAAGATGTATTTTGATGAAAAAGAAAATAATCTTATCTAGCATATGGCCTTCACCTTATATATATACAACTATACTCATTCATACAAACACGCACACACGCACACACACGCACACACACTTACAAAATACACATACATACATGTATACAAATACATACCCATATACTTACATGCACATATATATATAACTATATACAGACACGCATACATAACATTTAGCTTGTTAAATATCTCTCTAAAGACTCAATCAAACCCTATGTTGTGGGTACTCGAAAGAGGGTCTAATAAGGAATTCAGAACTTTAAAAACGCCCCTTTATTGGGATCTCTGATTGATTGTTCTGGAGTATATTTCCCTTTTGAGTCGACTCTCGGATAGCTTAGTCGGTATTAACAAGGGTCATCACTCCATGTGTTGTGAGTTCGAACCCCGACTTGGTTATTGATTATTTCCGATGATTGATGAAGGCTGTTGTAAAAACTATCATTCGTGTCACAGCAATGGGCTATACTAATGTGTAAATACTGTCATTCGTGTCACAGCAATGCGCTATACTAGTCTATGTTGGAAGGTAGCCAGTTGCCTGGGAAGAATACTGCGTGGAGTATTGGTGCAGGAAAACTACGAACAACATGGTTATGTGAACTGACCGTCGTGATAAAACTGAACACTGTTTAAGTCAAGTCGAGTCAATATATTTATTGATAATAAAGGCCTCCGGCCCAAAATATGTTTATTATACATTCATTATACATGCTGTGTCCCCTATTGTGGTATATGAATATTCAAATTTATATAAAGGACATGATATACAAAAATACAAATATTATTTAGAGTCGTCGCGGAATCAGAGTACATAAGTCGTCTTAAGATGTTCCTTTTGTATACCAACTTAAAAGAAATTGCTCACGCTCAAGAGAATTTTTTAGACAATGGAAGAAAGCATGATATTCACAGTCAACTACCTCTTTGTTGGTAATTGACTGACAATATACTCATATTCTCCTTTTTAAAGGAATGTTGGTATGTCAATACCCAACCTATAGTTAAAACATCTAAATTTAGAAAAAAGCTCTTTTATATTGATATGGAAGATCTAATACTAAGTATTTTTCAACATGAAGCAATGACTTTAAAGTCTTATAGTGGTGACATCGACTAGATAAATTAATATCACTATGCCAATCCTGCGAAAATTTATCAATTAATCTCTGCTTAAATAAATTGACAAATTGTAAACGGAGCTAAGCTCAAATAATTCATTTCACTTTTGAAAATACAACGATTCAAAATCGGCTTAACCCGTAAACTTACTTTAGACCTAAGCCGTCGTTCAAGGTTATGTTTTTGTTGGGGTTCTATTCCGCTTTCAACGCTATTTCAGTCATTTCATGGCGGCAGGACATTTGAGTCCATCTGTGCGATAAAGACCAAGTTGGCATTTCTGTACAGTGTAAATTCATTTACCCTCTTCATCTGCTCACTTTAATCATACCTTAATCATAACCATAATCTTAAGTAGCCATATGCCTCTAACAAGCTTATGTAAGAGATATGTGAACCGTGGATATCTTGATCAGACTGTGACTATATACAAGATAATCTGAATTTAAACTGATCACAATCTGTTCATGATCCCGGTAGAAAAACTAGTACTGTGGTAGGCAGTGCGCGTTGACCAAGGACAATCAGTCATGCGGGGGACCAGTCCCGGGACACCCTGGGCCAGATCCCCAATCTTACCAACCTCGTTCACGGTAGATTCTTCGTTGTTCATGACTAAACATGAACTCACAATATGGGTAGTGAATCAGTTCGGGCTTTGTGATTCGATTAAAAAACAGTCCCTTTTCAACGTGGATAAGGGAAGGGAGAGGTTATATCCGAAGTAGCTCACATGGACTAGTACAATTCCTAATTTAACGGAAAAGGACCCGAGTAAAATTGTTTTAATTATATTTCTCTGATGTATGGATAAATTATATGAAACTCTTTCTTTTCCTTTACAGGTAATTTTTCAAAGAACATATGGCACATGTTAAATGACACATCCGGTTTAACCACTCTTACACCGTCTAAAGGTCAAAGGTCAAAATGAGTGGACGACGTAGCCGACAAGAATATAACATTGTTCTACTGGGCGCCCTTGGTGTCGGGAAATCAGGTCAGTACCTCTTGAAAAGTGTAGATCCATATTAGACTGTATGTGTATATAAGCTTAACTAGGTTTGTATGTACGTCAAAGTTGTGTCAGGCTATCCCTCATTGAACTGTCACATGCTATACGAATAGTGTCTGTGTAAATTAAATCTGTCGCATGATGAATACTAATCCATTTGTAACGTGAACCGGCGTTAAGCCATCGCGGGTCACCCATCAAGGCACTTACCGCGATGAACGTTGCTTAATTTTAAGATAAGGTCAACCACTCTACCAACTTCGCTATAAAAGCCGGCTTCCACAGCAAGGCTGTATAAGTGATATTTATACCTCTTTCCCGTTTCATTTTCCCCTCTTTCTCTTGACTTCGACCCGAAGTCACTCGACTGAACACAAGCAGTTCACCTGAGCGGAGTCTATGTAACATCTCTGGGAACCACTGGGGTCCGGGTATGATGGTGCTATCAACCCAAAATCCCACCGCTGCCACCATTTGTAACGTGTACCGGCGTTAAGCCATCGCGTGTCACCCATTTAGGCACTAACCGCGATGAATGTTGCTTAACTTTACGAAAAGGTCAACCACTTTACCAACGCCGCTATAAAAGCCGGCAAGACTGTAGAAGGGATATTTATACCTATACCCCGTTCCCGTTACACTGTTAAAACCAGACCTTAACTTTGCCCATTACAGGTTGTCTCAAATTGACGCCTATAAAATCGGGAAGGTATCAACATGGTGACGGCCAAGTGTTCAGATTGCATACTATTCATTTTAAACGGAGTGTTTGTTGTATCATGAGATTTTATTGGACGGAAAAACGAGCACCTGCTCATGAATATTCAAATATATAAGATCAATTTGAGACAACCTTTTATGCGGTTTCTCAAATCCAATATACCCAAAGTGAATTATATTGGTTTGATTTCAATGAGATTTAATGAATATATGAATGAGATCACTTTACAATATATTTATATGAAAACTGACCTTGTTAAGTATTCACCGTGCGACAGTTAAATTGACACGGACACTGTGATTAACGAGAGGATACCAACACTTTAATCAAAGTACAAAGTACTGAAGGTAGAATTGCGATCGTTTAAGAAGAGATACAGAAGTGCATATATGAATATTTATTTTACCGGTTACCTTCAGGCAAAGTTTCAAGTGTGTAACCCTTTCCAGTGCTGATATTTTGCCTCAACCTGAAACTTTAACCAAAATGTTGACGAACAGACAGACGGAGAGACAGACATCGCCAATCTATAGACCGGAATTGCTAGAGCAATCCGGCCAAAAATTAAAAAAAATCATCAATTTTAGCAGTAAAATCCTGCCAAGAAGTAATGAATTGAGAAAAAAATGTGCCGAGAGGTCCATAATTTCAAACTTGCTAAGATTTGGTCTGTGCAATGAATGTACAAATTGAAAAATGTATTGTTGACATGTATTTTCTACACCATCATTGTAATGTTGTTTATCATAAATAAAATTATTCCTTTTTTTAAATAAACTTTTAATCAAAATGTGTGTCTCAGTGTTGTCTTCTTCAGCAGTTTGACAGAAACAAAGCCTAAATCTGAAATTGTGTCAATGTGTTATTTGTCAACTCTGTCCCATAAGTTTTGCTTGTGATTTGAACTCTCATAAAAAAAGCACGGAAAGGGACAACTTTCCCAACTTTGATTAAATATGTTTTCAATTAAATTGTAAAAAATCTTTTTCTGTTTTTTGAAAGTTTTGTCATTATTATTTAAGACGGACATTATATACTAGAATAGCCAACTGACTATCATTTGAAAAAGTGTTTCTTATTTAAACCTTTCCCACTTGCATACGTAATTGCAGCCGACGACTTTTGAAAACATTGATGCAGAAGAAGAAATTGCTCATAACAAGCTTTCTCCTTTTGCAACAATGTTTTCAACTATATTCAATGATTACACTTCCATTTAAATGTGATTTTCTGTATCTTTGTTCAGATTTTTTTTAATTCGTCTGCTGCAGAGTTTTTATATTGTGGGGTGGGTTGTGAATTGTTAAAGGGCAAGCAGGATTGGGAATTGAGTGTTGCACTTATCCTAATGAAACACTCGCCTGCCTGTGCATGTTTTAGCTTAACTTAACTTGTTAATGTTCTTTCCGTCATCAACTTAGTCATCTGTTAGTTATCAACTCTATGAACGAAATAATCGCGTCATAATCTTGAATCGCGTCAAAATCATAACGAACAAACTGTCAAAATCTAATTTTGAACTGTGTAATACAAATTTAGAATAAAAGGATGAATCAGTTATGTTGTAACAACCAATATCCGCGGGTCATTTACCTGATTTTGGCCGAAAGAAATGATCGATTTCTTGCAAGATTTATTCGTTATTCGTTCTGCCTATTATAATCAAAGTATTCTAAACGCTTTATAAACAAGTGATTTAAAGCGCTCAAATCATTTGATGAAATTTGTTTCTTTAGACGCGGACCTTGTCGAAAGCACCTATCCAAAATGCAAATCGTTGTCGAAGGAATAGATGGACTGAGAGAAAGAGAAAGAAAAGGCTTAGCAATGCATACTATCTTTATGAATAAGGACATGAACGAATATGTATGGACTAGCGCCTAGAATTTCGTACTAGCCGATCCTTCATTCCACTCGCTTATGCTAGCGGGCGAGTGGATGTTTACATCTCTGCCGAGAGGGAAAAAAGGGTTACAATTTACAAAGGGTAATTGCGCGGTGCAGTGCTATATTGGCGTAGTGATATCTATATAATTGTGTACACTTTAAATATGATATTTACACTTACAAGACTTGTTATTTTCTATTAGTAGCTTGAATAATCGGATTTTTTTTCGTTACTCTATGTTTGCTTTTGTGAGCATTCGTAAATTAGTCAAACCAAAAATTGCACTTAATTGTTGGTGGTGAAGGGCATATACATCACGTGACTTCAAACTCACTATGACTATGGCAGCCTCTGCGCATGCGCAAGTCTACCAAAAATCAAAGTACTGAAGTACTAAAATGCGGGGAATGTAGCAAACAGTGGAGCGTTTACATGTTAACTACGAGATAGATACATGGGGGCAACATGTAAAGTTCATTATTTGTCAGAAGCATTTATACAGACTTATGAGCTCTTAGAAACCTTGAACATTGACAGCCATGTGTTTTAAATGTGATACACAGTATCATTAAAGTGCAACGGGCATGGTGGAGTGCCCTTTGGAAAGGCATATTTCCTAGCCTAGTACAGGTTTGTTTACCCAGGGATCATGAATAAGTGAACTGTCGCCGTGATATAACTGAAATAATGTTGGAAGTGGCGTAAAACCCTATATATAATAATAATCAATAAAGTGAACATTTCTACCCGTTGTGTAAAAATACAACAAACGCTATGACTAGGGATTAAAATGAACATTTCTACCCGTTGTGTAAAAATAGAACAAACGCTATGACTAGGGGTTTTTCTCAAACAAAAAATGGTTTCAATATAAATTTACATTTTGTTATTTTTGCACAAGCAAATTGTTATACTTTTATATATAATGAAGTTACTTTGTGTTATATTTTATACTTAAATTTCTAACTTATGTATACAATTTTATGGATTAAAACTTTACATTGTGTACGTTTACTTTGTATACTGTGCATACTGTTTAGCTTGTTGTGAAACGTATTTAACTGATCCCTGGGCATTCAAGACAAATTGTCCCTTTTGAAAAAACAGAGGGCAGCACAAAAAATTTACAAATTTTCATTTCCTGTAAGCTAGGCATGACAATATACGGAGGTATTCAGCACAGCTGAATCTCCCGCAGGATCCCTATGCAAACATGTTACTGTCAAACACTGCCTAGATATGTCTGCAACATGTTTATCCCTTTCCCATATGCAGACGCATTTCGACGCACCTTCAACATGCATCTATTAAACTTTAAACAAGTATCCTAGATGCATCTGATTATATTGACATTTTAGTCTGTTTTTTCCTTTGCATGATGATTGAAAAGGACACTTTAATCACGATGACAGCATTCAATAGTTATACTTTTATACTGAGATCCAGATAAGGAGGGGTATTCACCTCTTTTCCCCACAATTTCTCTCATAGTATTAAAGCGAACCCTATGTTGTGGGTACTCAAAAGAATCGTCTCACTGAGACGATTCTTTTGAGTACCCACAACATAGGATTTGCTTGGAGTATAAGAGAGATAGTACGGGAACGCTGTTTACCCCTCCTTATCCGGACCTCTGTATCTCTCTTATACTCCAAGCAAATCCTATGTTGTGGGTACTCAAAAGAATCGTCTCACTGAGACGATTCTGTTGAGTACCCACAACATAGGGTTAGAGGGTCAAATAAGGTTTTTAGAACATGCAAAACGCCCCTTATCTGGAGCTCTGCTTTACTCTATATAAAGAATGTCCATAGTTTGGCAAGATATATTTCTAAAGTATTCTATAGAATTTAGAATATTGAGCAATTTCCCCTTTTACCACAATAGTTTAAAATGTCATCTGCTGCAAACGCGGCAAAATGCGTCTTCAAGTGGGAAAGGTACATTCCATATTATTTCAAGTAAACAACTTACTTGGCGTGATCGAGTATGTACCATCAATAAAACTTTTACGACCATTTCACATCTGCAGGAATATTTCATGGATAATTTCACTGAATGATGGTTTATGACAGATATAGTTACCTAGTTAAAATGACGCGTAACGATCGACTTTCAAGTAGGGAAAACACGTTTTAGCAATTGTTGAAATTTTGAACACTTTCCAGTTAAATATCAAAATGCAACTCCACGCCCCAAAAATTGATTTACCGTTTAGAAACGTTCTGAAAAATGAGATTTAGTTTTTACGAGGTACAGACGACCTTTTTCGCCTCTGCAGCGGACAATATTACATTAATTTGCGGGATAACGAGCACATTCTCAATTTCTCACAATGCTTTAGACTCTGTATGAAAATAATGCATGTCAATATTTCTGATTTTTTTTTATTCTATATTTTCAAAGAAAAATGTTTATATGAGCCCTTGGGAAAAGGTTCAAGTTGGCCTTTTTAACATTGAAGTTACAGATCAGCTGGTACATACACACGGTCTAATCAAAATGTATGTACGGATAATTGAAGTTACAGATCAGCTGGTACATACACACAGTACTGATCGTTGAAGTAACAGATCAGCCGGTACATACACACGGTCTAATCAAAATGTATATACTGATCATTGAAGTAACAGATCAGCCGGTAAATACACACGGTCTAATCAAAATGTATATACTGATCATTGAAGTTACAGATCAGCCGGTACATACACACAGTACTGATCATTGAAGTAACAGATCAGCCGGTACATACACACGGTCTAATCAAAATGTATATACTGATCATTGAAGTAACAGATCAGCCGGTAAATACACACGGTCTAATCAAAATGTATATACTGATCATTGAAGTTACAGATCAGCTGGTACATACACACAGTACTGATCATCGAAGTAACAGATCAGCTGGTACATACACACGGTCTAATCAAAATGTATATACTGATCATTGAAGTAACAGATCAGCCGGTAAATACACACGGTCTAATCAAAATGTATATACTGATCATTGAAGTTACAGATCAGCTGGTACATACACACTGTACTGAACATTGAAGTAACAGATCAGCTGGTAAATACACACGGTACTGATCATTGAAGTAACAGATCAGCCGGTACATACACACAGTACTGATCATTGAAGTAACAGATCAGCCGGTACATACACACGGTCTAATCAAAATGTATATACTGATCATTGAAGTAACAGATCAGCCGGTACATACACACAGTACTGATCATTGAAGTAACAGATCAGCCGGTACATACACACTGTACTGATCATTGAAGTAACAGATCAGCTGGTACATACACACGGTCTAATCAAAATGTATATACTGATCATTGAAGTTACAGATCAGCCGGTAAATACACACAGTACTGATCATCGAAGTAACAGATCAGCCGGTATATACACACATTACTGATCATTGAAGTAACAGATCAGCCGGTATATACACACAGTACTGATCATTGAAGTTACAGATCAGCCGGTATATACACACAGTACTGATCATTGAAGTAACAGATCAGCCGGTATATACACACAGTACTGATAATTGAAGTTACAGATCAGCCGGTATATACACACAGTACTGATCATTGAAGTTACAGATCAGCCGGTATATACACACAGTACTGATCATTGAAGTTACAGATCAGCCGGTACATACACACAGTACTGATAATTAAAGTTACAGATCAGCCGGTATATACACACAGTACTGATCATTGAAGTTACAGATCAGCCGGTATATACACACAGTACTGATCATTGAAGTTACAGATCAGCCGGTATATACACACAGTACTGATAATTGAAGTTACAGATCAGCCGGTATATACACACAGTACTGATCATTGAAGTTACAGATCAGCCGGTATATACACACGGTCTAATAAAAATGTATATACTGATCATTGAAGTTACAGATCAGCCGGTACATACACACGGTCTAATAAAAATGTATATACTGATCATTGAAGTTACATATCAGCCGGTACATACACACGGTCTAATAAAAATGTATATACTGATCATTGAAGTAACAGATCAGCCGGTACATACACACGGTCTAATAAAAATGTATATACTGATCATTGAAGTTACATATCAGCCGGTACATACACACGGTCTAATCAAAATGTATATACTGATCATTGAAGTTACATATCAGCCGGTACATACACACAATCTAATCAAATGTATGTACGGATAATTGAAGTTACAGATCAGCCGGTACATACACACAGTACTGATAATTGAAGTAACAGATCAGCCGGTACATACACACGGTCTAATAAAAATGTATATACTGATCATTGAAGTTACATATCAGCTGGTACATACAGTCTAATCGAATGTATGTACTGATCACGTATTCCTTGTTCGAAGATCGTGTCAACGTGTGTAAATAAGGACAAGACAGTGTTGATCTGAACCTACACTGTACGTATATATGCCAATGTGTACCTTTTTGCACTAACGGGCTCATATATATATATATATATGGTAAATTCTCTAAGGATTAAGTTTATTGTACTTAAATCACTAACGTGGTAAAATATATAAAGCAATCATAAGTAAGATGAGTTACCTAGCTATAGTCTTATCTGCAACCCCACGAAACTCAACACGATTGTATAGCAATTTTACGGATGTTATCGCCGTTACGGACGATACGATGCGGCTTTGATGTTATCAAGTCAGTGTATATAATTAATCTCGCGTCTTACATTGGGATTAACTTTCCGCGAATTTATGATCAACAAATAGAGGTAGCAACGTAGCCATTCACAAGTTTGTTTACAACAAAGTGATTTTTCCTAAGGTCTGTACGCCAAACAGCTCCTCACTTGTCTCCCTACGATCACTATTCTGGCAATAACATCCTAGTGCTTCATTTGTTAGTTACACATTGTGTTTTCAAGTTTCTTAAACCGCATAGTGGAATAGTGGAAAGAGCGTCCGCTCCGAGATTGACTGATTGATTGATTGGGGTTTAACGCCGTTTTCAATAATTTCTCAGTTATATCACGGCGGCCAGTTCACCTACGCATGCATTTCCTGGTTTTCTCACACCAGTACTCCACACAACAATCTTCCCAGGCAACTGGCTGCTATTCCACATAGACTTAGCCCATTGGTGGAAGACGAATGCCGCATGTCGCATTGACTTTTGTCAATCGTCGGAAAGAAAGTTGGCCGAGCCGGGATTCGAACTCACAACCAACGCCGCTCCGAGAACTAGAGATCAATGTTAGAACCAAGGTCGTTTCGCATTCAAATCTTGCATTTGTTTGTGTAGCGTTATACCCCCACTATCAATACTATTTCACAGATCTCTAGATAAGGGGCGTTTTGCATGTTCTAAAATCTTTATTTGGCCATCTAACCCTATGTTGTGGGTACTCAAAAGAATCGTCTCACAGAGACGATTCTGTTGAGTACCCACAACATAGTATTTGCTTGAATAATAAGAGAGATATTATGGAGGTCGGTCAGATCATCCTCATGCCAGCTCATCAGTCGTTATGATAAAGGCCCTACCCGCAACCCTTTGCGTCATTGAGGGATGTCACTACTACTGTATGACCCAATCGGGGATCGAACCCTGGTTTCCCATTCTAACCACTTAAACCGTTACACCACCGAGGCAATAACCCTGGTTTCCCATTCTTACCACTTTAAACACTACACCACCGAGGCAATGACCCTGGTTTCCCATTCTTACCACTTTAAACACCACACCACCGAGACAATAAACCTGGTTTCCCATTATAACCACTTAAACCACTACAATACCGAGTCAATAACCCTGTTTTCCCATTCTAACCACTTAAATCACCACACCACCGAGGCAATAACCCTGGTTTCCCATTCTAACCACTTAAACGACTTCACCATGAAGCAATAACCCTGGTTTCTCATTCTAACCACTTAAACCACTACAAGACCGAGGCAATAACCCTGGTTTCCCATTCTAACCACTTAAACCACTAAACCACCGAGGCAATAACCCTGGTTTCCCATTATAACCACTTAAACCACTACACAACCGAGGCAATGACACTGGTTTCTAGTTCTAACCACTTAAACCACTACACCACCGAGGCAATAACCCTGGTTTCCCATTCTAACCACTTAAACCACTAAACCACCGAGGCAATAACCCTGGTTCCCATTCTAACCACTTTAAACACTACACCACCGAGGGAATGACCCTGGTTTCTAGTTCTAACCACTTAAACCAATACACCACCGAGGCAATGACCCTGGTTACTAGTTCTAACCACTTAAACCAGTACACCACCGAGGCAATGACCCTGGTTTCTAGTTCTAACCACTTAAACCAATACACCACCGAGGCAATGACCCTGGTTTCTAGTTCTAACCACTTAAACCACTACAAGACCGAGGCAATAACCCTGGTTTCCCATTCTAACCACTTAAACCACTAAACCACCGAGGCAATAACCCTGGTTTCCCATTATAACCACTTTAACCACTACACCACCGAGGCAATGACCCTGGTTTCTAGTTCTAACCACTTAAACCAATGCACCACCGAGGCAATGACCCTGGTTTCTAGTTGTAACCACTTAAACCGCTACACCACCGAGGCAATAACCCTGGTTTCTAGTTCTAACCACTTAAACCAATACACCACTAGGCAATGACCCTCGTTTCTAGTTCTAACCACTTAAACCAATACACCACCGAGGGAATGACCCTGGTTTCTAGTTATAACCACTTTAACCACTACACCACCGAGGCAATGACCCTGGTTTCTAGTTCTAACCACTTAAACCACTACACCACCGAGGCAATGACCCTGGTTTCTAGTTCTAACCACTTAAACCAGTACACCACCGAGACAATGACCCTGGTTTCTAGTTCTAACCACTTAAACCACTACACCACCGAGGGAATGACCCTCGTTTCTAGTTCTAACCACTTAAACCAATACACCACCGAGGCAATGACCCTGGTTTTTAGTTCTAACCACTTAAACCACTACACCACCTAGGCAATGACCATGGTTTCTAGTTCTAACCACTTAAACCACTACACCAACGAGGCAATGACCCTGGTTTCTAGTTCTAACCACTTAAACCAATACACCACCGAGGCAATGACCCTGGTGTCTAGTTCTAACCACTTAAACCGTTACACCACCGAGGCAATGACTCTGGTTTCTAGTTCTTACCACTTAAACCAATACACCACCGAGGCAATGACCCTGGTTTCTAATTCTAACCACTTAAACCGTTACACCACCGAGGCAATGACCCTGATTTCTAGTTCTAACCACTTAAACCAATACACCACCGAGGCAATGACCCTGGTTTCTAGTTCTAACCACTTAAATCAATACACCAACGAGGCAATGACCCTGGCTTCTAGTTCTAACCACTTAAACCACTACACCACCGAGGCAATGACCCTGGTTTCTAGTTCTAACCACTTAAACCAATACACCACCGAGGCAATGGCCCTGGTTCCTAGTTCTAACTACTTAAACCAATACACCACCGAGGCAATGACCCTCGTTTCTAGTTCTAACCACTTAAACCAATACACCACCGAGGCAATGACCCTCGTTTCTAGTTCTAACCACTTAAACCAATACACCACCGAGGGAATGACCCTCGTTTCTAGTTCTAACCACTTAAACCAATACACCACTGAGGCAATGACCCTGGTTTCTAGTTCTAACCACTCAAACCAATACACCAACGAGGCAATGACCATGGTTTCTAGTTCTAACCACTTAAACCAATACACTAACGAGGCAATGACCCTGGTTTCTAGTTCTAACCACTTAAACCACTACACCACCGAGGCAATGACCCTGGTTTCTAGTTCTAACCACTTAAACCAATACACCAACGAGGCAATGACCCTGGTTTCTAGTTCTAACCACTTAAACCAATACACCACCGAGGCAATGACCCTGGTTTCTATTTCTAACCACTTAAACCACTACACCACCGAGGTAATGACCCTGGTTGCTAGTTCTAACCACTTAAACCAATACGGTAGCCTATATTGATACGCTTCTAAAGTTGTTGCAGATAAAGCTGTACGAGTCATCGAAATGCCAGCTTCATCATAAAAGTAGCAATAATATTTTTATAAACAGATTCCTAACACGGATTCTATATTGGTTTGAAGACGATTTTAATGTTTAAGACTGTGTTAAGACTATGTGGAAACACAGTCTTGTCCGAGCTATAACAATTGTTAATTGTTAATTTGATTGTCTTCTATCAGAAGAATGTCGTACAGAAGACTTTAAATAACAATTAAGCTAGTGACTGTCCGCACTGACGACCACGCCTTAAGCGGACAAAATTAGCACTGATGCTTATTATCAAATTAAAGATGTTGTTGTGAGAAATTGCCACGAGTTAGCCGAACTATTGGTGAAAACAGCATAAAATGCCAATCAATCGGAAAACAATGGAAACATTGTTTGTCCCCTACAATTGTATCTGTAATGTTATCTGATATCAACATATTTTTTTCAAATCTATATTGAAACAAGTTCAGAGCTTGCATTAGTCAGTCGCGATTTCTGATTCCATGATTACGTGAGAAAGTCATTAATTAATTAATTAACCCTTTCCCACCTGCAGACGCAATTTGACACAATAGCAGCAGACGACTTTTGAAAACATTGTGGCCAAAGGTGAAATTGCTCATAATGAGCAATTTCTCTTTTGGCCACAATGTTTTCAACTTTATTTAACATTTAAGCTATCTTTTATGGAGATTGTTCAGATTTTTGTCACTATATTTTTAAAGTCGTCTGCTGCAGATTTGTTGTATGTGGGTAAGGGTTAATAAAAGCACGGTACTTCGGATTCAGAGGTCGGCGCTCTAACTCTTTAAAATCAGTCATATTACATCTTTCCCATCTGCAGCAGACGAATTTGAAAACAACTCAGCAAAACTATGGAACATTAGTATTATCATATTTTTTAAAACCGTGCGTTGTATATAAGTAAAGATGCGTCGTCTGCATTGCGGGGGAAAGATAAATTGCGCAATTTAGGAAAAGCGAACGTTAAAGGAACACTCCGAATGAAGAGTCCACTGACGTTCATCGTACTTCAACGTTTGGCTGTCTGCCAGGTAGTTTGGGGTTATTTCTGGAGTTTTGTTTGATTTTAGAAGATAATCCTTGTATCTCCGTGTCCTGGTGGAACTGTATCGACTCGTTCTGTCAAACTTCCAGGAAATCGTGTAATCATGTGGGTTTGTTTGTTGTTATTTTGTTTATTTTGGGTGTATATTCAGAATTGCTAATCAAAAGTTTACATTATATAAAATTCTTTTAAGTCGCCTGCTCTTGAAAATAGTTGGGAACATATAAGAATCTAGTTATTAGGATCATAAATTGGAAACAGACTTAGAACCATTTTGGAAAATGAATAATGGTTTGTTTTAATCAATTTCTATATTTCCACTCAATTTTTATTTTTTTAATTCGTCTGACAGTGAGACGTCTAAAATCGTTTATACTTTTAATAGAGAAAAGAAACATGTTATAGTAGATCCATTTAATCAAGAAAATAAAACATTATCAACTATATAGTATCAAGAACATGTATATATATAGCATCGGCGAATTCCGGTCGAAGTCGTTTGAGATCGGTATTGTTCATGCAATTGACCGTCGAGCCCACGGACAAAACCGATCTCTAACGAATTCATACGGAAATAGTCGATCGCATTAAGTCAAAAGTTTAATTGGTAATTCAAAGTCACCTGACCATAATACAAATACGTACAACATAAACAAAACATTAACACAACACTTGTTTTATCTTTACTGCGCTAAATTTAACCCTTTTCCACATACAGAAATTCTGCAGCAGACGCCTTTGAAAACATACCCGAACAAAATTGTAAACTCCCTTCAAATGAAGGTACAATAATTAAACAGATTTGAAAATATGGTGACAAAAGCAGAAATTCCTCGTTTTGAGCAATTTATTCTTTTGTTGTCATGTGTTCAAAAATCCGTCTGCTGTAGAGGCGTCAGAAAGCGTCTATATGTTTGGAAAGGGAAACATTAAGGGTGTCGTGTTCTTGTTGAACCTCTGCTTCGAAATATGCACGGACGTAGTACCAATCAACATTCGATGTGAAGGCGGTTCCATTCATATAACCCCTTACTTGGTGCAGACGGCATTTACCATGTAGTACCTATGCATCAGAAGATTAAAAAAAACAAAAACACAGAGAAATGCCAACGATGAGCAATATCCACTTTCAAAAGCAATATCTACTTTCAAAACAATCGTTTTAAATTTCAAATATATTTTCCATTGTTCTAGTTGTTAGACATTCTTCTTCAATGACTTACAAAGGATTTTCAAACACAATTTGAGATTAATGTGTTAACTCTGAAGTCTTTTAATAAAGAGTTAATAACATTGTTTGAAAGGAAACTTGCTTAATATTTGATTACCTCTTGTATCTCAACATATACCTCAGTAACAGGAAATTAGGTTTATACGAAAACCGCCATTGTATATTATTATTCAAGCCAACCAGAGGTCATTGTTTCTTTCTGATTATTGATATAGAACGAATCTGGAAATTATCAGATAGGTTATTAGTCGCCGGGCAGAAGCCCGCGACTTCTATTTTTAATAGGTTTTCGGAAATCACATGGGAGGGCGGCTTATTATTAGAAAGAAACAAATCTAGATGATTTGAACATATTACAATTGTGGTTGTTTACGAACACTAATAATGACACATCTAAAATGAAATAAATATTCCGATTTTTTAATATTTGCATTTTTTTTTTATTTCACTCGCATTTAAGTTTTTTGTCTTATTTACGAAGACAAAAGTGGTCCCTTCAAGACGTGAACCAACACCCCCTAATGCAGACTCTTATGTGTCATCATTGAGGTCAATTTCGGATTCTCCTTTTAATAGCAATTTTAACTTACTAAATGTTGTTTTCATGTTCAAAGAGATGTCTTGATTTGTGTAGAATTCATTTAATAATGTTAATCCATGAATATCTAAAGTAGGAACTGTTTCTAAGCTAAATATAGACCCTATTCTGTTGTGTAGTTTCGTGACCTTTAACATCGATTTTCGCGCATGCGCATTTCGATATGAAAAAGCGAGTGATATTATTTTATTTTAGACAAGTACAAGACGAATGTTTGACGCAAAGCGTCAAAGAGAAGCCGCAATATTTCGTTGTACATGTAGAAATAAGAAAAAAAGAACATTGTTAAATCCACAAACAATAGAACAATTTAAACTGTAGACGGTAATGCTGATTTATTTCTCCTTTTGAAGACTTTTGTTTTCTTCAAATTACCTCCCTTTAAAGCAATACCAGGATATTTACCTTGTGATTCGAATAAGATTGACAAACATTGAAATTATATGAATGAATACTATTATTTAAATAAGTAACAACAGCAAAATTAAATTTAAGCCAAGATAAATGTGTACACATTTCGTTAATTTTTTATAGATACCCTAATGTATAGGTATGAATATAAAATTTATAAGCAAATGTTTTCATTTCAACGTTCCTAATGTTTGAATAGACTAAGGAAAGTCAAGAATACATAAATAAATCAATGCAGTCTTTTCCGGCGACATTGATGCCTTGCATCAACTTTCTCTTGTAGTTAATCATATCGACCGCGTTATTTTGACGCCTATGCAATATTCGGCTTCTAAACTCATTTTGCATAGGAAGAATATGCTATGTGCTAGAAAGCCGAGACACACAGGGGGTAGGTGAACTGACCGCCGTACGTTATAAATGAAATGAGCCGCCCCGCGAGAAAACCAACATCATGACCTCTGCGTAATGTATCGACCCAGATCAGCCTGCGCAGTCCGCGCAGATTGATCCGGGCTGACACATTCCGTCTCAGGAGAATAGGGGTATAGAGAAATGATTCCTAAAACAGAACATCAACTGGAGGCGAAAAGTGTCTATCCGAGTTGGCCTACGCGGCATGTTGAGGCTGATCCGGGTCGATTCTTTACGCAGAGTCCACAATGTTGGTTTTCTCGCGGGACGGCTTATTTCATTTATAACGGCGGTCAGTTCACCTACCAGTGTGTGGCTCGGCTTTCTAGCTCAAATTATGTTGAAAACGGTGTTAAACATCAATCATCCCATCTATCAGCATGTAATTATATCGTATGGGGGTAATTTAACAACGAATTGCAGCTAATAAACTATCTGGTAAGAAAATATAGATGTTAATTGCTAACAATATATTACAGATGGTCAATATTATTACAAAAATCAATTAACATTATCGCCACAATAATGAACATAGAACATAGAACATTTTTATTGATTATAAACATACATACAATATTTCGAACCAAATACAATAAATTAACAAATCAAAATACCAGAACAAACTAAAAAAAACAACTAAAAAAAAAAAAAAAAAAAAAAAAAAAATACAAGATCTTCAATCAAATCAAAGTATGTAGAGACATGTTTGATTGGGTCAAGCATTATTATAAAGATGGTCATTTTGTTCTTTATAACATACATAGATTTTATACTTCATTTTTTTAACAAGCTTAACAATTTATATACACTTGGGTTTTTCCAATATTTCTTATTGATATATTTTTGCCTGTCTGATGGTTTCTTCCATGAACGGGTAATGGGGAAATGAAGGTATGCGATACAGATTAAAATATTTCTCACACCTAACAATAAATACGTGTGTGTTTTTGTAATCATCAATCCAATTTTAAATACAAGGTGTTTTTTTTAAACATTCCTAATTTCAACCCTAAACTGTGGCGAACATCTCGATTAGACAGTTTATATAGATGTACAGAGCGATTAGGGTTGCCGTAGATTCCCACAAACATCAAATCTGCAGCAGTACATATAGGCAAGAAATCAATTAAAGTGATATATTTGAATAAAGATAAACACTTTGTGGAACAAGGAGAAAATGTTCATATGTTATCAAAACGCGTCTGCTTGTGGGAAAGGGTTAAGGTGTGTTGTGCAGTCTGATTGTTAATCTGGTACAAGAGTTCCTGCCAAAGCATGGCATGTTATATCTGAGCCACGCCACAAGATAACCGACCTTCGCGAATCTGCCATAAAAGAATGAAAAGGGGAATCATTCTAAATCTAATATAAAGTCACAAAATAATCCAGTTTCTGATGGCCAGAATGTGTGTAGGCATACATGTACGTTTGATTATTATATAGTCTTAAAGTTTAGAATTATAATTATAATTTGAATCTAAAATCACAAAATAATCCAGTTTCGACGGTCAGTTTACATTGAAGTTTATTATAGTCTTCAAGTTTACAATTAGAATGTTAATATAAAATCACAAAAATATCCAGTTTCGACGGTCAGTTTACATTGAAGTTTATTATAGTCTTCAAGTTTACAATTAGAATGTTAATATAAAATCACAAAATATTCCAGTTTCGACGGTCAGTTTACATTGAAATTTATTATAGTCTTCAAGTTTACAATTAGAATGTTAATATAAAATCAAAAAATATTTCAGTTTCGACGGTCAGTTTACATTGAAATTTATTATAGTCTTCAAGTTTACAATTAGAATGTTAATATAAAAATCATAAAATATTCCAGTTTCGACGGTCAACTTACATTGAAGTTTATTAACTCTTTCAGCGCCACAGGCAATATTGAGGTTTTGCAAACAACGCAGATTCAGGTGAGTCAACTCGTACCGAGCTGTCTCACCTGAAATCAGTATTGTTTGCCTTTTAGTTATCAAATTAGTCCAAAACTTTCATAAATTGAGAAATGGACACACCCAATTATGAACATCGAAGAGTTTACTTTAAACAATTCGGTGCTGAAAGAGTTAAAAAGTCTTTTAAGTTTAGAATTAGAATAAAATCAAAATGGTGGATGAATACGGGCTCTTACCTGTCCGTGCCGTCCCTGTTCGTCATCTTCTCACCCATTCACCCTAACCCACTTACAGTCGCATATTTAGCACACGACCTTTGAAAACATTGTAGCAATAGGAGAAATTGCTCATCATGAACAATTACTCCCTTTTCTCGTAATAATGCAATTCAATCAAATTATTTAACTTTAAATTAAGGCGATTTTCGATATTTTTTGCATATTTGTTTGGAAATTTGTCTGCTGTATATTTGCTGCATCAGGGGAAAGGGTTAACATCCCAGAGTTTAGTAAGATAAAGGAAGCTAATGTTTGCTGTCTTCCATCTTGATCCTTGATGTCCGGCTACACCATTCATTCTTTCAAATGATCGACGAAAGTCATTATTATGCCTAGCGGTCTTCATCCCCCACCAAGGTGGAAAGATAGCCAGTTGCCAGGGCGGTATGTTGTGAGCAGTACATGTGCGAGAATGGCAGAAAACACACTTTTAGATGAACTGTCCTCCATTACACTCCCATTCATCAATCGATCATTTAAATTTTCATTCAAGAGACTGTTTCACCATCTGAGCCGTCCCGCGAGAAAACCAACACTGTGGACTCTGCGTAAAGTATCGACCCGGATCAGCCTAAGCATGCCGCGCAGGCTGACCCGGATGGACAGGTTTCGCCTCCTGTTGATTTTCTGTTTCAGGAATCATTACTCTATACCTATGTCCCCCTGAGACGGAATGTGTCGGCCCGGATCAGTCTGCGCGGACTGCGCAGGCTGATCTTGGTCGATACATTACGCAGAGGCCATAATGTTGTTTTTTCTCGCGGGACGGCTCATTTATGATTCACAGCGAATAAATTTTAAAAATTCTTAAACTTTTCCTACTTGCAGACGCATCTTGACGCATCAATTATATACAGCCTCCATAATTATACATATACTTGATTAAAGTGTTATATTCAAAATTCTTAAACTCTTCCTACTTGCAGACGCATCTTAACGCATCAATTATAGACAATCTCCATAATTATTCATATACGTTATTAAAGTGTTCTGCTCCATATTCAGTGTTGAAACTTAAAAAGGGTTAAAGACAAAACTCTTCTTGACGATACAAGTTTGATTATATCTTAACCCTTTCCCACATATAGACGCCTCTGCCGCAGACGACTTTTCAAATCATCGTGACGAACGGAGAAAATGCTCAAAGTGAGCCATAATTACTCATGTTGCCACAATGATTTCAACTCTTTTCATTAATTAAACTTTCATTTAAAGAGGTTTCCAATAGTTTTGCTTCAATGATTTTTTAAAAGTCGTCTGCTGCAGTTTTGAGGTATGGGGTCAAGGATAAATAGTGTTTGTACTGAAAATGAGTTGTCCCGCGGGAAAAACCAACAGTATGACCTCTGCGTAATGTAAGAATTTTTAATATTATCTTCCCGCTGTGAATCATAAATGAGCCGCCCCGCGAGAAAACCAATAGTATGGCCTCTGCGTAATGTATCGATCCAGATCAGCCTGCGCAGTCCGCGCAGACTGATCCGGGCCGACACATTCCGTCTCAGGGAGATAGAGGTATAGAGTAATGATTCCTAAAACAGAAAATCCACACGAGGCGAAAAGTATATATCCGGGTATGCCTGCGCGGCATGCTTATAGGCTGATCCGGGGTCGAGTCCACAATATTGGGTTTTCTCGCGGGGCGGCTCTAATGAAGTTAAACGGTGCAAAAAATGTGCAGAATTAACCTAGATAGGTTAGTCTGCCAGGTTACTTACTTATAATCATAAATAAAATAATTCCGGCATATCTACAAAATATAATGAAACATGTCAAATTTGAAACATCATGCTTTTCAAGTTCAATCTGTTTACGTATATTCTACATACATTTAGTATAGCGAAGCCACAATATGAAAAGAGGACAAAATGCCACCGGTTATTTCGAATACATTTTATTGTGAATTATTACCTTAAAGCAGCACACCACAAGTGTTATGGGATGCCATGATGTTAAATGGGATGTGTGGATAGCTGATAAAAGAGATAGATCATGAAATGTTTCATTGAAATACTGTTGCCACTTATGGTGTGCTGCTTTAACATTATAATTCACAATAAAATGTTTTCGAAATAAACTATGGCATTTTTTCCTTTTTTCATATTGTGGCATTTTGTCCGTGACATTATGTCCGGATATCACATTTAGCACATAAAGTTTTCCAAAAATCATCTATTTAGAAACCAGTTAACATGTTTAGCCATGGCGTGGTTCGTCGAGTGTTACCAATCAATTGGCCATGGGATAGAGAATGTAATGGGAACGAAGAATGTGAGGTCAAACATTTCGTGGTGACCTCTTAATGTTTAAGATAACCTAGGAATTCTACTCTTTGCTTAACTTAGAACCATGTTTTTCAATTTTCAGGCTGCCAATTTTAATTTGTTTCTGTGGTAATGTAGTTATTGAGACCTATTGCTCTGATTGAGAATAAATATTTAAGCTTCTAAAGGCCCGTTTGATAGCGTACACTATATCATGTACAAGCATTCTGACTGGTGCATATAAACTCAAGAGACAGAGTTAGATACAAGACAGTCCGGGTGCGATACCCTAGCTCTTTCCGAAAAGACCCCTTGGTTCTTTAACATGCTCATTGTATATAAACCGATGCCCGCGAGTAACTTTTCCTAAAAAGAACCAGTGCTTGACCTCTATTTGTTGGGTGATACTTAAAAGCACATCAGAAAAATTCATAATCCGGACTGGGATTTGAACCCCGAAATCTCCGATGTTTTCTCTTCCCTCTTCAAAGCGTGTATACCCCTCATAGACTGATGCTTTCTTCACTGCAGTTTCACAATATACTTTTTTCCAACTTTTCCATGATTTTTGCCTCGATTTTTTTTTTTTTTCTGACGTCAGAAATCAAAATGACGTGACCAAAATCATGTCAGATGATGGCCTCTATGATTATTTATCATTTGGTAGACTTGCCTTTAGAAATCAGGATAATGGACGTAACGATTCGAATACATATACACTAATACTGTAAATTGGGCTGGGATGACGTCGGTGACGTTACTATAGCGACTACAGATCTGAAAAATTACTTATTGAATAGTTCATATCGCGTTCTACATAATAGCGACATTTTACGGAAATTTGTTCATAAGAAAAAGAAATGGGAGCACATTTCCGCTAACTTTTTGAACACCCCTCATACAACTCATACAACTCGGCTAACCCTTTAGTTGGGCAGACGCTATGTAGCCCCTTTGAGCGTTTTGGCTTTTGCAATCGAGTAACTGGAGTAGAAAATCTGGACATGCGCAGTACACGACACGAGTAACCATTCACGAACGCCTAACCCCAGTCTTGTGTTGTTTACAAATGGCGACATTCTGTGCATAAGCCGTCGCCATCTTGAATTTCGTGTTTACCGTCCAATAGTGGGGGTCGTTCGAGACGAGTAGATTAGAGATTAAGCGCATGCGCAGTTCGCTTACTCGGTACGTTCGACTTTCAACTCCAGTTACTCTCGTTACGCGAGTAAACGAGTCGAAAACACTCTTTGAGCAGACGACTTTTGACAAATTCGAGGGGAAAAGTGAAATTGCTTCCCATCGCAACTATCGACATCAGTGCAAGTTAAATTATCTAACCAATATTCGCGATACAGTTATGAAATGTTAGCTATGTAAGAATGCCGTGTCAAATTTGATTGGTCTCTATGGCCTACATTGTTTTCCGATTACATAGCCTATATCATGGTCGTGGTAACTTGTGGGTGGAATATATTCAATCAGAGCTCTGGATAGAGGGCGTTTTTCATGTTCTAAAATCCTTTTATTGATACTCAAACCCTGGTTTTATTGAGTAATGAGAAAGATAACGTGGGGGGAACATACCAGTTGTCTCCCCTTATCTAGCCCCCCTCCGAACACTTGTACATGTATGAGTATTTAGTCCTAAGCCTTTCCCACTTGTTGGAGCATTCTGACGCATCTGCAGCAGATGAATTTTGAAAACAATGTGACAAAAGGAGAAATTGCTCAAAACGAGCAATTTTTCCATTTGCCACTGTGTTTTCAACTTTATTCAATTATTATACTTTTATTTATAGAGATTTTTCACATTTTTGCAAATAATGTTTTCAAAGTCGTCAGCTGCATGTTAGCTGTATGTGGGAAAAGGTTAAATATACCTTTATTTTATGTTTCAGCTCTAACAGTGAAGTACATTACCAAACGTTTTATTATAGAATATGACCCGTATATAGGTTAGTATGTTTTATTATGTAAAATTCTAATATTATTATAAAAAAGATTGTCGTTTCTCTTGTTGCATTTAGTAAAAGGGTAACACCTCACTACTGACCAACAGCTGCATATTAAAAATAAAGTATGTTTCCAAAGCTAATCTACACTTAAAAACTAATTAAAGGAGCATTATGTATTAATTTCTATAAGTCACATATATGCCCGATCATGGAAAAATCGGATGCAAGACTTTTTTAACAGTTATGATCCAGATCAACCTATGCATCTGTACAGTATAATCAAGATATACACTGGTTATTTACACAAGCGTATTAGAAATGTCTATCAACTACTGTATAAGTTGATGCAACGGAGCAGATGTACATACTGATCTGAATTACACTAATCAGAAGGACCAACTTGTACTATTTCATAAAGACTGGCTCGTATGGTCAATTAGGAGGAAAGGGCAGGTTGTTATAGCAACCAAGAGATAAATATCTCCACTGTTTATATACTATTTACATTAGAAGGAAAGGGCAACCAAGAGATCAATATTTCCAATGCTTATATACTATTTACATAAGCATGTTGGCAACTTTTATTAATAATGACTGGGTGATTTGAACCTACACCATACAGAAATGTCAAGTTGAACCTTACTGTACATACATATTATGTGACCTAAATGTACACTATACATCATGAACCTTTTTGACTTTTGAACACTTTCCCACATACAGAAAATCTGCAGCAGACGTCTTTGAAAACAATAGAAGTCTAGCCCTACAAGTCCCATGCCCTTTATAACATAAACAGTAATAACCAGAGATTCTACAAGTCCCATGCCGTACATAACATAAACATTGATAACCAGAGAGTATATAAGTCCCATGCCCTATTTAACATAAACAGTAATAACCAAGGAGTCTATAAGTCCCAATCCCTATATAACATAAATATAAATAACCAGAGAGGCTATAAGTCCCGTGACCTATATAACATAAACATTAATAACCAGAGAGTCTACAAGTCCCATGCCGTATATAACATAAACATTGATAACCAGATAGTACATAAGTCTCATGCCCTATATAACATAAACAGTAATAACCAGATAGTGTATAAGTCCCATGCTCTATATAACATAAACATTAATAACCAGAGAGTCTATAAGTCCTATGCCCTATATAACATAAACATTAATAACCAGAGAGTCTGTAAGTCCCATGACCTATATAACATAAACATTAATAACCAGAGAGTCTACAAGTCCCATGCCCTATATAACATAAACATTAATAACCAGATGGTCTATAAGTCCCATCCCCTATATAACATAAACATTAATAACCAGAGAGTCTATAAGTCCCATGCCGTATATAATATAAACATTAATAACCAGAGAGTATATAAGTCCCGTGTCCTATACAACATAGACATTAATAACCAGAGAGTATATAAGTCCGATTCCCTATCTTACATAAACATTAATAACCAGAGAGTATATAAGACCCATGCCCTATATAACATAAACATTAATAACCAGAGAGTCTACAAGTACCATGCCCTATATAACATAAACATTGATAACCAGATAGTCTATAAGTCCTATGCCCTATATAACATAAACATTTATAACCAGAGAGTCTATAAGTCCCGTGCGCTATATAATATAAACATTAATAACCAGAGAGTCTAAAAGTCCCATGCCCTATATAACATAAACATTTATAACCAGAGAATCTACAAGTCCTATGCCCTATATAACATAAACATTGATAACCATAGAGTCTATAATACCCATGCTCTATATAACATAAATATAAATAACCAGAGAGTCTATAAGTCCCGTGACTTATATAACATAAACATTAATAACCAGAGAGTCTACAAGTCCCATGCCGTATATAACATAAACATTGATAACCAGATAGTACATAAGTCACATGCCCTATATAACATAAACAGTAATAACCAGAGAGTGTATAAGTCCCATGCTCTATATAACATAAACATTAATAACCAGAGAGTCTATAAGTCCTATGCCCTATATAACATAAACATTAATAACCAGAGAGTCTGTAAGTCCCATGACCTATATAACATAAACATTAATAACCAGAGAGTCTACAAGTCCCATGCCCTATATAACATAAACATTAATAACCAGATAGTCTATAAGTCCCATCCCCTATATAACATAAACATTAATAACCAGAGAGTATATAAGTCCCATGCCGTATATAATATAAACATTAATAACCAGAGAGTATACAAGTCCCGTGTCCTATACAACATAGACATTAATAACCAGAGAGTATATAAGTCCCATGCCCTATATAACATAAACATTAATAACCAGAGAGTATATAAGACCCATGCCCTATATAACATAAACATTAATAACCAGAGAGTCTACAAGTACCATGCCCTATATAACATAAACATTGATAACCAGAGAGTCTATAAGTCCTATGCCCTATATAACATAAACATTTATATCCAGAGAGTCTATAAGTCCCGTGCGCTATATAACATAAACATTAATAACCAGAGAGTCTACAAGTCCCATGCCCTAAATAACATAAACATTTATAACCAGAGAATCTACAAGTCCCATGCCCTATATAACATAAACATTGATAACCAGAGAGTCTATAAGACCAATGCTCTATATAACATAAATATAAATAACCAGAGAGTCTATAAGTCCCGTGACCTATATAACGTTAACATTAATAACCAGAGAGTCTACAAGTCCCATGCCGTATATAACATAAACATTGATAACCAGATAGTACATAAGTCCCATGCCCTATATAACATAAACAGTAATAACCAGAGAGTGTATAAGTCCCATGCTCTATATAACATAAACATTAATAACCAGAGAGTCTATAAGTCCTATGCCCTATATAACATAAACATTAATAACCAGAGAGTCTGTAAGTCCCATGACCTATATAACATAAACATTAATAACCAGAGAGTCTACAAGTCCCATGCCCTATATAACAAAAACATTAATAACCAGATAGTCTATAAGTCCCATCCCCTATATAACATAAACATTAATAACCAGAGAGTCTATAAGTCCCATGCCGTATATATTATAAACATTAATAACCAGAGAGTATATAAGTCCCGTGCCCTATACAACATAGACATTAATAACCAGAGAGTATATAAGTCCCATGCCCTATATAACATACACATTAATAACCAGAGAAAGTTAATAAGTCCCATGCCCTATATAACATAAACATTAATAACCAGAGAGTCTATAAGTCCCATGCCCTATATAAAATAAACATTGATAACCAGATAGTCTACAAGTCCCATGCATTATATTACATAAACATTAATAACCAGATAGTCTACAAGTCCCATGCCTTATATTACATAAACATTAATAACCAGAGAGTCTACAAGTCCCATGCCTTATATTACATAAACATTAATAACCAGAGAGTATATAAGATCCCAACTTCCCGATACAGTATATATCTCTATTGTGTTAGTACATTATATATTTTTCCACAGAGGATATATACACGAAACAAGAACATCTAGATGGACAAGATTTCATCGTGAACGTCATGGATACCTATGAAAAGGTGAACTGTTGTCTTTATTGTTTTATTCTTCTCCTCCTTTTGTTTCTATATATTATCTGTCTTCTTCTCCTTCTTCTTTCATGTGTAGTATCTACGTTCTTCTTCTTCATCTTCTTCTTATTATTATTTTTACAACAACTTATATGGCTACAATTGCCATAGATGCGTTTTGGTCTATATCACAATTAGGCAGAAGATGAGACTCTTGTGAGAATGTGCTGATACTCAGACTCACTGGAATCTTTTCTGTAATCAGATGCATGAAGACTTCAAATTTCTAGACGCGGCTCAGAAATATGTTAAAGCTGATCTTTGACCAAAGACGTGCATTGCAGAATAAGGTTTACAAGCCCCTTTCTTTAGATCTTTGACCAAAGACGCGCAAGGCAAAATAAGGTTTACAAGGACCTTTCTTTAGATCTTTCACCAAAGACACGCAAGATAAAATAAGGTTTACACTATCTAGGCGCGGGTCTGACATATGTTAAAGCTGATCTTTGACCAAAGACGTGCATGGCAAAATAAGCTTTACAAGCCCCTTTCCGCAGATCTTTGACCAAATACGCGCAAAGCAGGATAACGTTTACAAGCCTCTTTCCTCAGATCTTTGACCAAATCGCGCATAGCAGAATAATGTATACAAGCTCCTTTCCTCGGATCTTTGACCAAAACGCGCATAGCAGAATAAGTTTTACAAGCCCCTTTCCTCGGATCTTTGACCACAACGTGCATAGCAGAATAAGGTTTACAAGCCCTTTCCTCAGATATTTTACCAAAGACGCCCTATGCAGAATAATGTTTTACAAGCCGAGTATCTCGGATCTTTGACCACAACGTGCATAGCAGAATAAGGTTTACAAGCCCTTTCCTCAGATCTTTTACCAAAGACGTCCAAAGCAGAATAATGTCTACAAGCCCCTTTCCTCGGATCTTTGACCAAAACGCGCATAGCAGAATAAGGTTTACTCGCCACTTTCCTCAGATCTTTGACCAAATACGCGCATAGCAGAATAAGGTTTACTCGCCACTTTCCTCAGATCTTTGACCAAATACGCGCATAGCAGAATAAGGTTTACTCGCCACTTTCCTCAGATCTTTGACCAAATACGCGCATAGCAGAATAAGGTTTACTCGCCACTTTCCTCAGATCTTTGACCAAATACGCGCATGGCAAAATAAGGTTTACTCGCCACTTTCCTCAGATCTTTGACCAAATACGCGCATAGCAGAATAAAGTTTACAAGCCCCTTTCCCCAGATCTTTAACCAAAGAGGCACAAAGCAAAAAAGAGTTTACACGCCCCTTTCCTCAGATCTTTGGCCAAAGACGCGCATAGCAAAATAAGGCTTACAAGCCCCTTTCCTCATATCGTTTACCAAAGACGCGCATAGCATAGCTTAGGAAACATCGTAAGACAAAACAATTACATTTGGAAATTTTAAAGCATATCAATTTCATACAGAGATCAACACATTTTGAAAACACCAGAGATGTTCGTTTTGAATATATATCACTTTTATGTTTTCAAACGCCGTCCGCTAACGAGGTCAGCAAAGACATCTGTTTCAAGGAAATGGGTTTACACTTTCCCACATACGGACGCTTTCTGACGCCTCTATAGCAGAAAACTTTTGAAAACATTGAGGCAAAAGAAGAAATTGCTCTTATTAATAATTAAACTCTCATTTATGCAGATTTGTCCCGTTTTTTAGCTCACCTAAGCACGAAGTGCAAAGTGAGCTTTTGTGATCACTCACCGGCGTCCGTCGTCGTCGTCGTCTGTACGCAAGTACGCCTGATTACAATTTCCTACAAATGACCTCTTCTTCTAAACCAATGGACTGATTTAAAATCAACTTCCCAGCAATGTTCCTTATGCTGTCCTCTTTTAAAGTTGTTCAAAAAATCTAATTCCAAATAGAACTTTGGTTGCTGATGCATCAGCAAAGGGAAAACAAAGGGAGGCTTGTTTACATAGAGATATATAGGGAAACACTTCTTGTCTTAAACCGAAAGGTCTAGAGTTCAGATATTTGGTGTGTAGCATTGTCTCGTGATCCTCCACCAATAGTGTTCAAACTATGCCCCTGTGGTCAAAATTGGCCCCCATCCCGGGGATCACCCGTTTCACATATATTGTTATATAGGGAAATACTTTGAAAATGTTCTTGGCTGAAACCAAAAGGCCTAGAGCTTAGATTTTTGGTGTGTAGCATTGTCTAGGGGCCCTCTACAAAAAATGTTCAAATTATGCTCCTGGGAAATTATGCCCTGATCAAAATTTGCCACATCCCGGGGTTCACCTGTTTTACATAGATATATATAGGAAAGACTTTGAACTCATTATATCTGAAACAGACCTTTCAGTTTCCTTATGTCTTATTAATTTGACAAAAGACGCACAACATTGGTTAGGTTATTTTACCTTGTGTCAAATGGAGCTATACTTGACATTGGACCTTGTATTAGCTTACCTGACCGCATTACAAATCATATTGCATAGGTGAGCGACCCAGAGCCATCATGACCCTCTTGTTTCAAAATGTTTTCAAAGTCTTCTTTTGCAATTTTGTTGTATCAAGGATCTTTGATATTTCCACCTCTCATCATATCAAAACAGTTACACATCTTAAAAATAAACATAGAAAACAAAGAGCCATTTGATGGATTTTCATCTCTGAAACTATGATCTCTCGATTGCTTTAGGATGTGTGAAGAAATTACCTTTTCCCCCACTCATTGAACATATGAGTTCGCCCATAAGAAAAATACAAGTCTGAATATAACCCTTTCCCACATACAACAAATCTGCAGCAGACGACTTTAATAAACATATTTGCCATAACGTAAATTTCTCCAAAAATGAGAATTTAATTATTAAATAGAGTTATAACCATTTTGCCAAAAGGAAAAATTGCGTTTTATCCCTTTTCCACAATTTTTTCAAAGATGTTCTGCCACAGAGGCGTCATAAATAGTCTGTATTTGGGAAAGGGTTATATACAGAATATGTTCATGTTGTGCTCGGCTTGAACCTTATTCAAAAGCAGCAATTAATGCTGGATAGAAACTTGTCGGCTACTAGTGACGCCTAAGTCGTCCAATAATCAAGTCGGATCAGACTTTTAAGGCATTTTTGATGACGACTAATGTCAATCATATTGAAAAAACATTGTTACTTGTATATTGAAAAAACATTGTTACTTGTATATTGAAAAAACATTGTTACTTGTATATTGAAAAAACATTGTTACTTGTATATTGAAAAAACGTTGTTACTTTGTTATTGAAAAAACATTGTTACTTGTATATTGAAAAAACAATGTTACTTGTATATTGAAAAAAACATTGTTACTTGTATATTGAAAAAAACATTGTTATTTTTATATTGAAAAAACATTGTTACTTGTATATTGAAAAAACATTGTTACTTGTATATTGAAAAAACATTGTTACTTTGTTATTGAAAAAACATTGTTACTTGTATATTGAAAAAACAATGTTACTTGTATATTGAAAAAAACATTGTTACTTGTATATTGAAAAAAACATTGTTATTTTTATATTGAAAAAACATTGTTATTTTTATATTGAAAAAACATTGTTGTTTTTATATGAAAAAAAACAACACCCACCACAATATGCTTTTTACACTGTATACAGAATGAGAGTATATATACACGTTGATAAGCTATGGGAAAAGCCCGTTGTATACAGTATGGGAGTATATATACACGTTGCTAAGCTATGGAAAAGCCCGTTGTATACAGTAAAATTGACGAGGTTCCTTTCTATTTAGGACGATACAAACAGTAATAGATACCTAAAGTGGGCAGACGCATTTATGATAGTGTACAGTATAACAGATAGGACCAGTTTTGAGAGAGCCAAGGACTATTTTATTAAAGTGTCGGAATTTCTCAGAACCTCCAATAAAGACTGTCCAATAGCACTGACCGGAAACAAGATTGATCTAGAACGATATAGGTAGGTTTATATAGAGGATAAACTACTGTATTCCAGTGATATATATATAACAAGATTGATTTGGAAAGATATAGGTAGGTTTATATATAGGATAGACTACTGTATTCCAGTGATATATATAACAACATTGACCTAGAAAGATATAGTTATGTGTATATAGGGGATAAACTACTGTATTCCAGTGATACATGTATAACAAGATAATGATTGATCTAGAAAGATATAGGTAGGTTTATATATTGTACAAACTACTGTATTCCAGTGATATATATATAACAAAAAATTTGATCTAGAAAGATATAGGTAGGTTTATATAGAGAACAAACTACTGTATTCCAGTATTATACTTACTATAGTGACATCTTTTTATTATATGTTTGTTATCAAACGAATAAAGTTAATTATTCTATAAAGTATACTTTTCTGTTGAATTTAAGAGTTAAACAGATAGAAGTTGCGCAAACTACGAACCGTAATTGTTCATACGAGCATGAATATTTGCAAAGTCCGATTCTATAGTCTTCAACGCAAAATCTCCCGCTTAAAGATTACACGTGCATGGTGGGAAGCCCATAATGAAAACAATTTATTTATTTATTGGGGTTTTACGCCGCTTTCAACTTTATTTCAGTTATATCACGGCGACAGTTCACTTATTCATGATCCCTGGGTAAACAAACCAGCACTACGCTAGAAAATGTGTCTTGCACTCCACCATGACCGTAGTGCCGCGACTGGGGATCGAACCGGGACACCCGGTTTCGAAATCCCCGACGCTAACCACTCGACCACAGCGGTTTCCTCATACTGAAAACAAACCCTTGTTAAACTGCCTTTTTATATGATAAATTTTCTGTAAATAAAGACCGGCATTTGGACCTTTATTAAAACGGCCCCTTGATGCATAGAAGTTACAATATCTAAGATTAGCCTTTAATTTAATATGCCTCTTTCAGAATCGTTTAAATTGAGAAGATTTTTAGAAATAATTGGAGTTATTGTTCGAATGATAGTATGATTACAGTTCTATATTTATACATAACCGTCTGCTAGTGTGCTAGGGAAGCTCATAATTGCACGGACAAAATCGTTATAAATGTGTGTCTCTTCGATTGTCTTTGACGTCATCGTGGTTACCCCGCCGTGTGCAGAATTATTTCTTAATAATTCTACACGATTTTTGCGGGTTATGTGTAAACCAAATATATTAAAAGCAAATTTCATTTTATATTGAATGCACCGCTACCGTACCATGTCGTTGATCAGCATACCATATGTGCCTCTTTTAATCGACTGTGACAGAATTAATTATTTTATTCATAAATTTTTCTTTAACTTTTTTGTTCCGATTATATTACTTGTTCTAAAGAAAAAGTTATGGCAGAGAAATTAGATTTTTTTTTATATTTTTTGATTTTGATTTTAACTTCAATTGTTAAGCCATTTCAACATTATTCAGTTATATCACGGCGAAAGCTCCACTTATTCATGATCCCTGGGTAAACAAACCAGTACTATGTTATTAATTTCACATTTCAGACAAACAAAATATTGATTGTACATTTCAGACAAACAAAACATTGATTATACATTTCAGACAAATCAGTCGAGCAGATGGACAATCTCTGGCCAGTGAGTTTGACGGACTATTTTATGAGTGTAATGCGGCTGAAGAGTATGAATATGTTCAGGACATTTTTCACGGTCTCGTTCACGCGATACAACTAGAACGAGGCGAGCGGTGTATTCCATATCAACCTCTATTTATATCTGAAGACAGATTTAGAAATAGACCAAGATCGCCGAGGAATAATTCGGACAAAAAGGATGATAAATCTGGGTCGAAGAAAAACACATCTAGTTTTAAATTGTTCAATAAGAGTTTTAAGATATTTAACTGATTGTTCTGTGTTCAGGTTAACACACGAATAGATGTATGAGCCGTTCCATGAGAAAACCAACATTATGGCCATAGATATAGAGCTGCGTTATGTATCGATCCAGATCAGCCTGCGCAGTCCGCGCAGGCTAATCCGGACCGAAACATTCCGTCAAAGGGGAATACATGCATAGAGTAATGATTCCTGAAACAGTAAATCAACAGGAGGCGAAAAGTGTTTGTCCGGGTTAGTCTTCGCGTCATGTTTAGGCTGATCCGGGTCGATACTTTACGCAGAGTCCACAATGTTGGGTTTCTCGTGGCACGGCTCATATAAAAATAATATATTATTTGTATTATTGAGACCAAATTTATTAATTTTGTTTAAATTTATCTAATTATCATATATAAATTATAAAATAGATAATAAAGCGTATGTAATAAAAATGTCAAATGGTTTGAGACGGTATATGCACTCATTCTTCTGTGGTTTGTTTGATTGATTGATTGATTGCTTGATTGATTGATTGATTGATTGATTGATTGATTGATTGAATTTGACGCCGTTTTCAAAACAATTTCAGTCATGTCGCGGCGGCCAGTTCACATTTTCATGTATTTTCTGGTTTTATTAGCTCCACTGGCTGAAAGCCAGTCGAGCTTATGTCATGGCGAATTGTCCGCCGTACGTCTGTGCGTGCGTGCGTTCGTGCGTCCGTTAACTTTTTGCTTTAAACGACTTCTCCTCCCTAACCACTTGGCCAATTCGGATGAAACTTCATAGGAAGCACCCCCTCAATTGTCCTCTCCTAAGGTCCTTCCAAGTTTTTGGATCCATGCAAAATTCCATGGCAAACGAAAGAAAAACATTGTGTAAACTCAAAAATCTTCTCCTCCAAAAGTGTCCGGCCGATTTTCAAATAAGTTTGTAGAACTGTTCCTTGGGAGAGCTTCTATCAGATCCCTTAAAGCCATGTTGATTGGTCGAAAAACATGGCCACCAGAGGGCGGGGCTATTTTGCCTTATATGGCTGTTTGGAGATTTAATTTTTGCCTAATGGCCGTGGAGCGATACTGGCCCTCTTGGGCCTCTTGTTACACTAGTACTCCACACAACATATTGTTCAAGCAACATACTGCTTTTCCACATATACTGTGAGCACAATGTTGGTAGGCGAATGGCACAGTGACGTTTGTTAAACGTCGGAAATACTTTTTGCCGACCTCACAACCCTTTCTTCTGTGGACTGGTTCTCATCTCTTTGAATGCTGGAACCGATTTTGTATAGAGTCAGGCCAGCCGGCGCGTTCATGTTCAATACCGTTGGCTGCCCATGCAGTCTGATCTGGCTCTGCACTATTCGCCATTTCGTCAAGACACTTCTGTAAAGAATTTGGATTCTTAGCATGGATCACAAGAAGGGGTTGTATCCACACGTGTAATCATTACGCTGGGGTGATAGAGTTCACCGCTAATTGTACAAATATAACGTTCGTTCCACAGAAGTCTTCACGCATATATATATCCTGCCATGAACAATGTAACTTATCTACGAGTCTCCTAAGTTCGTGATCATAAACATGAAAATAAACTACTTTGTCAAGTACTAAATGAATCTTTAGACATCAGAAAATAATGACGACTTCTTATACAAAGTCACGGGAGAAAAGGACGGAACTATTGACGTCAGGAACTAAGGTAGATCACGAAGTTGGGAGGTTCTACGAAATAATTAAATAGTGCATGGCATACTGAAGTAACAACCGGCGACTCCGAATACATGGCCACGTCTTTCACGTTATTTCAATTATTTTACTGACTCTGACTCTGACAGTTGTGAGTGTACGTGCATATGTTTCAGTAAATTATCAATTTGTTTTAAAGATAATTGTAAAGATATATGTGGCGCAACCTGTTCTGTTTGTTTGGTTTTATTTCTGTTCAAATGTGACGAATAATTATGATAGTTATCATTGTAAGTCCGTGATCAGTATGTGAGTGTATGGGGGAACATAATTGAGCCGTCCCGCGAGAAAACCAACAGTATGCCATCTGCGTAATGTATCGACCCGGATCAGCCTGCGCAATCCGCGCAGACTGTTCCGGGCAGACACATTCCGTCTTAAACGGATAGAGGTATAAAGTAATTAACTCCTGAAACAGAAAATCCACAGGAGGCGAAAAGTGTCTATCCGGGTAAGCCTGCGCGGCATGCTTAGGCTGATCCGGTTCGATACTTTACGCAGAGTCCACAATGTTGATTTTCTCGCGGGACGGCTCAATTATTGTGATTTACGAGTTTCTGTGACAAATTTGTCCGAACTTGCATATATACAAAACGCCAGAAGAACGAGTCAAACACAATATTTACTCCACATTCAATAACCACTTTATTGTTTAATTCAATATTGTTTGTACTAAATTCCGGTCTGCTGTGTATGACTGTAATCACAAGATTATCATTTTAGAGTATGGGACTCGAATACAATGGGCGAAAAAACCGTTCGTAAATAATTATCGGAGGCAGCTCCAAATATTATAAACTTTGTACCATTTCCATCCAAGAAACTTATTTTAGGTAAAGTATATGACCTACATACAAATGATCCACCTCTAGCGATATGGGGCCTTATTTCACTACATTGTTGTAAGTGGAGTAAAACATCAAACACACAAACAAAAACATCAATGTTCAGTGAAGACTCGGATGAGCCTGTACATACGGTAACGTACATTTTCTGCATAGTCTTCACTGGTCACCTATATGTTTAAGAGAACTAAAAACATCTTCTGATAAAAAAGAAAGAAGTGTACAAATGACACAACAATTGACGCGATATCGGAGTTTCTCTAAAACGCCAGATCGCCAAACAGCGCTCAATTGTAAGATCTGTCTCATATCACCTGAACACAGATATGCGAGGGTCATGAAATGAATAGAAATCAAATCAAAATGCGAACTCTGATATAGTTTAAAGGAAATCAAATCAAAATGACATACTCTGATATAGTTTAATGGAAATCAAATCAAAATGACATACACTGATATAGTTTAATGGAAATCAAATAAAAATGACATACTCTGATATAGTTTAATGGAAGGCAAATCAAAATGACATACTCTGATATAGTTTAATGGAAGGCAAATCAAAATGACATACTCTGATATAGTTTAATGGAAGGCAAATCAAAATGACATACTCTGATATAGTTTAATGGAAGTCAAATCAAAATGACATACTCTGATATAGTTCAATGGAAGCCAAATCAAAATGACATACTCTGATAACTTAGGTCAAGGAATACACCGAATGTCCTCGATTGAGAGTAAACAAAACGCATCGAGCGAAATTGGATTTTGTTGAAAATTCGTACAGTGAAGACGCATGAGCCTTTACGGTTTTCCAAAAAAACCTTAGCTAAATAGCGCTCAATTGTAAGATGTGTATCATATCACCTGAACACAGACATGCGAGGGTCATAACATTAATAGAAGCCAAATCAAAATTGCATTCTCTGATATAGTTTAATGGAAATCAAATCATAATGACATACACTGATATAGTTTAATGGAAATCAAATAAAAATGACATACTCTGATATAGTTTAATGGAAGTCAAATCAAAATGACATACTCTGATATAGTTTAATGGAAGGCAAATCAAAATGACATACTCTGATATAGTTTAATAGAAGGCAAATCAAAATGACATACTCTGATATAGTTTAATGGAAATCAAATCAAAATGACATACTCTGATATAGTTCAATGGAAGCCAAATCAAAATGACATACTCTGATAACTTAGGTCAAGGAATACACCGAATGTCCTCGATTGAGAGTAAACAAAACGCATCGAGCGAAATTGGATTTTGTTGAAAATTCGTACAGTGAAGACAAAGGAGCCTTTACGGTTTTCAAAAAAAACCTTAGCAGAGCGATATATACGTAGCCTCTATTTGACGAGTACAGAATGCACGTCACTATATCAGAAGCTCTAAGAAAAGATATTCCAACCGTTCCGAATGATCGCAGTTGTATAGGAATGTTTATCAGCGCTTGCGTTTGGTTGTGTCGCTTGTCTGTAAAACAGGGGGGATACTTCTCCGTAGATCACTTCTCCCTCTATTCATATCTGTCTGTCTATCAATCACAATTTAACTCAACTGGTAATAATTAAGTATCTGCGTTTCTAATGAATCCATTCAAAATCGGAACGTCGATAGAGAGTGTTCCTGTTGAAAGCGTAACCCTAGTTGTAGTACGTCTAGACGGCTCGTGGTAATGACGTCACAGAGGTGAAGTTTTTGCTCAGTAATATAGTCTATTACAGATAGCCCTGTGTTCAATATGCTTTACGAATGTTAACCGTCCCGCGAGAAAACCAACATTATGGCCTCGGCGTAATGTATCGACCGAAGATCAGCCTGCGCAGTCCGCGCAGGCTAATCCGGGCCAACACATTCCGTCTCAGGTGAAACAGAAAATCAACAGGAGGCCAAAAGTGTCTGTCCGGGTTAGCCTGCGCGGCATGTTTTAAAACATTGAATATTATTTATGAAAGAAAAATGTTATATTCAGTAAATATAATTATGATAAAGGAAATAACGTTTTATGACGTTGCAAACGTAATCTTAAATATGACTTTTTGACGTGACGTCGTGTAACGCTATCAGGAACGATTAACGTGCGATTGGTCTATGCTGATCCGGATCGATACTTTACGCAGAGTCCACAATGTTGGTTTTCTCGCGGGACGGCTCAATTACATCTCTGGACTTTTTTTAGCAAGATTGTCGGAGGTGTATTTTGGCGCATATTTCGTCCAATAAGAACTTTAAAATCCTTGTATTACATCCATATTTTCTCTTATTCTTCCGATTTTCATTGTGTAGGAAGATGCTACGCCATTTGCATGACAAGCCTTTAGGCTTCGACAAACGCAGTCGGTGTAAGAAATTTACCGAAACGTATACTGGGTGGGTCTTCGTGAAACGTGCTTCCGTTTCGCAGAGTGATTTTTTGAGTGACACGTGTTTGCCTAGATAAAGTCGAGAAGTCGTCTGCTACATATGTGTTCAATGTGGGAAAAGTATAATGAAACAGATATAGCACTGAAGCACTTTGGTGTTACGAAATGCGTTTGTGTCAGACTAATTTTACTTGTAGTACTGATAATTAAACACGGACAAAATCCAATTGAAAGCAGCATTAAATCTTTAATATTTTAAATATTTCACAGTTTACCAGCCTCATCACGGTTACTAGACGGAAAGAAGGGATATATATGAGTCGTTTCACGAGAAAACCAACATTATGGACTCTGCGTAAAGTTTCGACCCGGATCAGCTTATACCTCTATCTCCCTGAAACGGAATGTGTCGGCCCGGATTAGCCTGCGTGGCATATGCAGGCTGATCTGGTTCGATATATTTCGCAGAGTCTATAACGCTGGTTTTCTCGTGGAACGGCTCATATATATTATTGCAGCTTTTTTATGAACACAACAAAGTGTTATCTTGACCCTTCTACGGCAAATTATGAAACGCCTCTCGTAAATAAAACATCCGGCTGTGTAAAATATTACTTTTTGGACTCTTCCAAATTTTATGGAATTTACCAGAGTATCACATCTAACGTGAACTATTTTAATTTCGTTGATTTATTAGCAAGAAAACTGTGACCTATTTGTTGGAATGGTTGTTACAGGTTATTTCAATGTACATAAATGTTATGATATTGTAGATCGATGTATGTAATAAAATCGAATATCCTATTCGTAAAACGTAATAAAGACCACTTGGAGAACATGAACACGTGTTTATAATTACTATACTATAGACCTTGTTTTATCATTTACGCCCAGCATAGCGCCACACGAAAACAGACCTTCGGGATATTGAGACCAGCGTAGACCCAGACCAGCTTGTGCCTCTACGCAATCTGATCAGAATCTCCCCTGTTCCCCATCAGGACAGTCGTATTCTAGAGGTACATTGAGAGCTGTCATGAGAAATAATGAAAGATAGATGATTAATTGTATTATAATTAAAACTGCCACTATGTTAATACTTTCCCATATATAGACGCTTGCTGACGCCTCTGCAGCAAAATACTTTTAAAATCAATGTGGCAGAAGAATTACACCTTCATTGATAGGCATTTTCCAAATTTATGCCAATATATTATCAAAGTCGTCTGCTGCAAATCTGTTTTATAAGTGAAAGGGTTAAAAACCTCCCGGATGATGGGTTTTTGAGTGACGTGGCCTATTTAGATAAATGAACCACCCACGTCACTAGCCAACGTATATTCGGAGGTTTAAATGAACCACACGTACACGTCACTAGACAACGTGCATCCGGAGGTTTTAGTGAACCACACACATCACTAGCCAACGTATATTCGGAGGTTTAAATGAACCACACGTACACGTCACTAGACAACGTGCATCCGGAGGTTACAATGAACCACCCACGTCACTAGACAACATTCATTAGATGGTTTTAATGAACCACCCACGTCACTAGCCAACGTATATTCGGAGGTTTAAATGAACCACACGTACACGTCACTAGACAACGTTCATTCGGAGGTTACAATGAACCACACACGTCACTAGACAACGTGCATCCGGAGGTTTTAGTGAACCACACACATCACTAGACAACGTTCATTCGAAGGTTTTAGTGAACCACACACGTCACAAGACAACGTGCATTCGATGGTTTTAATGAACCACCCACATCACTGGACAACGTCCATTCGATGGTTTTAATGAACCACACAAGACATCATTAATCGCAGGTTTGAATGAACCATCCACATCTTTAGACAGCGTTTATTCGCTGGAATTTTTGATGAACCATCTACGTCACTAGACAACGTTGATCCGTAGGTTTTAATGAACAACACGTAGACGTCACTAGACAACGTGCATCCGGAGGTTAAAATGAACCACCCACGTCACTAGACAACGTTCATTCGGAGGTTTTAGTGAACCATCCACATCACTAGACAACGTTTATTCGCTGGAATTTTGGATGAACCATCCACGTCACTAGACTTTCCTGGTGGTTGGTTTTGATTTGTCATCATTTGATGAGGTCCCAAAACAATAGTTTGCAAAGTATTAATCTGTGCAAAACGTACACGCAGATTTAAGTATTTGCTGTTAGCAAATGTCATTTTATATTAACCATTCGTATCCCAATGTAGTCCTCCGGCGCATCAAACTACATATTGTTTATACGCTTATTTCTCTTACAAATGGAGGAACAATGTAATGGTCGTTATTTTGGGAGCCAGAACCTCGTACCCTAGTAATTCTGTACCCGGTATATTTCGGTGGTATCGTACCGTTTTGTAAGTTATTTCGTACCCTAATATGAGAACACGGCCATAGCTAAAATATGGAACACCTTTATAAATGAAGGAATAATTGTTTAATGATAGTGAATAAATTGCTTTTGTAACAATATTTTCAGCAGTCGTCTGCTGTGTCAAATTCCGTGCGCATGTGGGAAAGGGTTTTGAAAGTAACCTGCTCGATGAATAACTGAAAACATTCCTTTACCCTTTCCCTCCTATAGACGCTTTCTGACACCTCTGCAGCAGACGACTTTTTGAAAACATAGTGACAAAAGAAGAAATTGCTCAAAACGAGCAATTTCCCCTTTGGCCACAATGTTTTCCATTTTAATTCATAGGTTATCCATTCAATTATAGAGATTTTCTATTTTTTGACAAAATATGTTCAAAGTCGTCTGCTGCAGATTTGTCATATGAGAGAAAGGGTTAATAAAAGTGAAATTGGTCGATTTTGTGACTGGAGATTTGGTCTGCATCTATGTAGATCCAGGGACCGTGTATTGTAAATGTATTGATTGATTGATTGATTGGGGTTTAACGCCGTTTTTAACAATTTCTCAGTTATATCACGGCGGCCAGTTCACCTACTCATGCATTTCCTGGTTTTCTCACACCAGTACTCCACACAACAATCTTCTCAAGCAACTGGCTGCTTTTTCACGAGATTCACTTATGGTTGAGTAGTGAGTTTCGAGTTAGAAAAGTGAGTTTCGAGTTTAAAAAAAGTGAGTTTCGAGTTAGAAAAAGTGAGTTTCGAGTTTGAAAATGTGAGTTTCGAGTTAGAAAAGTGAGTTTCGAGTTAGAAAAGTGAGTTTCAAGTTAGAAAAGTGAGTTTCGAGTTAGAAAAAGTAAGTTTCTAGTTAAAAAAATGAGTTTCGAGTTAAAAAAGTGAGTTTCGAGTAAGATACTCTGGTGGATTGTAATCAACGTCGAACATGACCTGTTTTTATGGTATTAAACATTGGCACCAAAAACTACTTAAACAGTTAACCCCCCCTTCAAGAGTTTTATGTCCGGACACATTATTTTTTGGTACCAAAAACTGTTTAATGGAACTCATTCATGGATTGTTAGTTGCACCTTTTAAGATTATTTTACTTTATATTCCAAAACCGTTTTATTCTATTAGAGTATCCCGTACGCGCATAATGGTAGCTACGTTCAAATCCCGCTCACACCAGAATATATTTTTACTGTTTTTGTTGTTTTTCCGTACAAATTTGGCATCAAAGAGTAAGATAAGATAATTATAAAACAAGAGCGCCGCGGAGCGAACGCCAACGCTTGTCTGTTCTTTCAAAGTCGATAATGGGCCATATCTTAATACATATTAAATCTTTAGTGATGTCCATTGCTATACATGTATGTATCGTCTATGGCAATGTGTGTATCAAGTTTCACTTGAATATCTTCTAGTTATATCTAGAGTAATGCTCCTTGCTATACATGTGCATATTGTCTCTGGCAATGTATGTACCAAGTTTCATTCGATTATCTCGAACAGTTTTTGAGTTATGGACCAAGGTTAAAGTTTTTGCAGTTTTTGCAATTTTTTGCACGACGACTCCAAAGACGAGCGCGCCGACGACAACGACGACGCCAAGGCTATGACAATAGCTCGACTTTTTTTCTTCGGAAACAGACGCGCTAATAAGTGTTTCAGGTGCATTTTCAGTAACTGTGGGGCCAATCCAGGACGAGTCACTTTAAATCCGTTGTTTTGTCAAATTCTATATTGAAAAAGGGACCGTTCCGTCATAAATTGGTAGTTTGTTACCAAAGTCCAACTGTATTTTATGGTAACAATAAGATAGAGTTATCGCACGGACAACAAATTCCAACTGACATAATGACATATACCGACCGACATGCTCATCTACATACTTTGTTTTGTGGGGGTATACAACTGCCAAAACAACGATGTTAGTCAATATGTCAGGTTTACGTAATTATAGTTTGACATTTCTTTAAAGTATAACACTGCGCCTTTGTTGTGTAGTCTTGCTGTGTTTGCCGTTGTCTCAGGGTTTTCAAAAAGGTCAAGTGTGACATTTAGAAAATTCAGATTTGGAAAGTACATGTACAGAATATTTTCAAACATCAAGGTGTCATATATTGGCGTCTATGTCAAATGCGGACAAACCGACTCGTATATGCGGGAGGTTACTAAGTATAATATAAATAGACTGGACACGATAAACTCTACTAATCACATTATAACGGAACATTTGGAATGTTTTCGAGAAAATCCTTCGATAAGTTTAATACACTTTATCAAATGTCATGGCTGTACTGTTAGATACAGGAAGGTATAACATGACCCATGTAGCTATATATACAGCAGTTGCTAATTGTTTGTCCATTTCATTTATACCATCTGATACACCAGTTTCTTGTGCTGTTATGATAACTCAATTCAGTCGGGAGTTATTTTGTCTATTTAACACCGTTGCATTCGAAATTACTTTTTAAGTCTTGGAAAATGTTGAAATAAACATTTTTTTCTTTTTAGAGCCATGTCAGATGGTCTGTTTATTAATCAGAATGTGAACATTGCATAACATATTAAAACGTATGTGTACATTTAAAAAACATAGAAACATTTTAAATAATTGTTAGCAATCTGCTTTATCGCTTTAAATTTAGTTTTCCTTCAATTCAATTCAATACAAAATCAAATAAAACTCTTTATTTCCTCCTATTACACAACCTATAATATGATACGTTTGGAAGAAAATACATACAAACACGCACACACACACACGCACACACACACACACACGCGCACACACGCACACACATACATGTTCATAAACATTATATTTACAAGCATATATGAATAAAAAGTGACAATTTAAATAAATGGTACATACAGTTTGGACCGATACGTTTGTATAAAACATTAATGTACACCGTGTTAAAAGCATGGATACGAGTTTGTTGAGGATGACTCTATAGTGATGTAAATTACAGTTTTGCAATAAAGCCATAATTAAAATTTAACGAGTAAAATGTCATAAATACCTTGTTGAAAACAAGTATTTAAATTGTACACATTATAATCCAGTGATACTTGTATACACAGTCTCTCACATTATGCCTGAAATTTCATCAAATCTGATGAACAAGAAACAGTTAGAATTTAAGCCATTAAGCAAGTATCAATTACCCAAGGGTCATTTGACCTTAACAAGGGAGCAATTAATTAGCCAAGATGTTATTCTGACCAGTACATGTTATGATAAGAAACTTCAGTCTCTTAATGTTCCTGCTCTTGGAGATAACTTGAATTTGTGTTAACTCTTTCCCACATGCAGATGCCTTCCGACGCCTCTGCGGCATACAACTCTTCCAATTGTTGTGGCAAAAGGAGAATTGGCTTAACAAGAGCAATTTCTCGTTTTTCCATAAGGTTTTCAACTCTTTTCAATAACTAAACTTTTCCTTATAAAAGTTTTCAAAGTCGTCTGCTGCAGACTTGTTATATGTTTGAAAGGTTTAAGAAATTTATTCATACTTGTGTGTTTGTTCTACTCTCAAGTAAGAAGGAAGTGATAAGATATAAAGATGTGAAGTTACGTTCTTATATCAGACCAAATGTTATATTTAATAAGAAAATACATGACGACTTTTGATACATTATGAGCAATTTCTCCTTCTGTCCAATGTTTACTTTAGCCATATAAGCCCCGGCTCTTGGCGGCCATAGTACAAAAAATCAAATGCAGTTACTATCCCGAATCGTTCTAAATTAAATACCCTTATAAATTTTCGAAAGAGATTATTTAAAACGAGTATACTACAAAACATGTTGCAGGAATATATTAAAGGGTTCGTCTAGCTTATCCGGTGATACGACCAGTTCACACGTGCACAGTTCCGCTAGACAAAGACGACCGTAAATAATGATAACGGCAATTATTATTTATTAGAAGCCCGCGACTTCTATTTTTAATAGCTTTTCGGAAATCACATGGGAGGGCGGCTTATTATTAGAAAGAAACAAATCTAGATGATTTGAACATATTACAATTGTGGTTGTTTACGAACACTAATAAATGACACATCTAAAATGAAATAAATATTCCGATTTTTTAATGTTTGCATTTTTTTTTATTTCACTCGCATTTAAGTTTTTTGTCTTATTTACGAAGACAAAAGTGGTCCCTTCAAGACGTGAACCAACACCCCCTAATGCAGACTCTTATGTGTCATCATTGAGGTCAATTTCGGATTTTCCTTTTAATAGCAATTTTAACTTACTAAATGTTGTTTTCATGTTCAAAGAGATGTCTTGATTTGTGTAGAATTCATTTAATAATGTTAATCCATGAATATCTAAAGTAGGAACTGTTTCTAAGCTAAATATAGACCCTATTCTGTTGTGTAGGTTCGTGACCTTTAACATCGATTTTCGCGCATGCGCATTTCGATATGAAAAAGCGAGTGATATTATTTTATTTTAGACAAGTACAAGACGAATGTTTGACGCAAAGCGTCAAAGAGAAGCCGCAATATTTCGTTGTACATGTAGAAATAAGAAAAAAAGAACATTTTTAAATCCACAAACAATAGAACAATTTAAACTGTAGACGGTAATGCTGATATATTTCTCCTTTTGAAGACTTTTGTTTTCTTCAAATTACCTCCCTTTAAAGCAATACCAGGATATTTCCTTGTGATTCGAATAAGATTGACAAACATTGAAATTATATGAATGAATACTATTATTTAAATAAGTAACAACAGCAAAATTAAATTTAAGCCAAGATAAATGTGTACACATTTCGTTAATTTTTTACAGATACCCTAATGTAGGTATGAATATAAAATTTATAAGTAAATGTTTTCATTTCAACGTTCCTAATGTTTGAATAGACTAAGGAAAGTCAAGAATACATAAATAAATCAATGCAGTCTTTTCCGGCGACATTGATGCCTTGCATCAACTTTCTCTTGTACTATGTTTTAAGTCATTTAATTGTGATCGCATAAGATCCTTTCAGAAACAATTGCTCATAAACTTCATAACGGATAGGCGTACGGAGCGCTCCTTTAAGAGACGTAAAGCGAACCCATATCAAAACCATTGCACAGATCATTTTAATATGAGTTTTAACTTTAAAAGGGTTTTAAAAAGAAGAAACGAGATAGAAAAAGGAGCAGTTACATATAATTTAATAACTCTTATTTATATAGGGCAGGTTTTGAGATTTACTGCGCATAAAATCATGCTTTAAATGATGCCTATGATCAAAGAAGCTATAAGTGTTCAGACTACTCATTGTGTAAGCTCTCGATGCGTTATAATTAGGCCTATGCAATAATATGTTTGTTTCCGGTTTCATTTCCAACAAAAAAGGGTAGGTAGGACAGGGAAACTATTTTTGGATATTTTTTTATTAGAAAATGGCTCTGCATACGTTTCAATTAACAAAAACTATAGATTTTATACTTTAGGACATCGATACAACCAATATTAGCAGCGATCGTATTGTTAAAATCTAAAAATATTTAATTTTTAACTTTTAAAAGATTAAAATGGAAAAAACATCACGGCAATAAAAAGGTTTAGGGTTGAAGGAAAATAGTATAGGTCAGGAAACCGGAAACAAACGTTTGTATACGCCTTAGTAGTTTAGACAATATTCGTAAATTCATTACAAAATGTAAATGTTCATATTTTCAAAAAAAACAATTCTTCCTGCACCGGAAAACACATGAAATACATGAACAAAACACATAAAAAATACTTATGATAAAATACATAAAAACATGTTTCTTTGATAAGATAGTCTACACACCATTGATCCCAAATTTTTCCAACACACGTCTGTGCTCATCGGACAGGTGTGCCTTGATCTCATCATGAATGATCACATCATTTATTTCCATGTAAGGAACAATCTTTCTGGAACAGTCTAATTTTAAATGGAAGTATGCTGCTGTTGGTTCTTTAGTTTTTTTTATAATGCCTTTTTTATTTCGATAAGATCGATAGCAAAAGTGCTTGAGAATGAGATCCTTAGGTAGGGCTTTAAATTTGTCCTTAAAAGCTTTACCACATCCGTAGCACATTTTTGTCCCCCGCTTTAGCGAAAGCGTGGGGACTATTATTTCTCATTCGTCAGTCAGTCCGTCAGTCACGCTGTCACAAAAACTTTAACCTTGGTCATAACTTCTGAACCGTAATAGGTACTGCTTTCATATTTCACATGTGTATTCCTTGTGACAACCCCTTTCCATCAATACCATTTTTTTGACCTTGTGACCTTGACCCTGGCGGGGGACCATAATTCTCTGAATTTGCTTGTTAAGTTAAATACTTGATGGAAAAACACTAGATGGAATGTTCGCGATATGTCAGTAATAGATCTTCTTTCTGGTGGTTTGTGTTTGCCAGAGTTTGGGATATATTTCTTTTTAGGAGGCAAAACAGGCATTCCGTGATCTAATTCTTTTGCGAATGATGAGGCCCGTTTAATCCCTGCATGGTGCATTTTTTTCCATCTGTTTAACTGACTTGGCCCATTTCCTCCTCGGGACTCTCCTGTCTCAAACAACTTTAGCTCAGCCGTCTGTCTTATAGCAAGCACAACATCTTCCCTTGCAGCTTCTAACAACGACATCTTTTGTCTCCCGACTGTTTGCAGCTTTGCATGTCCAACTTCAGCAAGATTGGAGGATGGTGCATTTTCAGGCTTAAATGCTCTAAAAATATGGCATCTACGTTGGTACCACCAGCTATACCAATGTTCCAGAATAGGATGCTCAGAGACAAAGTCCTTCAGTTTTCTTGAATATTGATCAAATTCAGAGACTGTCAATGCTTCTAAAAGTTTATTTGCAAGGTTGATGAAAATATCGGCATCATTATCTATTTTTTTACTATGTCTTTGAACGCTTTGCTTGAAGTGAAATTCACAAGACACTATTTTTTCGGTAGTCTTTACTCCGAAAACTTGTTCAATGCTTTTCCAATTGGCATGATTTTCGTCGCAAACAAACCCAGTTGGATTAAAAGTGTAATTTTTGTCTTTCGTGTAATCTTGAAGCATTTCATTAAAGGTTTTCCAAAATAAAACTAGACTTTCAGTACTTTCAGTCTCAGCATCCATCATAGCTAAGCAGACGAGTTTCCTTGAGACCGGATGAAATGTCCACAAAGTAATTGTCTTGAAACCTCTTGTTCTATCATGTTTTCCATCAAAATGTACATATTCATTGTTTAAGACCCCGTCCCTATTTTGGTCAAGTTCAAATGCCAATTTTGCCATTTCGTGACTTGCTTTGAACACAAAAGAAGGTTCGCCATTTATTGCTTTGTTGTTCATTTTATATATAAAATATGGGTCTTTTTCATCACACTTCTTTTTGTATATTCCAAGGGCATCAAAATTTTCTCCAAAAGGGTTCAAATCCTTTTTTAATTTGTCTCTAGCATTGTATATACTTTTGGTATCTACTAATTCCTCCGCTGCGCTCTCGACTTCCTCCCATGAAAACTCCCCAGTCATCATATAAGTAAGTTTGTCATTTACAAGTTTGTTTGGATTTGTGTTAGGGTTTGATTTTATTGCTTTTACAATGTCAAGTTTAGAAACCGTTCGTTTCTTCGGGGCGCAAGTGTGATGTCCTCTGTGCATGACAGTTAATACTCGGTCTTTTCTGGTATATTCCCACACCTTTACTGCTGTGCATGGAACACGGCCTGCAGGTACTCCACATGTGAAACAAACTGAAACATTACTTAGTCGTTGAAACTGAATCTTGTTCTCATATCCAAAATTTTCTAAGTATTGGCAGTTCGGATTCAAACATTTAAAAGTGCCTTGACATCTAGCAACACGCCGAATTCCAAATAAGTTTTTCCTTGAGCTATTGAACCACTTTCCCCAAGGCCTTCCATCTCTTGAGACCTTCATCATCTCTTTTTCATCACACTTCAAAATAAACTTAATTGTTCCATCAATATCATTTGGCAAGGATCCAACTTCATTTGTTTCACATTCCTTCCAATGCAACGGATCAAGCTCAGTGTTTCGATAATTTCTTCCTTCCGAACGCTTTGAATCTGTTCCTGAAAAACATTAAAATAATTCTGTGAAACCTCAAATAAAATAAATGGGAAATTCGGTTGACTCAGTGAGTAATCACATAAATTTTACGTATGTCAAGAGTGTATTAGAACGCCTTTTTAACTAAATAATTGAACAATTAATTTAAAAGCTTCTTTTTTTAGCTAGTATGAAAATTGTGAGCATCTGTACATTGCATATTAAACTCTACCAAAGTCCAGTTTCACCAATATCGGACGAAAAGAGTTCAAAAGGTTAAAATAGATAATATGTCAAACTTTGATTATTCAGTCTATATATATATATATTGTTTAATATATATGGTATCACTTGTAATACATATTTTAAACTCCCACGTGTATATTTTACAATCAGATATGTATTTTATAAATTTGATATATAGTGTACAATGAAATTTATATATATTTATGAAAATTATTGTTTAAGCAAATTTTATTTTGATGATATGTACATACATATACAGTACGTTTATGAGGATATCTTTTATTTACATTGTATTTTTAAAAGAAGCCTTTCATTCGTTATATTTATAACAGCTAATTTCACCCAATAACAACATTAACAATGGACTGAATTGAAGGCGAGAAACAATATCACTATTTTTCAAAAATCACAAATTGGAAGATTAGTTCAAGAATGTGCAAAGTTTAATACGCCATCGTAACGTACATGTATGTAACATATTATATTATGTTGTATATGAGAGAGGTATATCTCCATGTATAGCGGCCATTGACCAGAGAATCTTGAAGACCTGCTCACTAGGGGGAGCCCATACGAGAATTAATTGCATAATAATTGCATTTTGAATAATCATTTCATACCACAAACGGATATAAATGATTAATAACCCCTTATGCTGCATTGACACAGGAATGGTATTCATCTGTTTCTAAGTATCTAAAATTCAAACCCTTAAACTTAATTAACTCTAATTTAGCAATGTTGATGAGCCATGCATTGATAAGTACAATAACAATTTAAACCTACTTACAACTATTGTAATACATGTAAACATTTGTAACAAAATGTCAAAGATTGTTAAATTTTCATTTTCAATAGTTCAGTTGTTCTAAAGTTATATATTGATAGGCCATACTATATGTGACCGATCGCCATATAAATATATATGCATTTTATATATTTTATCAATGATCAAGGGTCATTTCTGACCTATCTCATTGTATATATTGTGTGTATTGTTTATACCGAACTAAAACTTGTTCTGTTCTGTTCTGTTCCTAATGAAAGAAATATAAACAATACTGCGTAAAGATGATAAAGAATGCTATTAACAAATAATTAAAGAAATCATAATAATAATACCATTCTGATGAATTCGGTTTGTCTGCTTGAAGTAGTTCATACACATTCTTTGCACTCGGTCGTCTGTGAAACTTAGAACATATTTCAAATGCTTTTGAAATCTTCATCCATTGACAACTTCTTTGAGTTGCATATTTGACACTATGTTCAGGGATAGTACTTCTTGTATGTAGTTGTTTGAGGAAATCAATGTTTGTCATTCCTGCCCCCTTGTCCCTTTTTAGCTCAGTTTGGTATGGGTATTTCATATCAGGATTGAGGAGACAAAACAGTGTCATCCCTAGCGACCAAATGTCCATTTATTTCATATCACTGATAGTCACAGCTTTGGTTGAAGTTGCATGAATTTCAGGTGCCATGTACACAGGTGTTCCCCTGTAGATATTTTCTGTTCTAGTGTGAACTAGGCAGGCTGTCTGGATGAGCTCAGATCTACTCTCACCAAAGTCAGTTAGCTTGGCCACAACAGGATGTTCTTTCCAATGTTTAAACAATTCTTCTTCAGTTGAATAGTGTTGGTTAGACACCAACACATTTTCTGGTTTCAGGTCTCGATGCACTATATCATTTGCATGTAAATAGGAAAGTCCTCTTGCAATGTCCTGAGCTATGTTGTTGTGCAAATGCTCAAAATCTTCACAATTAAAGGAATCCATAACTCCTAATAAGTCCCTAAGCGACGAAACTTTTCTGTCTTGGCCCAAAAAAGTTAAATCGAAATAAACATACTCCATTAGAAATGCACTTATTCCTGGTGGTCCATTTTTCACCACACTGTCAAATTTAGCAACATTGCTATGCCCTGCTGAAATCATCACTTTCATTTCTTTTACAAACAGATCTTGATCAGATTCGGAACTCAACATTTCTTTCATAATAAAAGGTTTGCCCTTTTTCTGGCAAAGCTTTACCATTCCATAGCTCCCTTGACCAACGATGTTAAGTATTTCAATTGATTTAAATTCAGATACTGGCATTCCGTCATATTTCCTGTCAGCCTTTAGCCTTGCAGCTGCTATGCTAGGTAAAGATGGTATTTTAAACGCCATCTGAAAAAATAATAATATTAAAATAATTATACAAGTAAATCTATAAATTGGCAACTTTACAAGTAAAAGCAAAAATGTCAATGTTTAAATACAGTACCGTAAACGTATAGTTGTAATGTATAGCACATACAATGGATATAAATTGAATTAACATAACCTTATTTTTTTATATTACTGTATTTAAATTAAAACGAAAAGGAGCTTACCTTTTTTGCAGAAAACCAAAGAGCGTCTAGAATGGCAAACGGACCGTTACAAGATTTGTTACAGACTGGCAGCAACACAAACGCACGCGTTGCTAAATATGTTCAGACACAATGACCCATTCATTTGAATCCAGATGATGACACTGCATCAAATGAGGTTCCACAGAAATAAATCACCGCCTGTTTTTATCTCCAAACAAATCCACAAAGATTTACTGATCTGCTATAACTGTAATTATTTCAATTTTAGATTAGAAGCAAATAGTATAACGAGCGGTTAGAGCCAGAACGTACTATTTATGATTTCTTAAAAAAAACACACACTTAGCTAAATAGTTCTTATTTTGTCCTTTATGCATTTTGAAAATTATTTCCACAATAACATAATTAATACTCGAAATATTATTAAAACCAAATTGAGCATTTCTACGTTATTTATGTTCCTGCTAAACTGGGCTTTACTATACGCCTATGGCCCCTAACATAATGTCATTGCATGGTAGGTAATGATTCATTTGAGGCTTAACACATCGAAGAGTGATGTTTTTGGAGTCATTCAGTTTAAAACTATGCCCGCTAAATATGCTTATTTTATATTGTACAAAAACAGATAAGCGGTCATACACTTCTTCTAAAAAAAAATATCTGAAAAACGTAAATGTCAACCCATAACGTTTGTTTGTCTAGAAAATTGGCAGTGATTGTGTTGTTGAACCTTACTTAAAATGTTACAATGTGAATCAGTTTCATTTTGGGAACGTAACAACATTACATTACTCTGCAAATGCCGATTATTTTTAGAAAACATGGTGATTACTATGGTTTGTTTTTATTAGTATACGGTAATGGTTTAAACATAAATCGATTCAATATCATTCTCAAAACATAATTTGTTAATGTGTTAACGTTATATTAGTTACACAGTCAATCGTCAATGCCTCTTCGTGTTTTTATTAATCGAGAAATGTAAATGTGTTAGATGTCAGTCACGTTTTAACAACTCATGAACTAGTGCAAAATATATACTATACAAATACTAGAACAAGTGCATAAATATACCGAGAAAATTTCAATAAAAATGCAGAACATAGGCATTGTTTAAGAAAAAAAAATTACCTCCCTTTAAAATATGCAAATTAGAAAAACTTTTTCTGCGGATTTTAAAAAAAGTGGATATATATATAAGAAATAATTTATGTTATAAATGTGAACAACAGTATATAAACATTATTATCGTTTGTCTGATAGAACCAACACTCATTGTCTATGTGCTCATCATGCTTGCCGGTAAAATAGCCAATTTCCGATGATCTATATGTGTATATCACTTGAGTATTCGACTGCGGTTCACCAATGGCAGCCACTGTGTGCATCAAGGCAGGTAATATCAATTCGACGCGATACGTTTAGGGTTCACTTTTATCATTTGTCATATGTATTAATGATTCATTTTTAACGAATTATTTTTTCTCAAAAAATAATACAGTTAATGCGATCGTTTTTTTTCCGGAAATCACGGTTAAACTACACTTCCGCTTAGAATACACATTCGCTGCACCTAAATAGTCCTAGTATTTTTTCGATATTAAAATGACTTCTACGTGTTATTTCAATACAGTGAAGTCATAATTATACTATCGAATCATCATAGATAATCAATTTTCTAGAAAATATCAAATTAACAGTACGCGCATATATATTTCATTTGTCGGCAGGTACGTATAAGGCACGAGTATGAATTTTAGTCGTATGCCCATTCACTAGAAGTTGACCCCACGCTGTATAGAACAATGTTAATCTCACAAATATGCCACTACGCAGAGCTAATTATAGATCATGGTTTACATACGCGCGCATTCAGTTAGCTTAATATATATACGAAAGTAACGATCATATGTTGTATCAAAGTACCGTGGTGTAATGCAGAGCGTGTAGGACTATTTATGGACGCGAGACCGGGTCCCAATTGGAACTGTTTTTTTTTTTTTTTTTAATTCTTATTTTATGCGATTTGTTAAACATTATAGATTTATAATAATTAATTCACTCACATGAAACATATTTATAATATAAGCCGAAATCCTGGATCCGCCCCTGGTGACGAAAACAAATCAAACTAACAATATAAATCTCACAAATATGCCATGGGTGTTTTGACAGACTTTACGCAGAGCTCAGTGAAAGAGTTAGTGTGCATGTTAAACGCTCGCATCGCCGTTGAAATGCTACATTTACTAAAACTGTCAACTGATAAAAAAAATCTCTGGACAAAAATATTAATAATAATAAAATAGACTAAATTGTGCAATAGCATGATCAATTGCATTCATAAATTTGATTTTACAATACATGTTCAAAATAATTCGTTACCAGTACTTTCTGTACTTTGATTAAAAATGAATCTGTTCGTTTGATTATAACTGTTAAAGTAAAACATTTCAGAACAATTGCGTGATTGTATCAGCATGTTATCTTTCACAGATTCCTCTGAAATTCTCAACATGATAAATAGTCCCTCGAGCCAATGCCAAATTACTTTATAGCCATTGTACCTAATCAATGAAAGGTTAACCCATGTCAGAATTTCGTTCACGCTCGTGAAAGCAATATGGCATGATCAGTAAAATGGAATTAATAAAATGTAATGCAAAAGCTGTTTTAAATGAAATGTTAATGTCATCATCTCATCACACTTATAATAGCATCCTTATTTTCATTGATTTATCAGTTTTATTTTATATCTATCTAAGTTTGTTTCCATCTCATAAATGAGAGATTTTATTTTACATTCACTTTTCTTATTCTAGGTGTTTCTATTGGCATACTAGAAAACCTGGGCTGGGCTCATGGGATGGGCTCGTGGGCTGGGGCCGTGGGCCGAGTTTTCTTTTCTAAGGTCATGACCTGGTATTGTTTATTTGTCTTTCTGAACATCCCACAGCAGCTGACGGGTGTAAGGACATTAAAAGGTCAGCTAAGGAGAGGATACCTTATTTTAAATCCCAGAGGGTTTTGGGAAGATTTATTTCAAGATGAGAAGAAATAATTAGACTATAAAATATTGGATACATCACGTTTTATCGGCATGTTCTAAAACCTGACCTGGCCTGGCCTGGCCTACTGACTCAGCATTTGTGTCGGGCCAGGCCGGGCCAGGCCAGATTTTATACATATTGAGAGTACAAGCTCCGAAAATACTAGAACACAATGATAGACCTTTATTTAGAAATTAAACTGCATGTTTTATATAATGATTTGTTTTTCTGAGTTTAAATTTAGATAAACAAATTGTAGCTCAATTGAATAATAATCGGATAAATTTATATTTAAGTGCACAGATCTGGGTTTACAAATTGAATCTTATAATCAATGTGTTCAGACTCAAGTAAAACATACATAGTATATAATATATCTTTTATTTGTGATGATTTTTGTGTTTTGTCTTTTTTTAGATGTAGAAATTCCATCTTACGGTTCATTTAGTTGAACATAAAGTAGTTCAAAACTACATGCATAGTTCAATTGAAAACATGATTTTTGTATAAGTAAATTAATTCATTATGTAATTGAACTTCATGATCATTACTTAGATGAATAAGTTGTTGTATTGAAAAACTCCCTTATCTGTATCAGTCGAGAGTAATGAATATTGAAAATACTATTTCAATTATATCATCATAAAATTCAGAGGACACTTTTGTAAACAAAATATGTTATCAGCTATGTATGCGAGATGATCTTATTAGAAAACCAGCCAGAACGGTATTATGCCCAAACATAACCATATTTGAGGTTGTTAACACGATCATAGATGGTTTTAAATAATTATCATCAATGTTCATCAAACCTGGACAGTAGTGAGGTAAACCCTTTCCCATGAGCAATGACACCTAAATTTGCATTGTTTACAAAGGGGTCAAAATTGCCCCTAAACGAGGGTCTTCAAAATAGGTTTTTAGTTACTGTTTCACGCCAAGCCTTAGATATAGACCCTTTCTGAGGCCTCTACAGCAGACGACGTTTTAAAACATTGTGGCATAAGGAGAAATTGCTAAAAACAAGCAGTTTCTCCTTTTGCCACAATGTTTTCAACTTTGTTTAGTAATTATATATACCTATTTTAATAGAGATGTTTTATTGTTTTGCGAAGACATTTTAAAGTCGTCTGCTGCAGATTTGTTGTAAGTGGGAAAGGGTTAAGACTTGCGTTAAGGCGTACGTACAGATCAGCTTTTGTCTCCGCGTAATTTGATCTTGGTCTACATATTTCGTTATACATTTATTAATTCTCAGTCAATACCTTTTTGACCACCTAGAGCGAACACCGACCTTATAAGGCTTCTGCGAGCAGTACAAATCCAGATCAGCTTTTGTCTCCACGTAATTTGATCTTGGTCTACATATTTCTTTAAACCCAGATATGTGCACTTAAATATAAATTTATTCGATTAGTATTCAATTAAACTACAATTTTTTATCTAAATAAAACTCAGAAAAAAATCATGATATTAAACATGCAGTTTAATTTCTAAATAAATGTATATCATTGTGTTCCAGTATATTTAGAGCTTGTACTCTCAATATGTATAAAATCTGGCCTGGCCCGGCCTGGCCCGACACAAAATGCTGAGTCAGCAGGCCAGTCAGGCCAGGCCAGGCCGGGACAGGCCAGGCCAGGTTTTAGAACATGCCCGTTTTATCTGCTATTTGGTGTTTTATGCATCAGATGACTTTTGTTTTATCATTGTGCACATCAATTTGTTTTATTATTATTATTATTATTATTATTATTATTAAGTCAGCGTAAAAATATGGGATTTAATTATTACGATTGGCTGCAGATATAAATGCGAGTCGGATGCGATTATACAGTCTCACGGATTATACAAGCAAAACGACTCAGCCCGGTCGGTTTTCTCATCTCAGAGGTACTGTTAGAATCACAGCATCAAATGACCATTACAAATAATTTATGACCCATTCCATGGACACTCTCCCATACCAGATGTTAAACTAATAGGCCATGCAGAAAGATTTTAATCCTTGCCTATTCAATCCATATTGATTATCTAAATCAATATTTTATTGATACAATGTGTAATAATATATTTGATGATTATGTGTGAAATCTGGGATCCAGAGTCTGACATTGTTCCATAGGCCTGATGTTCAAATCCAGTGAGGAGTTAATTGATGTTGGTAATTATCCATTAACAATGCAACTGCGAAAACTTAATAAGGAATCTAGTCATGAAAAGGGAAAATTGTATAGTATTCTACATTTTTAAAATACAGAAGCTTACAACTATGTACTGACGACATTCTACGAACATTAGACTTGGTGATTTTCCAAGGACAAGTAATGTCTCTTTTTTCAACAATGTTTCCAACCCTTTACACAAAGAGTTTATTCCAAGTATAATAGTTTCACAGTCATGTATATATATTCCATGGTTGGATGAGATTCCGATATAGAACTTTTCTTTGAATATTCTTTTGAGTTTGATATTCAATTCGAGAACAAATATGACATTGAAATCTTTCTCCCGGTAGCTCAGTCAATAACTGAGCAGGCTGTCAATCCAGGGGTTGTGACTTCGAATCACAGCTCTGCACATTAACAAAAGTCAATGCGACATGCGTCATTAGTCTTCAATCAATGAGCTAATTCTATGCGGAAAAGCAGCCAATTGATTGGGAAAATTGTTGTGTGGAGAACTGGTTTTAGAAAACCAGGAAACACATGAGTAGGTGAACTAGCCACCATCATATGACTGAGAAATTGTTAAAACGGCGTAAAACCCCATTCAATCAATCCCGTGTTATGACTGATAGATTCATAATCTAAATATATTAAAAGAAATTATAACTCGAAACTAAAATGTCAAATTTACAAATATCTATTGCTTTTTTTATGTATACAATATGATCACATAAACATTTTACAAGTTAATCATTTTATAAGTACAAACAATATTTGACGTCTCTGCAACAAATCATTCGAAAAGTATTGTGAAAAATGAGAAATTTGTGAAAAAGAGCAGAACATCCTTTTTTCACAATTTTACTCTTATTTAAAATCATAAACATGTGATAAGATTCTCATTTCACATATAGTTGATTATGTTTAACCCTTCCCACTTGCAGACGGATTCCGATGCATCTGTAGTGCAGTGGATGCCATTTGAAAACACTACTCATATCAAGCAATTTCTACTTTTGTCACAATGATTTTAAAACTTTTCAATAAATGAAGTGTCTATTTAAGAGATGTTTCAAATGTTTGCAAATATGTTTTTAAAGTGTTCTGCTGCAATAGTGTTGTATGTGGATTACATATTCCAACATGAAGATGCACTTTTAAAGCATCTACAGCAAAAGACTTTTAACAAGTTCATAGCAAAGAAGATAATGCCCTAATGATAATAGTTTCTCCTTTCAGCACTTAAAATTTATATGTACTGAATTTTAAGAGTAAATATGAATTCTTTCCATCACCATTTAACTAAGTGAAAGCCAAAGATTTAGACACTACTCTCGTTGATACAACACTCAAGGACCACACTTTGAAAACTTCGTGGGAAAAAAACCCAGATTGCTGTCAATATTTTAAATAGTTCGCAGTCTAATAATAAAATAATCATACTATTATGGCATCGTTTCATCATGTTTGCACTTTTTAAAGTTTTCTCTGAATTTGATAAATTTTTACTATTGTAAAGGTTTTGCCACTTTATTTGTTTTTCTTTGGGGTTGATGTTAGCATGAACTTTCTGCGTGCACCACGCTGTGGTGTATCTTCTATATTTCTGTTTTTGCTTTTAATAGGCAGGTCTACAACAGGCAAATCTGACATTGATTCAAAAGAGGCATTGGGACCAAAGTCATAAAACACTTCACCATCAGAAGTTATCTTTATACAAGAACTATCTAAAAAATTTGGCAAATCTGCATCATGCTTACCAGCAGTTTCTAAGTAACATATCTGTAACTGGACAAGTTCTGCAAGTCTTTCTATTGCCGATTCTGGTGGTAACCACTTTCGGGGGTTATTTATTTTATAACCAGATTTTTTACTTTCATCCCTTTTTTTACCAATTGAAAGAGCTCTTAGTTGCACAAAGCTTAGTTTGGAATCTTTGTAGCGTTTAGGACAATACAACATTTTGTACAATTCAATAAAGTAAATTACATTTAGCTCTATTCTCTCTTCTTTGAAAATAAACAAGTTATTCCGCATTGTTTCGGTGTCAATAATTGCTGTCAGAAATGTATCATGTGAAACTTGGTAGCACTTTGGAAGGAAGTCATTTCCACCAATGCAAAGAGCTAAGGCAACTTTACATCCTATCATCTCATCCCTATAATGTGTTTGCAAAAGTTCTAATATTGCAGTAATGTTATATATGTCATATTTTGACCTTGGCTTTTGTAATATGACATGAACTTGACATGCAAACTTTCCATTGACCTTTGGCCAAAATCTGTTTACAGCATAGAGATGGGTATAAACTGCATCAATATCACCTGATGTCACTAAACAAGCAAGCGCTTTATCATCATGTATTGTATCTTTGTATTGTACAAGCCAATCTATAACAGCCATTTCTGCCTCCCCTTTTCTCTGTTTAACATTGATATTCTGAACAGATTTATTTTTTACTGATAAAGGAACTGCAAACTTTTTGCATGAACAGGCTTCTTGTAGTTGACATTTACAGGTTAATATCAGTTCACTGTCAACAATCATTTCATAATTTCCAATCAAAGATATTTTGCCAATGTTTTCTGCAAAGTATGTGCTTATTGCTGCTTTGCCAAAGTCACTTTTTGTTATGACATCCTTATTGAATGAATCATAATTCAAAAAGGCAGACTTTGACTTCAGATGGTTAATACCTTTGCTTGTGGTAACATTCCTTTGAGCTCTTGTTGATTGTTTAAAGACATCTGGTGTAAAAGAATATTTTTCTTCGCATATGACAATAGTTGCTAAGCGGCTTGCATGTTTAGTGAATGAATTTATAAAATGTTCTGTCATTTCAAGGTACTCTTTCCCTGACTTAACATGCATTGCCTTAAACTTCATCCCTGCGAATTCAACAGTGCATAACTGTATACTTTCAAGGACTGTTTTTGGAATGTAGCCCATATTTAGCTGTAAAAAGTGTTGTAGTTCATGTTTAGTGCTATTGTTTTGTCCAATTATTGAAGTCATTAATCTTTTTAAAGCTCTTTGCATACTAAGGGGGTTGCCATCCCACATGTAAGTTTTTCCATCTAAAATCCCATTCTATATTTATTATATAATTCATATTCATAAAAAACAATCAACTAAAATATACTAAAAACTGCCTTTGTGACAAAAGCATTCAAGAAAAGACAAACTGAGGAGATTATCATTAAAACTAATCCCCTCTGCATCAGACGATGTTTTCCACATTTAGTCATAGGTTATCCATTCAATTATAGAGATTTCAATTCGACAAAATATGTTTAAAGTTGCCTGTTGCATAATTGTCGTATGAGGGAAAAGGTTGAGGAGATTAAATTAGAAATAACAAAAATAAGGAATGGAATTGGAAAAAAATAAGTCCAACATAAATTAGAATTAAAAATTAAGATTTACAAAAACCCAACCTCCAGTCAGATGGACATTATATAAACAACAAAATACAAAATTACTCAATGGTTAAAACATCTTATTAGCGATTTCAAATACAGAATCCAAAAGTGTGTTGTTTAAAATAAAAGGAATTACAGGACACAGGAGATTCTAAAGTGTTATCAGTGAATCGAATAAACATTGACCATGGCTAATTGAATGGGGGGTCAAGTTGTCTTCATTATCTTGGTTAACTGTTAGCCTTTCAATTTAATGGGATGTCATGCTGTGCTTAGAAACTGGCATTTTCTGAGAAAACTTGTATAAGAGAACATAGTGTATAAGGCACATAAAACGCTTTAACGTGACTATTTCACATATCTTAATATGAAAAATATGAAACATTAGGTCACATTTACACATGCTGGTTAACATGCCTGTAAAGTTTTATGACTCTGGTTTATATACTTGTTGAGATACGCAACCTACATGATTTTGGGACGGACATGCTCTGTAGGCTATATTGTTAATAATTCAAGGGCCATAAATTTGCACTAACTTGGCACAGACAAATATGAAACATCAGGTGCACATCTACACATGCTGGTCAACATTCCTGTAAAGTTTTATGACTCCGGTTCTTTTCTTTTTGAGATACGCAACACACGATAATTTGGGACGGACATGCTCTGTAGGCTATATTGTTAATAAGTCAAGGTCCATAACTTTGCACTTACTGGACACAGACAAATATAAAACATCAGGTGAACATCTAGACATGCTGGTCAACATTCCTGTAAAGTTTTATGACTCCGGTTCATATACTTTTTGAGATACGCAACACACGAGAATTTCGGACGGACAGACGGACGGACGGACGGACGCACTTAAATTTTAATAATTGCCCTCATGACATCAGCTAGAAGATAATGTAGTAGCATTGTGTTCATGCCTACCCCTAATCCTGCTGAAATATGTATTACCTTGACCAGCCAAATGTGTATTTCCTACCAAGAAGAAAGCAATTAATTAAAGTGAAGGTAATAATTAATGGTCTTATGGTTTCACCACTAGGCCCTGCTGAAGTATTTGACAGTGTTAATTACGATGTCATGATGATTTTAATGGTAATTGCATCTCAGTATGCTGTGAAAATCTCCCTGTCAAACAAACATTACTGACTATGGGGTAGGATTTATGTAACTCACTTCAGATACCTTTTGTTTTGCTTTTCTTGAACTTTAATTCCTGGCATAATGGTACTAATTATCTAAAACTACATACATTATTTAAAGAAATACCTTTTTTCTTATACCTGAGGCCTTAGTAATAACGGTCATCATGTAATGTTTTGGGATCGAGCGTAATGTAGACCAATGCAATAGGTAATGTTTTAAAATAATATTCATTGAACTTATTTGTCCTATCAGAGACATAAATATTTCTCATAAAATTTAACAGTTATATGTGAATACAGTAAAAGACGCGGAAAATACGGGGGACTATAATTATGTGAATACTGTAAAAAGAAAAAAAAAAAAAAAAAATATTAAGTGATATTCTTAACATGTCCAGCCCGAGGGCCCAGCCCATGAGCCCAGCCCACGAGCCCAGCCCATGAGCCCAACCCACGAGCCCAGCCCATGTTTTCTAGGACGCCGTTTCTATTCCTTTTCGTTCCGTTCCGCAAAATACAGCCACCCCTACAGGTAACTATATTTTGCGGAACAGAATGGAACAACAACACAAATAATGTTGATAACACGTTTGTTCTGTCGTTGAGATCAGTTTATATGCTTATGAGTCATTTGTCTGTATGTTTATAATAATGTTGACAAAAAAGAACAATAACAAATGATTAAAATAGATAAAAGGATTAAGCCAACAACAATATATAGGGGAATAAGAGTAGTATTTATTTCACCAACCATAGCTCCAAACTACATTTTATTTTTGTGACCATCAGTGACGAAATCTCCATGACATGGCAGCGACCAGAAGTTTTGTTTTTCTTAGGATAAACAGTAACAAAATGTGTCGACAAGGTGTTGTTAGGTAAATAACTTCACCTGTCAGTGACATGACACTGATTTCAGAGCTGATTTCATGAGTCTGCTCAGTGAAAATTTGACAACCAGTTTGTCTTTAAACTGATAAGCCATGGGCATCGTTGTTTAATTACTGAAGATGTATGTAGCCTACCTTTAAGTGGTACTAGAAACGCATTTTATAATTTGTAGCTATTACGCCTATATATCTAAATCTTAGAATGAGCGACCGAAGGTTTAAATTATATTCAGTTACGACGACAATCTGAAAGACATGTTATGGACACAGGACGAAACTAAATTAGAGCGAATTGGAAAGAGGGCGAACAAAATTGGCGGCGAATGATTGGAGATCTAAATGGTTAGTAAAAATCGATTCCCAAAAAGCGATAGAGGTTCTGTCAAAACATGCCAAATGATTCATTGACTGAAATAGAACATTCTGTAACATTCTACAAATACTAGGGGTACACATAAATCCTGGGGTAAAAATATCAACACTAGTAATGTCTGACTCTGAGGAAATAAGTGTAAGTTTTAAACGCTCTATATGGTTCTATTTATCACTCTCTCTTTCTGTCTTTTTTCTCATATGCTCGCTCTCTCTCTCTCTCTCTCTCTCTCTCTCTCTCTCTCTCTCTCTCTCCCTCTCCCTCTCTCTCTCTCTCTCTCTCTCTCTCTCTCTCTCTCTCTCTCTCTCTCTTGTGTGTGTCTCTTTCTCACTCTCTCTCCCTCTATATATCTCTCTCTCTCATCTATCTATCTATCCAGAAACGTAAATAAGATCCTATCTACGTCGCTGATCAATCTATATGTCTATCTATCAATCTCATTTATTGTAACAGACAGTAAACTTACACTTCTCTATCAATTTGCTACCTCTCCTCTGCCATTGTCAAGAATATAAGGGAATAAGTAGCTTTAACCCTTTCCCTCATATAGACGCTTTCTGACGCCTCTGCAGCAGACGGCTTTTTGAAAACATAGTGACAAAGGAAGAAATTGCACAAAACGTGCAATTTCTCCTTTTGCCACAATGTTTTCCACTTTTTGTCATAGGTTATCCATTCAATTATGGAGATTTTCTATGTTTTGACAAAATACATTCAAAGTCGACCTGTGTAAATTATAAGCATTATAAGCATATATACTGCTAATTGTGACAATCAATCTACGATACTGTCTACAGAACTGCAAATTGTGGCAATAAATCTACATTAAATCTACATTACGGTCTACAAACTGCAAATTGTGAAAATCAATCTACAAGCCTGTGCTAAATGGGACATTCAATGTGCCACATGTGACTTAATCCACAATCTGTGCTAACTGTGATTTCAACATACAAACCTGTGCCATAAGATAAACACAATTCAACGGAAAGTTTTAGGCTACCATGTTATGTATGTTTCATGTAAATCATACATACTTCAAACTGTAACATTACTACACAAACCTGTACCCCAAAATATTAAAAACCAGCATATAAGGATGTAAAAGTCTAAGTAAACAAACCAGTGCAGAAGAAGACGGGCTAAAAAAGGAGATTATCCTTACTTTAGAGCCCAAAAACCATCATAGAGGTATCATAGAGGTAAGTCGTCTGCTGCAGAATTGTCGTATGAGGGAAAGGGTTAACCAACACATGTTATGTTAAGTTATTGTTTAAACAGATGGCGAAGCAGGTGACACAGGAGACATTTGACGGTGTGGTTAAGGAAAATGTTGAAGAGTTTGACATGTCTGTGGATGAGGCCATCAATGATGCTGTACAACAATTTGAGTCTCAGGTTAGTTAATAGTTTCCCACATACAGACGTTTTCTGAGGCTTCTGCTGCAGACAGTTTTTAAACAATTGTTTTCAAAATTCCTCTGATGCAGAGGTGTCAGAAAGCTTCTGCATGTGGGAAAGGGTTGAGCAGAATATTATGAATATAACTTGAGATATTCCAAAATATTGTAAGAAAAAAAAATGCCTCTGCAGCAGACAGCTTCTTGAAAACATGGTGACAAAAGAAGTAATTGTTTAAAACAAGCAATTTCTCCTTTTGCCACAATGTTTTCCTCTTTTAGTCATAGGTTATCCATTCAATTATAGAGATTTTCTATTTTTTGACAAAATATGTTCATCATCGTCTGCTACTGAATTATTGTATGAGGGAAATAGTTAAGTCGCTGTTCAACTCTGTCAGTATAAGCAATCAAAGTTTATCTGGCGTAAATACTTTCATTCTATGTGACATTACTTAGTTTGTGTAGCAAACTTCCTCAATTGTTGAGATATTTAATTGAAAATTTATACATGATACAATAGTCACACATTGTAGACATGCAAGACACAGTTTTGGTTCAAATACTCTGTGGTGTGTTAGAGTTATACACCCAGAGGTCCAGATAAGGAGGGGTATTCAGCTCTTTACCCCATCATTTCTCTCTTATTATTTAAGCAAACCCTATGTTGTGGGTACTCAAAAGAATCGTCTCACTGAGACGATTCTTTTGAGTACTCACAACATAGGGTTCGAGGGTCAAATAAGGATTTTAGAACATGCAAAACGCCCCTTATTTAGAGCTCTGACACCTTTGAACTCTTGATACTATCAGTCAGTATGACAAATGAAGTTCGTGAAGCTTACTTCCTTTTAAATTGTAAAGGTATTTTAATGAAATTTGATTCACATGATAATCAAGAATTGACGATGTGCAAGATATAATTTGGAGCAAATATCTTTAGGCGCTTTTAAGTTATACTCGTTCAGTGATGTTTTGAGCAATTTCTCTGTTTGTCACAATATTTTCCAAAGTCATATTCTGCAAAGGCGTCAGAATGTGACTATATGTGGGAAAGGGATTATCTATATATTTCAGGGTGTCAACCTTGGTATGATAGTCCAAGATTCCAACCTGTATGACTCAAGTGGAGAAAAGACCATCCCCCCTGTGGTGAAAGCTTTAGAAAATCTTGGCATTTCAGACCAGTCGGATCAACAAGTTGAAGAAAGTTTTGATGTGATTAGAAAAGAATGTGACATTGATTTAACGCGACGGTGTTTTGTCGGCAAGAATGAAGCTTATGACATTTTATTAAAAGCTTTAAAGTCTTACGTGGATAATGATGAAATGTTCATAAAATGTTTAGACACAATGTGTTCGCTCTGTAACGGTCAGCCAGATTTATTAGACGCTGACGGTGGAGAATTCTTTATGAAAATGATGAAAGAGAAGACAGCCAACAAACAGGTTACAAGACTGATTGTCAGATTAGTGAGGCTTAACTGTATTAAACATGAAAATAATCGCAAACTTTTTGTCAAGAATGGACTCATTAAAGAGCTAGTTGAAGTTGTTGTGAGACACAAAACAGATTCTGATATTGTCAAGGAAGTAGCTTATGGACTGCGAGTGTTGACACAAGACGATGATTTGCGCGTTCCCTTTGGTTCAGCTCACGAGAATGCTAAACAGATTGTGACAGAAGGAGATGCCTTGAAGTGGCTGCTTAAGATCTGTAAAGGTTTGAAACTTTATACTTTTCTCTATGTGGAAAAGCAGCCTGTTGCTTGGAAAGACTGTTGTGTGGAGTACTGGTGTGAGAAAACCAGGAAATGCATGAGTAGGTGAACTGGCCGCCGTGATATAACTGAGAAATTGTTAAAAACGGCGTTAAACCCCAATCAATCAACTTTATACTTTTGAGCCAAGTTAGGGGAAATGGCGTTCTAATTGCATTCCCCTAACTAGATCACAAAAAGAGATTTGATAGTAACTAACACCTGTGGGACAACAATTCTAATTCTTTGTCTGAGGTTACATCTGAATCTATACTAAATGTTTGCAAATGTTCAGTCAAGACTTTTGTGAGACTGCATATGTTTGATCCCCGGTAGGGTCATATTAAAGACTTTGAAATTGGAAGTAAAACCTTTCCCTTCTTGGCGTGAAGGATGGTGGGGTCAGCATTACAACTGACTGTCTAGTGTCAGTATAGATGGGCTGGTTATACTGGTACCCAGGAAACGTTGTGATAATTGAGATATGTTTTTGATAGCAGTATAAAACATCCTACAAACAACAATGCAAAAACCAACAGTCAAAATTCACTTGTATTAAATCATTGCCCGATATGGGACATAGTATAGTTTTAGAGCTGTCAGCTTCAAAAACATATCATGCAAATAAATGCTAATGTTACAAATAGAAGTTTGATGGCATAATTTGATACAGAGTTGAAAACATTCTGGGCAAAGGAGACGTTTCAATGTTTCAAGATGTCTTCCCTTGAAGAAGCATTATACACAATCTGTAAGAGGGAAAATGTTCATCCATCATCTGATATTGTATCATCAGATGTGATTCTATTTTCAGCAAAGAGAATGTGTAATCATGACAAATCAAATTAGTTATTTTGAAACAGATCAGAAGACTTTCCCCCTTTCCAACAAGAATTTCCCAAAGTCTTCATGCTGCTGTTCTTTAGTCAAAAACATCTCTAAATCTGGCCACAAAAAAAGCCAGGCTCTATGAAAACCAGCACTATCTTGTTTTGCTTTGACATGTGTGAAAATCAGAACGAAACTATATAATGGATTTTTTATTTGTGATTTTTCCGTCGTGAGTTTACTTAATTAAGATGAGAAGAGGGGGATATATTGTTTTGCACATGTCTGTCAGTCGGTCCATAGGTCTGTCTGTAGACCAAACCTTGACAGATTGAGGACTGGATAATGCTTGGACCTAAAGGACTTAAATTTGGCAGGAAGTTTGGCATGACCATATGTGTTTTATATATGAGCCATCCCGCAAAAAAAACAATGTTATGGCCCCTATTGATCCAGACAATCCAGTCAAAGGTCAAGTTCACACTGACCTTGAACATGCTCCTGATAATGTGATGCCCAGGGGCGCATAATGTTTGACAAACTTCTCTTGTTGGTTATGATTATCAGATTTATCTTTCCGCATCTGTTTTATATATGAGACGTCCTGCGAGAAAACCAACATTATGGCCTCCAGTCGACACATTCCATCTCGGGGGGGGGGGGGATAGAGGTATAGAGTAATGATTCCTGATTTCTGAAACAGAAACCACAGGAGGCGAAGAGTGTCTATCCGGGTAAGCCTGCGTGGTATGCTTAAGTTATGCTGATCCGGGTCGATACTTTACGCAGAGTTGACATTGTTGGTTTTATCGCGGGACGGCTCATATGAAGTTTTCTAGATCAGGGTACAGGTTAATGGACAGTTCATTATTACTAGATATTCCTAGTTAACCCTTTCCCTCATATAGACGCTTTCTGACGCCTCTGTAGCAGACAGCTTTTTGAAAACATAGTGACAAAAGAAGAAATTGCACAAAACGTGCAATTTCTCCTTTTGCCACAATGTTTTCCACTTTTTGTCATAGGTTATCCATTCAATTATGGAGATTTTCTACTTTTTGACAAAATACGTTCAAAGTCGTCTGCTGCAGAATTGTCGTATGAGGGAAAGGGTTAAACTCAAATTCTTTATTCTACAGATTTTACAAATGATCTTGGTGTTCAAGGAGAATTATTTACCACGCTGAGTAAACTTGTCGTTCGAGACGAGTTCTGTAAAGATGTGAAGGATCTGGGAGGTTTAGACCTTATTCTTAAGTCTTTCCAGCAAAACATCACACACAAGGTATGTCCTCTTCCTTGGATTATATTCTTCTTTGTCTTAATTATTGTGTGAAATGTTCCCTGTCTTGAATTTTTTAACTTTTGTTGCTTAATTCTGTTACTTCAACTAAGAACATGTTTGAAACTATATCAATTAGTGTGAAATATTACGTCACAAGGTCAAATCGTAGAAAAACCATGTGAATACTTAAAAGTCACTAAGTCATAGACACAATTTTTATCCAATCTTCATGCTATTTTATTACAGTATTTATCTATATCAAACCCTAGTTAAGTTTGAAATTAGCTGAAGTGGAAAGATAGTCGGTCATTATGTAAAATCTTAGAAAATACTTTTGTACTCTTTTGTACTCAAAGTTTTTTTGAAGGTATTTTGTCAAAACATTTGTGATTTTAAATTAAGAGACAACTGTGCAGCTATTTAATGTAGTATAAAATAGTCACTAGGTTAAATCCTATAAAAAACATTGTGAACACTTTTTATCAATTCTTTTTGAAAATTTGTCAGAAAATGTCAAGTAAGAATGATAAATCTGTGTCGGCAAGCCATCATTGCTTCAACAATGCACCTGATATATTTCAAAAGTTGTGATTTGAAAAAAAAATACCATTTAGATAATTGGAAGTATAATTTTGATTTATACAGAGCAAATTCTCCTTGTCCCACACTGTTTTTAACTCTATCAAGATTATCTTCCTTTAATTCAAATTTACATTTTATCCAGAGAAATTTCCAAAGCAGACAACTCTAAAAATACGATACTGGGTAAACAATTAAAGTTGTATTTGTTTTGTTTTTATTTTTCAGGGTATAGTGAAACAGGCATTAGGACTGCTGAAAGCATTAGCGGGTAATGATGACATTAAAATTGAGATTGCCAAGTCGAACGGAATACCTCTCATACTGTGTGCCATGACTCAACATCAAGGTTTGTCTTTAACCCACTCTCACATACAGACACTTTCTGACGCTTCTGCAGCAGACAAAGCAAAACAAGCGATTCCTCTTTTTGCCACACTATTTTAAACTCTTTTTAGCTCGACTATTTGAAGAATATGGAGAGCTATTACAGTCACTTGTTTTGCATGCAAGGTACTATCATGGACATATCTCAGTTACCACTAATGATATTGACTTGAAACTTCATTCATGTCTTCAGAGGATCATACAGTCAAGTTAGAAAACTCTTGTATGAATTTAGTACAAATTATGGCCCTTGTTTTACTTTGACAATTTGGTTAAAGTTTTGCATGCAAGGTACTATCATTCACATATCTTATTAACCACTGTTTACTATAGAATCAAATGGCATATATAGTACAGCGTGCTGTCTTATCGACAGCTCTTGTTACAATTGTGTTTAGATCAACATTTAAGTTTTGTTGTTTTACTTTTTCTTTTTTACACTTGAATTGAGAGTCAAAGCGGGGGACGGCGAGACATTTAATTTCGCGTAACTCTTATTTTTACAGGAAATCCCCAAATAAGTTCAGCAGGTTGTCTAGCATTAACCACAATTGTTTTACGACAACCAGAACACTGCAGTCAAGTCATGATCAACAATGGACACCATGTTATCTTACAGGCTATGAAAATACATAAACAAGACGAGTTTGTGCAGGTAACAAAAGGGTTTATATTGGCAGCTCCATTGGAAAAGGTTCAAAAATTGGCATTTATGAACAGTTTAGCTTCAGATCAGCCTGTACAACTGCTATGTCTTAACAGAATCTACACAAGATGCCAGAAGCTTCTAACAATGCTATGTAAACAGTCAGTGTAAATATTGATCAGGCTGTGTAGATACACTGGCTGATCTGGATCATGACTGTTCACAATAGCCAACTTGGACCTTTTTGCATGGACTGGCTGATTTTTTTTCATACCAAATCACGGTAAAATACATCATGAGAAATATTATCCCTGTTCCACTTACAGCAAATTTTCAGCAGACAACTTTGAAAGTATATAGGTTATATAATGGAAAAACTCGAAGTGTGTGGTTTCATGGTATTTTATATCATTGCACGATCATTCAAGCACACCCCATGGTATTTTATATCATTGCACGATCATTCAAGCACACCCCATGGTATTTTATATAATTGCACGATCATTCAAGCACACCCCATGTTTTTTTTATATCATTGCACGATCATTCAAGCACACCCCATGGTATTTTATATCATTGCACGATCATTCAAGCACACCCCATGGTATTTTATATCATTGCACGATCATTCAAGCACACCCCATGGTATTAATTTCCTGCTAAAATAACTGAGTAATACCTGATACTTTTTAAAGTATTGCAACTAGAGTAAAACAACTGTTTTCTGTTCTATGCTGATCAAAATCAAGACAGTAATTATGATTGATTTTTGTTTTTGGCTAATTTTAATCAAGACAGTAATTATGATTATTATACCTCACGTGACTTTGTAATGTTAAATTCTCATATACTCATCATGGGCAATTTCTTACTGTCTCATGCTAACAGTACGTTTTTGACCGGTTAACAGTATACTGTTACATGGCACGCTCGTGAAAATGTCGGTTATGCACGTGCATGACGTCATTTCAAACAATAACGTCACCTTTTAGATGCGCGTGCCATGTAACAGTATACTGTTAACCGGTATATGCATATGTGTGTGTTACATTGTAGTAGATCTACCCATGTTCACCTCCCCTACAAATGTATAGAATAAATTGAATAAACGTGTAATTTTGTTCGATATAATAAAATAAATATTGCATGGCTTCCAGTGTGACAGTACATATTGTCAACATTCGGGTAAATACTGTTAACCTCGGCTTCGCCTCGGGTAACAGTATTATCCTCATGTTGACAATATGTACTGTCACACTGGAAGCCATGCAATATTTATATACTGTTCGACTAGCTCGACTTTTGAAAAAAAACGAGAGCTATTGTCATGACCCTGGCGTCGTCGTCGGCGGTGACGGTGCCGTGGTCGTCCGGTTAAGGTTTTTTGTTTAGCTCATTTTTTTTTCTTCTGTTTTCCCCCTATCAGTCGAGCGTCTGTGCCTTACGCGGTGCTCTTGTTTGTTCTTGGCTGGTCGATTTCCGGTAGCTCAGTCGGTAACGACATGGGCTGTCAATCCAGGGGTTTTGAGTTTGAATCTCGGCTCGGCCAACTTTCTTTCCGATGTTTGACAAAAGTCATTGCGACCATTCGTCTTCCACCAATGGGCTAAGTCTAATGTGGAAAAGCAGCCAGTTGCTTGGGAAGATTGATGTGTGGTGTACTGGTGTGAGAAAACCAGGAAACACATGAGTAGGTGAACTGGCCGCCGTCATATGACTGAGAAATTGTTAAGAACGGCGTTAAACCCCAATCAATCAATGTTCTTGGCTGATTTTAATCAAGAGAGTAATTATGATTGTTTTTTCTTATGAACAGTTCAGTCATAGTCTTGAAAAATAAGGTAAACAAAGCCAAAACATTAGTGCATTGTTTTTAACTGTTCACAGTCATACACACACACCATGAACAATTCTGGTTGGAGTACTTGTTTAAAACTATTAATCCTTTTCTACAATTTTTAAAAGTTGTCTGTATCAGATTAATCCTTTCCCTCATACAAGAAATCTGCAGCAGACGACTTTGAACATATTTTGTCAAAAAATAGAAAATCTCTATAATTGAATAGATAACCTATGACTAAAAGTGGAAAACATTGTGGCAAAAGGAGAAATTGCATGTTTTGTGTAATTTCTTCTTTTGTCACTATGTTTTCAAAAAGCTGTCTGCTGCAGAGGCATCAGAAAGCGTCTATATGAGGGAAAGGGTTAATGATTCCTAATCTTATTCCATTTATACTTGTAGAAACATGGTTGTATGGCATTGAGAAATGTTGTGGCTAGGACGCGAGAGTACTGTGATCAAATACTGGAACTAGGAGCTGAAGAAATCATCAATCAAGCGAGACGTGTGGACAAATGTGAGGATGAAGCAAAAGCTGCCCTAAGAGATCTTGGTTGCGCAGTGGATCTGAAAGAGAGATGGACTGGAGAAAGAGGGGGTCTTGCAGCAGATGGATAGATTGTCTAGTATTCTTCATTTAGTTGCGTTATAGAATAAACAAACGATACACTCAACAAAATAGATTAAACCTTACCAATGTGCAGACACATTTTGAGACATCTGCAGCAGACGATCTTCTATGTATTTTAAGCCTTTCCCTCATCCAACAATTCTGCAGCAGACGACTTTGAACATATTTTGTCAAAAAATAGAAAATCTCTATAATTGAATTGATAACCTATGACTAAAAGTGGTAAACATTGTGGCAAAAGGAGAAATTGCTCGTTTTGAGCAATTTCTTCTTTTGTCACTATGTTTTCAAAAAGTCATCTGCTGTAGAGGCGTCAGAAAGCGTCTATATGAGGAAAAGGGTTAACATGATTTCAATTTAAAACTGTATGTATTGCTTTAAGACAACACATTTATGAATTAATGCTTTCCCACATATTATATGTCTGCAGCAGACGACTTTGAAATCCTCTAGCTAAAAACAAGGAAAATCACTTTTAAATTACAGTGTAATTGTTGAAAAGAGTTTTAGACATTGTGGCAAAAAGGAGAAATGGAACATTATCTGCACTGTCTCGTTTTCTAACAATGTTTCTTGAAAAATCCGTCAATTGTGGGAAAGTGTTATCTGAAAGTTTCAACACAATACTGCCATTGTAAAGCTGTGTGTTACTTTGATTGATTTTCAACGTGTTTTGTAATGAAGTGGCTGTTTCTAAATACAATGTAATTTATTTGCCTTGTTCATATTGTAATTTGCTCCCCCCATTGAGATCACATCAATGTCTTCAAATATTGATTCTTTGAGTGATTAATTAAACCCTTGCTCTAATAGAGAAGACTTCTGATGCCAGAATGAAGAGAACTCTTTGAAAACAGGAATCTGTTGTGGTCCTGTGGTAAGCATCAGGGATTTGGATCCGGGTGTAGTCCCCAGTTGTAGTCATGGTTTGAGTGCCCATGGGCAAGGCACAATTCCTATAAAGTACAGGCTTGTCTAACCAGGATCATGAAACATGTCTTGTCGCCTTGACATGACTAAATTATGTTGAAAGCGGCTTAAACCACGAGTAAAACAAAACTATAGTCTCATTTTATTTGATTGATCTTTCATACAGCCAACATGCTCGTTATTATGATACACTAACCTGAGGACCATTACCCTGTATGATTAGGTATTCAAAAATAATACTTCAAGAAGTTATTTGATGAACAAGTCAAACAAAGTTTCTAGAGAGTCCATAAGATTTGTCTTATATTTTATCTAGTGATCTAGTTTTTGATCACTACATGACCCAATTTTGAACTAACTTAGAAAACATGAAGACACAAATTCTGAACAAGTTTCAGCATGCTCAATTCGAAAATGATGTCTCTAGAGTGTTTACAGAGTGTCTAAAATAAAGCCTAGTGACCTAGTTTTTAGACTGACGTGACCTATATTCAAAATATCATAAAAAACATTCTGACAGTTTCATCATTCCCTTGAATAAAAAACACCACCACTGTGACCTCAAGATTTTTCTTAAATATGGCCAAGTGATCTAGTTTTCAACCCATATCACCCATATTCAAACTTGGATATCATCAAAATAAACATTCTGATGAAGTTTCAACATGCTCAAGTCAAAATGTCGTATTGAGTATTTACAAGATTGTTCTCAAATTTGGCCTAGTGACTTAGTTTTTACCCCAGGATTACCTATATTTGTACTTAGCCTAGATGTCATCAAGACAAACATAAAGACAAACATTTTGATAAAAGTTGAACATGTTAAATTTAAAATTGCTTTTTTTCAAGTGTTTTCTCTTCAATTTCACCTACTGACATACCGGTAGTTTTTTACCCATATTCAATTTTGACCTCGTATCATCAGGATAAAGAACTGCATAAGTTTCACGAAGACTGGATGAAAATGAAACGGTGACCTCTAGAGTGTTATCAAGCAAATTATTCACAATGAACAACAAACAAAAGGCGATCACAATAACTCACCTTGAGCACTTCAAAAAACAATAGGGCCAAGATGGCCCTAAATCAATCACCTGAGTATAGTAGCAAAATTGAATGCTCTTCTAATAAACAGGAAATATTTGACCAAGAGTGGGAATGAACTGCAATTGAAACAGCTTATCAGTAAAGGACATAATAATAATGAAATCAGACAAGAACTTAAATAATGGAATTTAATGCCCGAGTCATAGTGTCACGGTTTGGCTGCCACGCTTAGCTATGTTGGGAAACTTGGCTACACCGTGAGCAAACATAGCACAATATGGCTAAAACGTGACAAACTTTGAACTAGAAATTTGCTGGCATTTCCCCACAATGCACTACAACTTGGCGAGAACTAGGTATAACGTAGCAGAAACATATCAAAAACGTAATAGAATGTGATCGAAGTGCGGTTAACATGTTCTGTTGCGTTTGTTGACAAGTTATGCTGCGCTATGCTACGTTGTGGCCACGATATGTCACACTATAATACTCTGTGACACTTACTAAGTTATGGGGTGCCTGTGGTAGAGCCCATCTGGAAAATTTGGCGGCAATCTGTTTTCTTTTCTGCATATTTAGAATGGAGATGTACCTCGCTCGGAAGTCAAATCAGTAATTGTTTAGTTTATAATTATGCCAGTGCATGATGTGTTTTACATGAACATGATTGCAGCGGGGCGGCAGCGTGGAACAACATTGTGACAATGAGGCATAACCCATCTTTAATATTTTTAAATTGTGTCACAACGAGACGGCGTGGCAACATCATGGCATCAGGCTGAAATTTCGAAATTTGGGTGTCGGAAACGGGGCACGACGCCGCTGGCAAAATGTGACACTGTCTGGTGCATTAAAGTTTTGTCATTTTGACTCTTTTCTGTTGCCGTCTGGCGACATGTTTTTCAACCAATAAATATGTGTAGAGGGTCACTCAAGGAACTTTTCTACCAAATTATCTTAAAATCAGACAGGCAGATTCAGAGAAGAATTTTAAAGTTTTGGCATTTTTCTACCTTTCTGATGCCTCAGCAGCCAAAGTTCTGTATAGAATTTATATCTTTAATCAATATTGAAACGGGACCACAAAGTAACATTCAAATTAAATTTGGCTGAAAGTGGATAAGGAGGAGGTGTCATTTGAAGTTAAAATGTAATTTCACCCGTTTTCTGATCCCACCTGTATACTTTGTCTTTCAACCAAGCATTATTGCTTGGACAAATTATGTAGAGCGTTACTAAAAGAAAATTTCTACACATTTGTCTTAAAATCAGACAAGAACTTTCATACAAATGAAATTTAATATTTTTTTGTCATTTGTCCCTTTTCTGATGACGCCTGGCTGCCATGTTTTTCAAAAATTTAATATGGCTTGATTAATTTTTTATAGGGTCACCTAAGGAATATTTCTGTCAAATTATATTGGAATCCCACAAACGGATTCAGATGAGAAGAATTTTAAAGATTGCTCGTTTTTCCCCCTTTCTGATGCCACAGTAATCAAAGTTCTTCATAGAATTTAAATCTTTAAACAATTTTGAGAGAGGACCACCAAAGAATCATTCAAGTTAATTTTGTTGAAATTGCTTCAGTGGTTTAGGAGGAGATGTTGTTATAAAGCTAAAAGTTAACAACAACAGACGACGAATGACAGAGTGATCAGAATAGATCACCTTGAGCCTATGGCTCCGGTGATCTAAACAAGATATAGAAATGTGATAAAAAGAGCAAATTTCTAGTCTGTAACCTTTGATTTATGGTCACTGGTGGAGGTGTTAGTGATACTTTTCTAGTCTATGATCTTTGATTTATGGTCACTGGCAGAGTGAGTCGGATTCTTTTCTAGTCTGTGACCTTTTATTTAAGGTCACTGGCGGAGGTTTGAGCGATAGTTTTCCAACCTACAGACACTGTGTTGTATTCTCTTGTTCCACCATGATGGTCCTTTGATAAGTGGACCAACTTCTGGCGTTACAGCGTATTATAATCAAATGGAAAGAATTAACAAAATGGCAAGGATCAAATAAATTTCAGGTCTCCAAAATTACTCATCTGCAGGATGGACCAGGCCTTAACCTATAGTTCTCAGAAATTGAATATGTATAAACAAGTCACTTGTTTTTTTTTAGACGTCTCAGATTCTTATAAGTGGATTGCATGAAATGGAAATAGCAATGTATAAATGAAATACTTTGAAAACACCAACCAACCAAAATATACCCTGCTTGATGGGGGGAATGTATTAACAAATAAAATACAATGTTTTGTTTATCCTAAAACTTAATTGTTTGTTTAATTAAGAGAAAATATATATCATGTGAATATTTGTTCAACATTATAAATTTGTAACACAACAAACTATTGTCTCAAATACACAACTGACTCTCTCACCCTCTCTCTCCTCCCTTTGTCAGCACATGAAACTGGCTCATTGTAATTAATTACATACCAAGCTATTTTGAAAAAGAGCCAGTTCCCTGTGCTTGTCAGGGGCTCTCAATCCAGGGTCATGAGTTTGAACCCTGGCACAGCCATTCATTCTTTCTGATGGTACATGAAAGTCATTCTGACCAACATCATTTGTCTCCCATTATTTGGTAGTAGTTTATGTGGGAAGGTAGTCAAATGCCTTGGAAGAATATTGTGTGGAGTACTAGTGTGAGGATATACAAGTTATTTGATATGAATGCCGTTATATATCTGAAATATATCATTGAAAACGGTATTTAACTCCCATCAACAAACTCTTCCTCCCCTCATTTAATTAACCCTTTCCCTCATATAGACGCTTTCTGATGCATCTGCAGCAGACAGCTTTTTTAAAACATAAAAAATAAAATTGCTCAAAACAAGCAATTTTTCCTTCTGCCACAATGTATTCCGCTTCAAGTCATAGGTTATCCATTAAATTATAGAGATTTTCTATTTTTAGACAAAATATGTTCAAAGTCGTCTGCTGCAGAATTGTGTATGAGGAAAAAGGGTTAAAGCAATACAGTTTTAAATTGAAATCATGTAAAAACACATATTTCCATCTCGCAGACGATTTTAAATACATTGCAGTAAAAGGAAATATTGCTCATAATAGTGCAAATCTATTAAAAAGTTACATTTTATTCATGGAGTTTTTCCTTATTTTTGCCAAGATGATTTTATAGACCGTTGCAGAGTTGATGTATGTGGGAAAGGGGGCCAACATATTCTCAAATTGGGAATCATTTAATCACCTCCTCTATCCATTGACAAACAGTTTTCAAACACACAAAATAGTATCAATCATATATAAAGTATAAACATATAATGTACACAAAGATTCGGTATCATTCAAATTGGATTACTTTAACCACAGTTGTCTGAGTTAATATTTGGGAAAACCATTTTTAACCCTTTCCCTCATATAGACGCTTTCTGACGCCTGTGCAGCAGACGGCTTTTTGAAAACATACTGAAACAAGAGGGCCAAGATGACCCTAAATCGATCACCTGATTGATAGTAAATTAGTAGAAATATCTGGGAAAAAGATCAAGAAGTGAACACTTCTCAAGAAACAGCTTATAACCCTTTCCCTCATATGACTATTTCGCAGCAGACGACTTAGAACATATTTTGTCAAAAAATAGAAAATCTTTATAATTGAATGGATAACCTATGACTAAAAGTGGAAAACATTGTGGCAAAAGGAGAAATTGCTTGTTTTGAGCAATTTCTTCTTTTGTCAATATGTTTTCAAAAAGCCGCCTGCTACAGAGGCGTCAGAAAGCGTCTATATGAGGGAAAGGGTTAAGTAAAGGTCATTTATATCTTGAAATCTAACAAGAACTTCAATTAGAATTGAATTATAAAGTTTTTGTCATTTTGCACCTTTTCAAGACAACCCAACCCTTGCATAATACTCTGCCAAGTGTTACCTCCCTTAGACCATCAATCTAATAACCATATGTCATTTGAAGCAAAAAGTTAATTTTACTCCTTTTCTGATGCTGCTTGGTTGCTATGCCTTTCAACAAATCAATATGGCTTGACAAAGTATGTAGATGATCAATGAAAGAACATTTCTACAAAACTATCTTTAAATCAGACAAGCACTTTTATAAGGATGCTTTATTAAAGTATTGTCATTTTGCCCCTTTTTTGATGCCGCCTGACTGCCATGTTTTTCGACCAATCAGTATGACTTGAACAATTTTTATAGAGGGTCACCCAAGGAACATTTCTACCAAATTATATTTGAATCTGACAGGCAGATTTGGAGGAGAAGATTTTTAAAGTTTGGACATTTTGTCCCCTTTCTGATGCCGCAGCAACCAAAGTTCTCAATGGAATTTAAATCTTTGAACAATTTTGAAAGAGGACCACCAAAGGAACATTCCTGTGATGTTTGGTGGAAATTGTTGTTGCGGTTCAGGAGGAGATGATGTTTAAAGCTAAAAGTTAACGACGGACGACGGACACAGAGTGATCAGAATAGCTCACCTTGAGCCTTTGGCTCTAGGTGATCTAAAAAGAAGAAATTGCTCAAAACAAGCAATTTCTCCTTTTGCCACAATGTTTATAGGTTATCCATTCAATTATAGAGATTTTCTATTTTTGGATAAAATATGTTTAAAGTCGTCTGCTGCAGAATTGTCTTATGAGGGAAAGGGTTAATAATAGCATTATGTCATATTCTTAAAATAGCATGGTTCATATACCATAATAGTAATGTTTTCTTTTTTTTAAATACCATCTCAAGAAGCTTTTTATAGTAACACAGTCTTATGGCTTTCATCAAATTTTCTCAAAGGAAAACTCGAACACCTGTTTTTTAATATACATGTATACAAGAAAAAAAATACAAAAAAGAACATAATGGCCTTCTCCAACACGCAGAGTCATGTGGTTTTAAAGTAATTAAGGGTATCACAAAAACCAGAGACATATAAACACATGTGTTTATATGTCTCTGCAAAAACCCTTTCCCAAATGGCAGACATGAATATTGTCTCGTCTTTGATTCAATTCTTTTATCACGTTCACTTAAGCAGAAGCATAAATAAGGAAGAGTAAACATGTCTTCAAGATATTTTCAAAGTTTTCTCTTGCACATTTGATGTGTGTGGTTACGTAGGTTAACCCTTTCCCTCATACGACAATTCTGCAGCAGACGACTTTAAACATATTTTGTCAAAACATAGAAAATCTCTATAATTGAATGGATAACCTATAGATGACTTAAAGTGGAAAACATTGTGGCAAAAGGAGAAATTGCACGTTTTGTGCAATTTCTTCTTTTGTTACTATGTTTTCAAAAAGCCGTCTGCTGCAGAGGCGTCAGAAAGCGAATGTAGTATGAGCGAAAGGGTCAACCCTATAGTATACTGTCTAGAAAACTGAAAGATTTATATTCATAAAGAGTTGAAAATATTGCAATAAAAGGTGAAATTTGCTTGTTTTGAGCAATTTTACCTTTGATTGCAATGTTTTCAAAAGTCATGTTCAATAGCAGGTGTCAAATTTCGTCTGTGTGAAGTAGTGGGTTAAGCAGCCAAAATATAAGTTATTTAAGTTAAAATAAGGACTTAAGAACGTGAAATATATCTCTTATCAACAGCATGATACAATGTGCATGATACAATCATCATAATTTATGAGTATTATCGGTTAAAGTACAAATATAACAATATGATCAATTAAGACATTACAACAATTCCTTCATCCATGTAATTGGTTTAAGAGTGGAGAAATGATTACCGTATCTACTAGGACATGGGTTAAATAAAATGGATTATATTCGTGACAAGCAATTCATTCTGTTTCCATATTGCCATCTAATCCGTCGCAAACGTTTACATTGGTTTTTCAGACTTTTTCAAAAGATGTATTTAATGTAAAAGAGTCAATATATAAATGCTTATTAGAAATTAGTTAACCCAAGCCGATGTTCAACAAACCTGAAGCAGACAGTAAAACAACAATGCAAAAAATACGGAAACTCATATAAATATAAGTATAATTAAATATTGAAGAAACGAAATTACTAACAATTTCAATTTTTTTTTTTTCAAAAGTTGAGACAGGCACGTCAAAATGTGTGAAAGAGTTAACCCTTTCTCTCTTACGGAAATTCTGCAGCAGACGACTTTGAACGTATTTTGTCAAAAAATAGAAAATCTCTATAATTGAATGGATAACCTATGACTAAAAGTGGAAAACATTGTGGCAAAAGAAGAAATTGCTCGTTTTGAGCAATTTTTCTTTTTTCACTATGTTTTCAAAGTGCTGTCTACTGCAGAGGCGTCAGAAAGCATCTTTATGAGGGAAAGGGTTAATAACTTAACTCAATTTCACTTTGAAGGTTTGCTACACAGAAACTTGATATTATTTCATTTATTTCAATCACAGGTTGAGAAATACCGCAGATAGCCTTCAGAACTAGCACATTTTAACCTTTTTTCCTGTATGCAGATGCATTTCGACGCAACTACACATGATGACATTAATCAATTTGGGCAAGATGTGTATCACAGAAAGCGTTGATCAGTTGGTACCTATTCTCTGATAACCGTTCGGAGCACTCTTTTCCGAGTTGCTACTCCTCTTCTTGTAGCAAACAAACAGACTTCCAAACAGAATAAGAACTACCGGTAGACCCAGACCTGATGATATGATGATGATGACTATGGTGGATACAGAATCCATCGGCGGTTCGCCGTAACCAAGTGATGCAGTCCTGAAATGGAATAAAAGAAATAAGATATATGACTCAGAGCTCTAGATAAGTGGCATTTTTCATGTTCTAAAATCCTTATTTGACATTTAAGCCCTATATTGTGAGTACTCAAAAGAATCGTCTCAGTGAGACGATTCTTTTGAGTACCCACAACATCGGATTTTGTTGAGTAATAAGAGAAATATTGTGGGAAAAAGACCTGTTCACTCACTCTTATCTAGTCATATGATATGTTATTAACCCTTTTCTACATTTGGACACATCAGCAGCAGACGACTTTTGCCCCAAAAATGAGCCATGATTAAGAAAACTGGTTGTATAACATATAACATGAATCTTGTTGAAAACTGTGTTTAAGTAAAACAAATTGCATACTAATATAAAAGAATGTAGTGAGTGGAAACACTGATCCCTTACCAAGTTAAAACTTGAGTTTTGTTATATCCACCGTCTTCTGTTAAACCAAGAGATATATTGGCAGCAGTATGGGCCATTTTATTCACACCCTCCCCATTTATCGCGTACAGCAAAGACGATTTTATTACATCAAATGTTTCGCTTGTCACGCTCTGTAGTTTGTAATGTCTGACAAAGGTTGCGACACTTCTGGATCGAGATAGTTTTTTGTAACAGACTGGTTTCCATTGTAAAAAGCCACCAGTTTTATCGCTTGGTTTCGTGAGTAAGTTGTTTATCTGTAAAAAATAAGTCTTGTTTTACACAAAAATCCACAGATATAAGGAGATTTTAAGACACTGCATTTATACTGTTTTTATTTCATAAAATGACATGCTTCAAGCAAACTAAATGCTAAATATTCATTAATTTCAACGATTCACCTGATCGAGTCAGATTGATATTTTCATAGTTGGCTTCTTTGACAACATCTGAAGAATATTGTCTTACATCTGAAAAATCTAAGCCAAATCCTTTGTATAGATTATAAAACATTGTGGAAAAATGAAAATTATTATTTTCCCCACAATGTTTTCAAAAGTCATCTCCTGATAAGATGTATTCCAACAGTTTTATGTCTTTGTATTGTATATGTTAACAGTGTATTCCAACAGTTTCATGTCTTTATATTTTATATGTTATAAGTGTATTCCAACAGTTTTATGTCTTTGCATTTTATGTGTTACTAGTGTATTCCAACTGTTTCATGTCTATGTATTTTATATGTTAATAGTGTATTCCAACAGTTTCATGTCTTTGTATTTTATATGTTAATAGTGTATTCCAACAGTTTCATGTCTTTGTATTGTATATGTTAATAGTGTATTCCAACAGTTTCATGTCTATGTATTTTATATGTTAATAGTGTATTCCAACAGTTTCATGTCTATGTATTTTATATGTTAATAGTGTATTCCAACAGTTTCATGTCTTTGTATTTTATATGTTAATAGTGTATTCCAACAGTTTCATGTCTTTGTATTTTATATGTTAATAGTGTATTCCAACAGTTTCATGTCTATGTATTTTATATGTTAATAGTGTATTCCAACAGTTTCATGTCTTTGTATTTTATATGTTAATAGTGTATTCCAACAGTTTTATGTCTTTGCATTTTATGTGTTACTAGTGTATTCCAACAGTTTCATGTCTTTGTATTTCTACACCAAGGCTGTAGAAGTGATATTTGTACCTATACCCCAATTCTGTTACAGAAGTAACAAGAGCGCCAACTGTCACAAAATACGCTGGTCCTTTTTTTTGGAGACCAAGTATAGTGATAATTGGTTGTACGTCAGGCAAATTTAGAGAGCGGACACTGTTAATACAGTTTTGGCCATTTCGAGGGACATAAGTGTGGAGTGACTAAGATAATGTGGTTAGTTATCGAACCTGACCAAGATTTCTATAATCAAAGGGCAATTACTCTTGAGCAACTACAGCGATATGGCTGGTTATCAAACTTGTCCGAGATATTATGCCAATACACACTTTGATGAAATTTAGTGTTGATTGGACAAAGGCTTCTAAAGTTATTGAGCTGACAAGACCAATTTTAGGCAATTTCTATAATTAAAAGTTGAGCTTAAAATAATTTTAAGACCGTGTTTTAAATCGTTGTTTGATTAATCTGTCCCTTTGGAATGTTGCGAATTGTGACGTCAGAGCATGGCGGTCAGGACAACTGCAAATTTCCAAATATAATGAACATTAAGCTTAAAAACGCCATCGTATGACGGAAAGGGTTAAATAAAATAGTTTCTTACATAGAAGACTCCTGGTGTGTATTCATCATCAATGGACCGACTCTCATCAATGTCCATCGTTGAGGCATCTCCACCAACCATCACCATCTCGAAGGCAAATCTAGACTTGGTGAAATTTGTCCAAACACGGTCGATCGTCAAATCAAACTGTGTGATGTTCTCACTGTATTCCAGATGGGGTAGATCAGTCTCACGCCCAGATCCTCCATAGGGTGTTAGCTGTAGATATATAATTTACATGAGTTATTTTTGTTTACAATTAACCCTTTCCCTCATACGACAATTCTGCAGCAGATAACTTTGAACATATTTTGTCAAAACATAGAAAATCTCTATAATTGAATGGATAACCTATGACTAAAAGTGGAAAACATTGTGACAAAAGAAGTAATTGCTTGTTTTGAGCAATTTCTTCTTTTGTCACTATGTTTTCAAAAAGCGCTTTATGAGGGAAAGGTTTAACCTCACTTTTTGGGTCAGCTGCTTTGACAAAATTGTTTTCTCTAGAAAATATTATTCTAATACAAAGTTGAAAACATTGTTGGAATAATGAAAAAAAATGAATAATTTTTCCTTTTTCAACAATGTTTCCAAAAGGTGTCTGCTGCAGTGGCATCTTTACCCTTCCAAAAACAGCAATACTGTAGCAGGCAACTTTGAAAGATTCTCAACAAAAATATGGAACATCTCTATGCATGAAAGTAAAAATATTGAATAGAGTTGGAAACATTGTTTTCAAAAGTCGTCTGCTGCACAGGAATCCCAAAGTGTCTGTATATGGGGAAAGGGTCAAGTCATCTGTATCAGGGAATGCAGCAGCTGTCTACATTTTCTCTGTTCTTCAAATATTACTATTTTGGAAAAGTCAAAATCTTTATTATTATTTTCCTTCTCACAACAAATTTATAATCCTTTCCCACCTGCAGACGCATTTTGATGCATTTGCAGCAGACAACTTTTTAAAACATTGTGACAATGGAGCATAAAGAGCAATATATCCTTTCACCCCTTGTTTTTGAAGTAGGCTGCTGCATCTTTGTTGTATCCCCCCAAAAATGTGGATGGAATACTTTGAATACAATCCTTATAGATAACAAATGTCATTTAACCCTTTACCTCATATAGACGCTTTCTGACACCTCTACAGCAGTCGGCCTTTTGAAAACATTGAGACAAACGAAGAAATTGCTCAAAACAAGCAATTTCTCCTTTTGCCACAATGTTTTCCATTTTTAGGCATAGGTTATCCATTTAATTAAAGAGATTATCTATTTTTTGACAAAATATGTTCAGTAGCCTGCTGCAGAATTGTTGTATGAGGGAATGAATGAATGAATGTATATTGTTTTGGTGCATCGACAGCTAAGGTCATTTAGCGCGCAATTAAATTTAATTATTCATGATCCTTGAGTAAACAAACCAGTACTAGGCTAGAAAATGTGCCTTGCCCAAGGGCACTCCACCATGACCGTAGTGCCGCGACTGGGGATCGAACCCGGGACACCCGGTTTCGAAATCCCCGACGCTAACCACTCGACCTCGTATGAGGGAAAGGATTAATCTAATGGTCTACGAGACATGCCAATCAATGTGGATAGTAATGCCCATGACACAGATCACCTATTTATTATTATATTGAGATATAACTGTATCAGTGGTAGTGACAGTGAAATGTCTGTAACTTTTTCAATACATTTTCACTAACATAACTTTTCATCATACTATAAAATGTACAATAGAAAAAAAAGTGACTGTTTTACAATTACTAACCCTTTCTTACATACAACAAATCTGCAGCAGATGCCTTTGACATTATCTAGGCAAAAAATATAAAAAATTACTGTAAACGAAAGTATTATCATTAAAAAGTGTTATGAGCAACTTCTTTTCCAAAGTCGTCTGATGCAGAGGCATCAGAAAGCTTCTGTATGTGGGAAATGGTTAATAGATCCACATGCTATACATACGTCTTTTCTGTCTCCAAAAATGCTCACTTTTCAAAATACAAAATATCAACATAATTATACAGTAAACCTTAACCCTTTCCCTCATATAGATGCTTTCTGATGCCTCTGCAGCAGAAGACTTTTTGAAAACATAGTGACAAAAGAAGAAATTGCACAAAACGTGAAATTTCTCCTTTTGCCACAATGTTTTCCACTTTACGTCCTATGATATCCCTTCAATTATTGAGATTTTCCAGTTTTTGACAAAATATGTTGAAAGTCGTCTGCTGCAGAATTGTCGTATGAGGAAAAGGGTTAACACCCACCTTGATTGTGAATTTTCCGTCATACTGCCACAGTTCTTCGAAAGATGTGTTACTCGCTTTAAACTCTACAGCATTTCCAAAGTCTTTTGAATCCTCAGTAAAGGATTCCCAGGAAAATTCATTGAGGTTATAAATGTTCCAATTAGTAGACTCTGGGGTATACTTTGTAAGATCAGAATAATCCTTTGTGTCATTATAATCAATCAACTGAAATATAAACGCATGGTTGTCTCAGAAAAACATATATCTAACAAGTGGGCCATGATGGCCTTGGATCGCTCACCTGAATTATGCAATTTGATTTGTCATGTCTACAACAATAACTAATCAACATGGCTCGAAGGAATCTGATAGAGGGTCACCCAATGAATATTTCTACAAAACTATCTGGAAATCGGACGGATCCTTTCGAAGAAGAAGATTTTTAAAGTTTTCACTATAGCCATATAAAGCAAAACAGCCCCGCCCTCTGGCGGCCATGTTTTTTGACTAATCAACATGGCTTGAAGGAATTTGATAGAGGGTTACCCAAGGAACATTTCAAAGAAATTAATTGAAAATCAGCCTTACACTTTCGGAGGAGAAGTTTTCACTATAGCTATATTAGCCAAAATAGGCCCCGCCCCCGCTGGCAGCCATGTTTTTCGACCTATCAACATGGCTTGAATGAATCTGATAGTGGGTCATCCAAGAAACATTTCTACAAAATTATTTGAAAATCGCCACTTTTAGAGGAGAAGAAAACAAGCAAGCTCGCACAACAATTCACAAGACATAAGCTCGACTGGCTTTCAGCCAGTGGAGCTCAAAAAAGAAACTTTAACGTTGAGCAAAATGCAAATGTTTGATGCCGCCGTAGCCTGAAAAGCCTAAGTCTCGCTTTTCGCAACTTCATCAGATATAACTGACTCAGCAATTTTTAAAAAGATTTTGACACAAACAAGGAACACCAGATGCTAGACACTGAGTGATCACAATAACTCACTGTGTGATAAAATGAGTAAAAACATAAGTTGCACAAAACAAAACAAAATCTTCTTATTTTTGAACAATTATTTATGATGAGATGTTTCAGAGTTTATGGTTTCTTTCCTCAGTTGTTTCAAAACGGACAAGTCTAGAAATATCATATCAAGTAATTGTTACAATTCATATGTTCTGATATAGAGGTTGATATTTACCTTTGTGAAAAGTACAGCATATGAATAGAGAACTTTGCCTGTAAAGCTGACTGATTCTCCTCGACTTGACTCATTGACAAACTTATCCCAGTCAATGTGAACTTCTGTTTTTGGTTCTGTATGGGCAACTAAGATGGTTGGATATCCTACAAGGGCAAATTAAAGCTTGATTGTTTGTTATAAGTTGTATTTTCAGGAGAAAAATAAACAAGTGCTGTCTGTAAGACAGAGTGCTCGACTATTCTGCCGCTTGTTAGTTACTGACGTATTGACTCTTGTATAGTTGCAAGCAAAACTTTAACCAGAATATCTAAGTCAAATATTAAGTGCAATAATGTACATTGTATGCATGATAAAGTTATCTTACTTAACTATTTACATAGGTGTGATGGTTGGAAATGGTTGTATAAAGTTCCAATGCAATGCATCGAGTAGTTACTGAGATATGGATGTCTTAATGTAGTTGCACATAAAACATTAACCAGAATTTCTAAGTAAAAAAGGGCCATAATTCGCATTATATGAAGGTTAGTCACCGGGCAGAACTAAAAAATATGGAAAATCTCGATAATTGTAGGTATAATTACTGAAAAAAGTTGAAAACATTGTCGCAAAAGGAGAAAATTATCGTTTTGAGCGATTTCTCCTTTTGTTATGATGTTTTTAAAAGTTGTCTGCTGCAGATGCATCAAAATGCGTTGAAAGGTGGGAAAGGGTTAAAGATGATACCTAAAGTTGATATGAGATAATGCAGTTCATCACTGGTTCCAGCAGCAGTGATATGAGCGACTGTGTATATCGAGTCGGTCTCATTGGGTCCATGAAGAATTTCTTTACTTATCTGAAGAAAAAAAATTGGGTTTCAAATTACAGTAAATTACACCATAGCTATATATCAGGGTCATATTTAACTCTTTCCCGCATACAGACACTCTCTGACTCTGATGCTGCTGCAGCAGATGAATTTTGAAAATATTGAAGCAATAATGTTTTCAACTCTATTTGAATTATACTTTCATTTAGTTTATTTAGGTTTTTCAAAATATGAAGGGCCTAAAGTCAAGTAATCCGTTACCTATTAAGGCTATTATGAAATGTTAACAATTAATTACCAAAAATACTGTTTAAAATGCCAGTCATGACACTCATACCACAGTGTCTTTTACAGTCCAAAACTTTTGAGGGTCATATGAAGACCTCCTTCTTGGAATTTTCGGGTTCCGTCACCGTCACACAAAAGGTTTTCGTCAATTTAACCTCATATAGACCCTTTTTGACGCCACTGCAGCAGACGACTTTGAACATATTTTGTCAAAAAATAGAAAATCTCTATAATTGAATGGATAACCTATGACTAAAAGTGGAAAACATTGTAGCAAAGAAATTGCTTGTTTTGAGCAATTTCTTCTTTTGTCACTATGCTTTCAAAAATCCGTCTACTGCAAAGGCGTCAGAAAGCGTCTATATGAGGGAAAGACTCACTGGCGTAAGACTGAATGGACCTGCAGTAGTACCCAAGAAAGTCCATGGTACAACTGAAAATTGTTTAAAACAGCTTAGAACACTAAAAAAAAAAATCTGCTATAGATTTTATGAATGTTAGAAAGGGTTAAGGTTTCAAACTGGAATGGTTACAGGTATCTCGGCCCCCTCCATCGGTCTAGATATAAGGAGTATATTAAGAATAAGACAAGTCCACAATATCTCTTTTTATCCCTGATGACACTCTATATTTAAGGTAATCAAAAGGATTTAAGAGCATGGATTCATCACCTTATCTAGAGCTCTAATAAGTACTTCTCAAAATCAACTAGTTTTTCTAAACCAAAGACATAATAATCTTTATATAAGGTCTTTGTCTAAACTGAAAAATGTCTAGGTACAGACACCAGAGACAAGTCCCCGACTACGCATTCGGAAAGAAAAAAATGTGTATATACTACGAAAAGAGGATCCAATTGGAAAAATGAATATGATTGAATAATTCTTATCTCACCTTTCGGTCCGCTTTACAAAACTGTAGAAGAAATACCAGAGAAATGACAGTGATCAACACCCTGGTGGCCGCCATTTTGTCCGTCACGTGAATCACATGATACTGAATAAGAGCGTTTATTGAGCGGACTTTAACACCATCTACTCATGCATTCGAGATTCTGCAGCAAACAGTGTTAATCAAAGCACTGAAGTGCTGCGGCCTGGGGTCTGAAGGAAGGTTGGAGAAGTAGGGAAAATGTGAAAGGAAATAACAATTGCAGCTTATATTTATGTATTTATTGTTAAGAAGTTGAAAGATCATATTAAAAATAGTAAATATTATGAAACTGCCAATTTGAAAACAGGAGGACCTTGTTGGCACTATATCGCTCACCTGAGTGCAAGACCTAACAAATATACACATTTAAGACATGAAGAATCAAAGGAAAATTTGACAGCAGGTTTAGGCAGAATATTTTGAAGTTTCTGCCTTATTTTATTGAGAAATATGTCAATGTTAAATCAACTTCCATCAAGTAGAAATAATTATCTAAACCATGTACTAGACAGGGAGAAAGTGTTTGAACAATGCAAAACTCATCAAGACAGTTATTCTGGCAAAGATTCAAAATGCATCATCCAGAGTGTTATCAAGATGTTACTTCATTTGTCCTAGTGACCTATTTTTGTTTCACCAATATGACCCATATTCAACCATGGATATCATCAATACAAACATTCCGACAAAGTTTAAAGCTGCTGAAGCAACAAATGCGGCATCCAGAGTATTAACAAGATTTTCCTTCAATTTGGCCTAGTGACCTAGTTTTTAACCTGGCATGACCCATATTCAAACTTGGCCTAGATCACATAAAGATAAACATCCTGACCAAATTTTAAAAATGTGGCTTCTACAGTGTTGACAAGATTTTCCTTCAATTTGGCCTAGTGACATAGTTTTTGAACAGACATGACCAATATTCAAAATTGGCCTACTTATCATCAAGACAAACATTATGATACAGTTTCAGCATGCTGAAGTTGAAAATGCAGCCTCCAGAGTGTTCGAACTTGACTTAGATATCATTAAGACAAACACTCTTACGAGAATGCCGTTAGTACCTCCAAAGCGCTTGCGGGCTCCTGTAAAGCGCGATCTGGTCGCCCGGTTGAGGGAGAGGTTGGCGTTTGCCCGCTACCGCTACAACTTAGTTATTGGTGCATTGGTGGCTGAAGAGGAGAGGCGTGGTCTCATTCACTTCACTGCCACTCTCCATCTCTTGTGGGTACTGTCCTCTCCTTCTCCTTCAGTCCTCCATTATTGTCTAAGGCATCTTGTAGTACTGTTACTCTGACCCTTTTGTGATAAACTGTTACCTTCTGTGAAGAGCGCGACTGGATGATCTGATGAATGATGCAATGAGCCGGCTTTTATAACCTGCGAGCCACAGTAGGTGGTCGGCCAGACGCCGGCCTGTCCCCGATCATTATCTGCCCGATTTCCGGCCGAGGTCTGAGCGGCGAATTTGGCCTGGTGCTCACCCGATATGTGTGATGCCCGGACGGACATCGGCCAGGCAACTACCGATTAATGTGCGATGAGGTTTTAAGTCCGAGTTTTACGTAACTCGATGCCCGAGTTCCGAAGGGTTTCGGCTAAAAATGCCTAGAAATCCGCCGCAAACTACTCGCAAACCTATCGCAAGGTAATTGTGACTGTGGATTAAGTGATACTTTTAATAAGATTTTTGAAAACATAGATGTTGATATCTATAGCTCTATGTGCAGACATAAGGCACAGTCTTGTAAGCATTTTCTTCCCAGCTCGGCCAACATTATTTCCGACGTTTGGCAATAGTCACTCTGACATACGGCATTCGTCTTTCACCAATTGGCTGTTTAACAATATATGAGGAAAAGCAGCCAGTTGCTTGGAAGGTATGTTGTGTTGTGTATGGTGTGGGAAAACCAGGAAACGCATGAGTAGGTGAACTGGTCGCCGTGATATGAGTGAAAAATTGTTGAAAACGGCGTTAACCCCTAATATATCATAATCAATTGTTTACCATTACTATTCTCGTCACACGGGCCCCCCGGTAAATCCGCCACTGCATTTGGCTCGCATCTTCTTTGTACTTTCCCGGTCCACTTCGCGATTGTTAAATAAACTTTCATATTTGACCTCTCGCCGCATTAATTTCTAAAGCATTTGTTAAACTTACATCGGTGTACTCACGCCTTAAGTTGTTGACTGATGTTCCAACAACATCATAATGATCTTTTTTTGGGAGATCTTAACCTTTTAAATGCAGTTTTGATGAATCCATGATGAACTATATTTCTCGCGCAGTCTCACACTTAACTGCGTTGATGGGTGTAAACAGCAATTGGCAGGCGGCCAACTCCGAAAAATGGTTTTACTACTATGACCAGGGGCTAAAGACCCAGACCAAAAACGATTAGGAAAATAAATTGGTAGTCTATTCAAAGTATATAGTGTAACGTCTAATGGGGTACCTGGCACGAACAATGTCTGACCTGAATAGTTATTTGTAATTAACTTTTATGTTATCCATTTCCCTAACTCAGTTGTACTTTGACGCCTCTGAAATAGACTCATTTTGAAGATATTAGGAAATAGGAGAAAGTGTTCAAAACAAGCAATTTCTGGTTCGCACAGAACATTACCATATTTTAATTTAAGCAGTATAATAGTTTCTTACGATGGCTATCAATCCAGAGGTCGTGAGTACGAATCCCGTCTCGGCGTTTCTTTCTTTCCGATGCTTGATTTAACTCATTGTGAATAGGGTCATCCATCAGGGACGTACGTATCTTCCTATTGAGTTTTTGAGTTTTACATGCTACAAATTTTGGGACGGGTGATATGTTAGTATACAACTTACTTACTTATCCTTCTTATCTACATCCCTGCATCCACCAATTAGCTAAAATAGCTATTGGAAGGTAACAAATTGCTTGGAAGAAACTTTCGTATGGAGTCAGTGCTGGTGCGAGAAAATCAAGAAACTCGTGGTTATATAACCACGTGAAATATAACCGGTGGAAAACGCCAAATAAAACCTCGTTTAACTCCACTTTATCAACAATAGTTTCCTACGATGTGTCCATAGTAGATGCCTGTTATGATATTTGGATGCATTACGAGAGCATATACTATTTAGTAGAGCGGAGTCATGGAAAGGAGTCATGGAGCGGAGTGGAGTCTTGCAGTGGAGTCGTTTGAGTGGAGTAATCAGTAATACACTGATGAGAAGGTCAAAAGCTGAATTTAAGCTACAAACTTAAAAAAGAAACATTACATGTACATGTAATGATGACTCGGAAATATTTTCTTATTTTCTTATAACCAAAATTCAAATTGTTAACAAGTTTGTTACAGAAGTTTGAAATCTACGATAATCTAACTACTTCGTACCAAAACATAAGTTAAGTTATAATGATAAGAAAATAGTCAATATCATTTGTCATTTGGAATAATTATGGGTTAATATTCTTTAGGTATGTCTCATCTTAAAATAATGCATGAAAAAAACCAACAGTAACTAATAAAACTTTAAAAAAATAGTGTTGAGGTATAGTCCAAATGTCCCGATCTTTTTCCAGGAGAGTCATAACATAGTATGGACCAAACTGACCTCTATGCATCCGGAATCCTAGGAATATTTAGACACATTTACCTCGTATCTAAATTACTGGTGTTGGTTAAAATGCTCGGAATCCGCTGTGGTCGAGTGGTTAGCGTCGGGGATTTCGAAACCGGGTGTCCCTGGTTCGATCCCCAGTCGCGGCACTACGGTCATGGTGGAGTGCCCTTGGGCAAGGCACATTTTCTAGCCTAGTACTGGTTTGTTTACCCAGGGATCATGAATAATTAAATTTAATTGCGCGCTAAATGACCTTAGCTGTCGATGCGCCATAAAACAATATACATTCATTCATTGGTTAAAATGCAATTTAAAGCTAAACTGTATGTAGACATGGCAACAGAAACCACACGATTCATATAAAAGTTATTTGTTTAATCCATGTATAAACAAGACGAATAATTGAGGCAAAGCGTCAAAGAGAAGCCGCAGTTTTTCGTTGTACATGTAGAAATAAGAAAAAAGAACATTTAAATCCACAAACAACTGTAGACGGTAATATGCTGACATATTTATCCTTTTGAAGACTATTGAAAATACTTCAAATTACCTCCCTTTAAGCAATACCAGGATATTTACCTTGTGATTCGTATGAATAAGATTGATATACATTGAAATTATATGAATGAATACTATTATTTAAATTAGTAATAACATCAAAATCAAATTTAAGCCAAGATAAATGTGTACACATTTCATTAATTGATTTTAGATATCCTAATGTATAGGTATGAATATAAAATTGATAAGGTTATAAACACATTTTCATTTCAACGTAATAGTCTGTGAATCTCACAGAAACACCCATTTCAATATACCAACATGTTAAAGTATATTTAAGTATGAACCGTTTTTGTATGTACTGAAACTAGAAACTTCCGTTTGTGTATAAATATATTTGCGATTTTATATTGAGACTAGTCTGGAGTTCCTTCCTCTTATTACTATGTAAAGGGTCAGGCACAAACCAAATAATGGCGGACTCCAATGGAATATCAGGTAATATCTAAATTTACTATTTTGTTGACCATCGGGATAATAATTCATTTATCTTATTAAAATAAGGTCATATATTTTGATTCCATGTTTTCATTTTATGATGCTTTGTTCTGTTTGGAAGAAAATTATTTGTTATCGAGTAGCATAGTTTTCGGATAGATGAAAATGTATTTGAAATTCGGATACAAAGGATCTTATTAGAAATAAATGTTTTTATCTTTATGGGATGTATATCATTTTTAAAAATGTTCAAATGTTTTAAAACTGTTTATTTGATTTCTCAAGTCAAATGATTTCTGAGTTTCTATTGTCAATTAGATCCAGATCAGCCTGCAAAGATAATGCTGATCAAGATCTAGATTGTTCACTTCACACATTCAAGCTAATATACAGAAGACGACTGAAAACATCTTGAATATCTCTAGAAATGACAGTATAATTACTGTAAAAAGTTGAAAACATTGTGACAAAAGGAGAAATTGCTTTTCAAAAGTCGTCTGCTGCAGAGTAAACACAGATGTGCAATTTGATTTGCAATTATAATCAAAGACAAACGTGTATTCATTAAGTAAAGGTCAAACATGTATTCATTAAGTGAAGGTTTAATCTGTATGGGAAAAGGGGTAAATATGGTTAACTTAACTCTTTCCCACATACTGCAAGTATGCACAAACATCATATATTTTTAAAAGTTAGTGAATAGATTATGGAATTTCAATCTGCCTAAACTGAACACAAATAGAAAGTGAGGAAGCATGGAGTTAATGGTTCAAGCATTTACATGTATCCTGATAATATTTATTAATAATTTCTGACTGTGTACTAAACTAGAGTTATAGCATGTTTTATAGGACATGTGAAACAAGTTTATATTCAGATCACATATGTGTATTCTGATCATGATATGTATTGGTTGCTAATATATTTTTTTTTTCTTCTTCAATTGAACAATAAAGATCCTGATGAACGGACTAGTTGCAGTAATTCAGAGCCAGATGAGCCTATACACACTTGTGTATGCCATACATAGTATGCTCATGATCTACATTGCTCACCTTGAAATAATATGATAAATTTTTAAGCCAAAAGTTCAGATACTGAGCAGATTGCATATTTAGTTATGTCCATGCAGAACGTTATTTAAGTTGTTTCTATTCGTTCACAGCATATGTCCAAGAGGTAGGGACCGAGCCCGTAGCTCAGTCGGAAGCGACGCGGGCTGTCAATCTAGGGGTTGTGATTTCGAATCCCAGCTCGGCCAACATTCTTTCCGACGTTTGACAAAAGTCACTGTGACCTGCGTCATTCGTCTTTCACCAATGGGCTGTGGGAAAACTAGGAAACGCATGAGTAGGGGAACTGGTCGCCGTGATATGACTGAACAATTGTTGAAAAAGGCGTTAAACCCCAATCAATCAGTCAATCCAAGAGGAAAGAGGAACGGCAGATCAAGTGGTGAAGCTGATGCCATTTTATACTACAACAAAGCTGACGTTGGGCTTCCTAGTATGAAAAAAGATATGAAGGAATATTGTCCTAATAATGTAACATGTCGGCGGAGAACAATAAATAGTTACCTTGGTTTTGAAACCGTTAAAACACCACATAACTGCTGTGCACACAACACTTTGGAATTGATTGGGATTTCAATAATTTGGCTATGAAGTAGAATGTCTCACTTCACATAGTTAGAAAACATTTAAACCTTTCCCTCATTTAGACGCTTCCTGACAACTTTTGAAAACATTGTAACAAAAGATGAAACTGTTCATTATGAGTTATTTCTCCTTTTGCCACAATGTTTTAAATTTCTTCAGTAATTAAACAAAACTAATTGTAGAAGGGGAAGAGTTAAAGAGAATATTTGCTTATTTAGTATTTTAAGCTTATTTAAACAGAAACTGTGTTGATTTTGGTGTAAGATTGAATTTAATTTCACCCAGTGGTCTAAGAAACCTAGAATATATGTTCACCTTCAAGTGGCTACTAGTGAAAAAATAGCCTAAGTGTCTTTGATCATGATTGAACACATTCAATCTTGCACTGAAATAAACAAAAAATCTATTCTCATGCTTAAATTCAATTTAAATATCAAGATGATGTTTATTGAAAATAATGTGACACCATGATCATCTTTATGTCATTAAACAATTGGACCAGGCATAGCAATGTTGAGTATTTTTTAAAACACACATGAGATCCAACATCAAAAGCTGTGAAATTGTTATGAAATAAACTGATTGAAACATACTATCATAATAATAATAAGACGGCTACTTAATTTCAAAAATTGAAACTCTTTCAATGATACCAGTAATAATATTTTCAAAATTAATTTTGTCCAGATTCTTTTCCAAATTAGTCTGCTGTAGATTTCTTGTTTGTGTTTCTTAACCATTTCCCTTATATAGACGCTTTCTGGTGCCTCTGCAGCAGACGGCTTTTTTTAAAACATAGTGACAAAAGAAGCTTTTTCTCCGGATTTTTCGGAGGTTCCTTTACATAACTGTGGTCTGGTGTCACAACATATTAATAATTCAACACAAAGATGAAATGTCAAAGTAAACCACACAGGACATTATAATTTAATGCAAACAAACTTTGTTTTATAAAGTATCCGAAATAATTCAACTGTCCGAACACCACTTGTTTTCTAGTTTGTCAAAAACCAACGTCACATCTTCTTACAAAGAGCAATCATCATCCGTAAATATTTATTATAAGTCTATTATATTAATGACTAAAGGTATAAAACGATTTTATCCAGATGGTCATCTTATTAAGATAATTACATTCAAATTGTACATCGGAGGTGTATATCATAGCAGGCCGCCATTCATTCGGTTGTGCCAGACTTACTATCATAGGAAGTCGGGAACCAGACTATATTGAGACAAGCTAACCCGGCACGATGTGAACTTCCTCTACCAAATTGGTTGTTGCCTGTGGGAAACGGTTAGCTGCTGAACATGTATTTAAATGTTTAACTGTGTTAAATATTTGTGTTACTGCGTGCCTCTCTTGTTCATGGTTCTCGGTTTAACATACTATCAAACAAAAAAAGCGTCTAAGGCAGGTAACCAATTCAGTTTACTGTTTAGACTAGATGAATTTCGCTTAAATAAAAATGTACATATATTCAATTAATATACTGACCTGGTCTTCGTACCCTTCATAAACTTTACTCACTTTTCCTAATAATTTAGCCACAATATACCTGCCTACTAGGATAACCATTGCTAGCTTACATAATAAATAATATGCTGAAGGTAACAACGGATCACTCAATGAAATAACTGGTATAATTTAACCCTCCAAGAGAGTATTTAATGTTCTAAGATGATGAGGCATTGATGCCATGATCTTCCATCCAGTTTAACTCCCTATGGGATTCATTATCTCCAATAAAGTAAGATGACTAGGCTTCAGCCAACAGGTACAAGAAAATGTAAAATGTATGAAACTTAAAGTAAGTGGTATCTACTCCTCATTTACACATCCAGTTTGCAAAAGTAAGCATATTATAACATGAAATAAATGTGTTTTAAAAATATGATTTAGTAACTTTGTAATGTCGATAAAATACATACGGAATATTACGTTGCGGGAGCGATAAAAGGGTTCGTATTGCACTACAAGCAGCGTGGACAAATCGATATCTTACGAGACCGAAGGTTGAGTAAGATATGGATTTTCCCACGCTACGAGTCGTGCAATACGAACACATTTATCGCTCCCGCAACGTAATATTCCTTTTATTATATACCTACGATCTATGAAGAGCGAAAGAAAACTAACAAATATACAGATTCAATATCTTTTTTATTGGGGATACAATTTTGTAATCTTTAAATGAAAAGATGAATGGCGGGTGAATATTTACTACAATAATAAGGCCACGCCCCTAGAAAGTATGCTAATACGTAAGTCCCTTCCAATAACATTATCAAATTAAATTTCCATTGTTTTGTGGAAGAAAAATGACGACATAATCTTTACTTGCGGGGTTTTATTAAATTTGACGCTAGGTTTTCGATACATACAATAGAAACAATTTTCCTAAATAGTACTGGTTGTCTGCATATTTTACTACATAGCGCAGATTCAAAACGGGAACCTCGCTGAAAGTAGTCCTCGCACTGTCTGACGTCACAATCTTGTATTTTCACCGCGTGTAGATACGGAACTTGAATCCGTCGTGTCTGAACTGCGCATGTCGATCTGCATGTATTTCCACCGAAAAATGTACAGGCGTGTAATAAATACGGAATATTACGTTGCGGGAGCGATAAAAGGGTTTGTATTGTACGGTTTTCCGTTAGGGCCATCGTGCTATCGTGCTGTCAGACAGGAAGGCGATGCCACGATAGCATGATGACACGATGGTGATGACATGATGACACGATAGCACGATGACGATGGCGCGATGACACGATGACACGATGGTGATGGCTCGATGACGATGACGCGATGTAATATCGCGTCATCGTCATCGTGTCATCGCGCCATCGTCATCGTACAATTCAATTGAGTACCCACACCATAGGGTTAGAGGGTCAAATAAGGATTTTAGAACATGCAAAAACGCCCCTTATCTAGAGCTCTGATCAGGGGTTTAGTAGTGTTGTTCCCGCGATGTCAGTTTCTTATTACCGTACTCAATTGATAGCGTTCCACGAATGGGCTAAGTCTATGTGGAAAAGCAGCCAGTTGCTTGGGAAGATTGTTGTGTGAAAACCAGGAAACATATGAGTAGGTGAACTGGCCGCCGTGATATGACTGAGAAATTGTTAAAAACGGCGTTAAACACCAATCAATTAATCAATCAATTGATAGCGACGCGGACGGTAAATTCTGGGGTTTGAGTTCAAACCCTAGCTCCGCCAAAATTCTTTCCGACATTTGACATTATTCTCCTTTTCTCACAAGGTTTCCAAATGTCGTCTGCTGCAGAGGCGTCAAAAAAGCGTCTGCATGTGGTAGAATGGTTAACCGCTTCGCTTAGCGGTAAATTAAATCGCCTCCCATACGTTGGATTCATTCGGTTCACGTCCGGGTCTATATCTACCTTACGCGTTTGTACAAAATGATCCGATTACGTAATCCATTGCCATTTTTGGAAACAACATATAAAATTCTAAATAGTTTCTTCTGTTACTTTATCCTTTCTCACATACATACGCTTTCTGACGCCACTGCAGCAAATGTGTTTTAAAAACATTGTAACAAAGGGGAAATTGAGCAATTTTTCATTTTGACGTAAGTAATATTGTCATAATGAAACGGGATCGGGGTATAGGTATAAATATCACTTCTGCGGCCTATAAGCCGGCTTTTATAGCGACGTTTACCTTTTCTTAAAGTTAAGCAACGTTCGTTGCGGTTAGTGCCTGGATGGGTGACCCGCGTTGGCTTAACTCCGGTACATGAAGAAATGTTCAATATTTTGATAAGGTGTTTTCAAACTAGTCTGCTGCAGACTTGTTGTATGTGGGAAAGGGTTCAACTCGTTTGAACATTTATATAACTTACCGCCATACAGAAATGAGATACATCCTATCAGATGTTCCATGAAAATTGGTGCAGTGGTTTTCCGGGGAGATGTTGTTTAAATAAAGTGTGGACAGACTGACGACGGACGATGAGTACTCACACTAGCTCACGCCACACTTCGTGCTCAAAAGAGCTAATAATGTTACACTCATTCTGGTAGTACAATTTGTTCAGGAAAAATGTCCTCTCAATGGGGATGACACTTGTATTAATCAACACTTAGATTATGACATTTATTGGTGGTACTTGAAACAGACAGAAATACTTAGAAAACGCAGTCTTAATTAACAGCACAAAATATACCGATATATCTAACAATTGTGCCTTAACTCTTTCCCTCATATAGACGATTTCTGACGATGATGGCTTTTTGAAAACATAGTGACAAAAGAATTGCTCAAAACGTGCAATTTCTTCTTCTGCCACAATGTTTTCCACTTTAAGTCAGAGGCTATCCATTAAATTAAAGAGATTTTAAATTTTTTGACAAAATATGTTCAAAGTCGTCTTCTGCAGGATTGGCGTATGAGGGAAAGGGTTAAAGCAGTCGCGTTTAACCATTATCTCGCTGTACGCATTTTGCAGCAATATTTGCGTTATTACTTTACACACTACTCTGAACTACAAGTGTGAACACCGTGGGCACAGATAAGCCTGCAGGTTCGTATTGTTTAATCTTTGTCTGCATTATTCGCTACTCGGCTATAAGAAGTAATATTGGCCCACATGCAGACGCTTTCTGACGCCTCTGTTGAAGTGAAGACGAACGATGAAAATTCTTAAAATGAGCCGTCTCGCGAGAAAACCGACATTGTGGACATTGCGTAAAGTATCGACCCGGATCAGTCTATTCAAGCCGCACAAGCTTATCCGGATAGACAATGTTCGTCTCCTGTGGATTTTCTGTTTCAGGAATCTTTACTCTATACCTCTATCCCCCTGAGACGGAATGTATCGGTCCGGATCAGTCTGCGCGGACTGCGCAGGCTGATCTGGGTCGATACATTGCGCAGAGCCCATTTAGTTGGTTTTCTCGCGGGACGGCTCAAAACATTGTTCAACTCTATTCAATAATAAACTCACAATTATGGAGCTTTTCAACGATTCACGAATGGTTTCAAAGTCGTCTGTTGCAGAAATGTGGTATCTGGAAAAGGGTTAACATGCAAGCACTTGTAATATATAAGGTCTGAATATTGCAGAAAGTTGAAGAAATTGGGCGGCATAAGGGTAACACGATATTCTCGACACAATAACTATTTAACACTATCAAATACAGTGAGGTTGCGATGACTTCGAGTTATTGACGTCTTTGTGTCATCGGTTGATTTAATCTAAATTCATTTATGTAATGTCAGCTTCCTAAGTTAGTTATTCTGTTACTCTTTGCATTCTAGCAGCATATTTCGTCAACAGTTGATGACCTATGCAAACAGTTTGGATCCAGATCACGCCCCACGTTTAGATGAAAACTGTGTGTCACTCTAGCTCAGTCTGTCTCAGATCCTATTACAGCAAAACAGAGCAAAAGCAGTTCTGCTTGCCAGTGTGACCAATCAGAACTTCTACTACGCTGTGTTTAAACAAAGGATCCGTTCCAGAACATGGTTCGAGTTAAACGATCTATTCGAATGTTCCAATGTTCGAGTTATCGCGTGTCCACTGTATGCTTATACTAGTATACTATATCTAAAACCATTATAAAATGTTCCAATGTTCGAGTTATCGCGTGTCCACTGTATGTTTATACTAGTATACTATATCTAAAACCATTATAAAATACTAGTATACAATATCTAAAACCATCATAAAATGTTCCAATGTTCGAATTATCGCGTGTCCACTGTATGTTTATACTAGTATACTTTATCTAAAACCATCATAAAATGTTCCAATGTTCGAGTTATCGCCTGTCCACTGTATGTTTATACTAGTATACTTTATCTAAAACCATTATAAAATGTTCCAGTGTTCGAGTTATCGCCTGTCCACTGTATGTTTATACTATATACTACAGTATCAAAAACCATCATAAAATGTTCCAATGTTCGAGTTATCGCCTGTCCACTGTATGTTTATAGTAGTATACTATATCTAAAACCATCATAAAATGTTCCAATGTTCGAGTTATCACCTGTCCACTGTATGTTTATACTAGTATACTATATCTAAAACCATTATAAAATGTTCCAGTGTTCGAGTTATCGCCTGTCCACTGTATGTTTATACTATATACAACAGTATCAAAAACCATCATAAAATGTTCCAATGTTCGAGTTATCGCCTGTCCACTGTATGTTTATACTATATACTAAAGTATCAAAAACCATCATAACATGTTCCATTGTTCGAGTTATCGCCTTCCACTGTATGTTTATACTATACTAAAGTATCAAAAACCATTATAAAGCAGGGTGAAATGAAAGTAAAGGCATTGCGACTCTGCTGGACATGTCCATAACTGTCAACTTTGAAATTGCTATACATGTACTCAATTTAGTAAAGTAGCAAGAACCAATACAGCAATAAAACTCCATAATAGGTTGAAATGTAACGATTCTCCATGGCCTGTGTTACCTGAAAATATAAGAGTAAATGTCTTCATGTAGTTTTCTAGCAAAGGTTTTAGCAAAGAGTTGTTCTTGATACATGTAACATAAGTTCTTGATTAGTGAAGACATAGTCTAATTCATCCTCGGTACCCAGGCTATCCTTTTTCCACAATGCTTTCCCCTCTACTATATGAGCTTTTCCAAAGTTTTGCCTAGATGTTGACAAAGTCGTCTGCTGCATCACACAATATAAGGTTTAAGGATCAAATAATCACTTCCGAATACGGGTTTGTATTTCAGATATATCAGGGTGTATTCTGGGTAAATTACCAGTGTTACCTGTATAACTAGCCTGACACGCATGCGTTGTGATGTTACACCGGTTATCCTGAGTGAAGCCATGATCACCACCCTTTTTAAAGTCTAACTTTAGAGCCTGATGTTCACGGCATCTAGAACTCTGACAGTATGTTTTAGACAGTATGTTTTAGACAGTATTTTTAGACAGTATGTTTTAGACAGTATATTTTAGACAGTTTGTAGACAGAATGTTTTAAAGGGTGTCTGATACACTGGCATAAAGGTGTCTTACTTAGGTTGTCTGTGGTTTTATTGCATTGAAATATGTCTCAAATTATTTACTACACTTTTTTTTAATTGTTGTGCTTTTATCTCCATTTACTACGTATATTATTATAATTAAAAGTGATAAAAGCTCAAAAACTTCTAAAACCGGACTAGATGAGCCCTTATGTTCTTGTATCAAAACTTGTTGAAGTCTAGTTTGTGTTTCTTCTGAAGAGTACTGAATAAACTATGACAGAAGATGTGGACTTTATGAACGGCGTTCTGCGAAAACCAACCAGGAGACATTTACAACCAGTGTAGATCTAGACCAGGCCGCACATCCGAACATCTTGATCTGGGGCTACACTGTTCGCCAATTAGTCATAGAAGGTTCCAAGCAAACTTTTGTAAACCAGTATCCCATTGGTCCATTAAACATGGATGCACAGGCAGGTACTTTTCAACAAGTGTATTCATTGCATTAATGTTGACCTTTGCTGAGCACCGCTCATATGTTACACAGCAAAAGTTAGTGAAGTACGTACCGCCAGAGTGTTGTTGATTGCAATAGTCACCATGGAGATTTCCATGGCAACCATCAATACATGTCCCATTGCTTCTGGCACAAACCGTTTTATTACATCCATGGCTACATACGTTATTGCAGCTTTCTCCCCACATGCCAGGCTTACAATCATTACATTTTCCAGTTGTATCACACACCGACACATGCACATGGTTCACGTGACAGTTATCCGAACATAGCAAACTACAGCGTGGTCCGTAAAGACCGTCCTGACAATCAGGACAGCTATATTGGTGACATTTGAATTTACATGCCTTGCCACATTCCAGGTCACAGTATTCACCCATCCATCCTGTCATGCATCCAATTGCACATTTACCATCTGTGTAACAAGTCAGAAGAGCACAATTTACGCCACATCTGATACACTTATTTCCGTTTAAATACATAGTGTCTTTACATTTCCGACACTGCATAGACGAACCCGTATCGCCAACACACTCAGTACAGCCTTGAACTTGTGCAGAACAATTCAAATCGCATTTCGTTCCAAATTTATCCTTTGACGGACATACATGAAGACACTGACCATTCACATCGCAAGAGTTATCTTTGCACTTGAAACATTGACAACATGTGTTGTCTTTAACATACCACCCAAAACGTTTACAAGCATTGCAAGATCCTGCAGGGCTATTGGTTTTGGCGGACTCTGTATCACATTCTTCTGAACTGCATTCACATCTTCTTCCACTGTTATCTTTGCTAAAGTAATTACCTTTACAAGAATCACACTGGTTAGAATTGGAACATTTGCTGCATCTTTCATGACATTGTTCGCTGCATCGCGGACCAACATATCCATCAACACAAGATGTACATTCCTCTGCAAGTACACAAGTTCTGCAAGTTTCGGGACAGCAATGTCTCAAGAAAAGATGATACCCGCGCATACAGCTTTGACATTCGCCAAATATATCACAACTGGAACATCCAGTAGGGCATTTGAAACATTTTGTTACTCTACGCCCTTCAATCATATCTCTATAATACCCTTCCCGGCAATCCGTACATTCTACTATTTTCGAGTGTTTCATCCACCAGCATTTACTGCAGCCATCGTCACATAGGTAACATCTGGAATCACGCATAAAATGGTCTGCAGAACAAGACAAACAGGTCACGCCATCAGGTTCACATGTCAGACAGTTGGAGCTACACTGTTTGTCACAGGTGTCTCCATACATCCCATCTAGACATTTACCACATCTATCAGCTGAAGTACATTTCTCACAGTTATCCGGACATTTGTAACAAAGAGCATCTTTATGTAAATAATGATCCTCCCTACACTTACATTGTCCGGTCATTTGGTCGCACAGTGCGTGGTCACATGTGATGTCACAATCCTTATCGCATAGCTTCCCCCATTTACGTTTAGGGCACGTGTGACAGACATTATCTCTCTTTGACCAGACGTCACATGTCTCACAACCAGGAAAACAGGCAACACAAACTCGTGACTCAAAATTATGAAAACCTTCCTTGCAACCCTGTGTACAATTGTATCTCGAACACTGTTCGTTCACACATATCCCACAATCATAATAACATCCTATAGAACTGCCGTATACACCATCAGTGCAGGTTAAGCAGGTGTCAGTTTTAAGTCCTCCAAAGCCTTTATATGTGTACTTTAGGACACAATTTGAACACGCTAAACTGCAGTCACTGTCACATTCATATCCGTATTTAGCACCTTTACAATCAATGCAATGAGTGATATTCAGACACCGTAAACAGTTCGCCGGGCATGATACGCATGCTCCGCCATCTAAAAACCATCCGTCCTTACACCCATACAAGCATACACCAGTTGTAAGGCCACACCTGTTGTCCAGACAGTTGGGCTCCAGACATGTCCTTTGACATTGAATTCCCCATCGACCTGGGGTACACACATGACATGTACCAGTTAGGTCAGAACAGTCTTCACAATACGATCCACATTCTGAAATATCGAGGTAAACAAACAGTTTATCCTATACTACTATCAGACAGAGGTCCAGATAAGGAGTGGTATTCCGATCTTTTTCCCACAATTTCTCTCTTATTATTAAAGCAAACCCTATGTCGTCACTTAGACAATTCTTTTGAGTACCCACATCATAGGGTTAGAGGGTCAAATAAGGATTTTAGAACATGCAAAAACGCCCCTTATCTAGAGCTCTGATCAGGGGTTTAGTAGTGTTGTTCCCGCGATGACCGTTTCTTATTACCGTACTCAATTGATAGCGTTCCACGAATGGGCTAAGTCTATGTGGAAAAGCAGCCAGTTGCTTGGGAAGATTGTTGTGTGAAAACCAGGAAACATATGAGTAGGTGAACTGGCCGCCGTGATATGACTGGGAAATTGTTAAAAACGGCGTTAAACACCAATCAATTAATCAATCAATTGATAGCGACGCGGACGGTAAATTCTGGGGTTTGAGTTCAAACCCTAGCTCCGCCAAAATTCTTTCCGACATTTGACATTATGAGCAATTTCTCCTTTTCTCACAAGGTTTCCAAATGTCGTCTGCTGCAGAGGCGTCAAAAAAGCGTCTGCATGTGGTAGAATGGTTAACCGCTTCGCTTAGCGGTAAATTAAATCGCCTCCCATACGTTGGGTTCATTCGGTTCACGTCCGGGTCTATATCTACCTTACGCGTTTGTACAAAATGATCCGATTACGTAATCCATTGCCATTTTTGGAAACAACATATAAAATTCTAAATAGTTTCTACTGTTACTTTATCCTTTCTCACATACATACGCTTTCTGACGCCACTGCAGCAAACGTGTTTTAAAAACATTGTAACAAAGGGGAAATTGAGAAATTTTTCATTTTGCCGTAAGTAATATTGTCATAATGAAACGGGATCGGGGTATAGGTATAAATATCACTTCTGCGGCCTATAAGCCGGCTTTTATAGCGACGTTTACCTTTTCTTAAAGTTAAGCAACGTTCGTTGCGGTTAGTGCCTGGATGGGTGACCCGCGTTGGCTTAACTCCGGTACATGAAGAAATGTTCAATATTTTGATAAGGTGTTTTCAAACTAGTCTGCTGCAGACTTGTTGTATGTGGGAAAGGGTTCAACTCGTTTGAACATTTATATAACTTACCGGCATACAGAAATGAGATACATCCTATCAGATGTTCCATGAAAATTGGTGCAATGGTTTTCCGGGGAGATGTTGTTTAAAGAAAGTGTGGACAGACTGACGACGGACGATGAGTACTCACACTAGCTCACGCCACACTTCGTGCTCAGAAGAGCTAATAATGTTACACTCATTCTGGTAGTACAATTTGTTCAGGAAAAATGTCCTCTCAATGGGGATGACACTTGTATTAATCAACACTTAGATTATGACATTTATTGGTGGTACTTGAAACAGACAGAAATACTTAGAAAACGCAGTCTTAATTAACAGCACAAAATATACCGATATATCTAACAATTGTGCCTTAACCCTTTCCCTCATATAGACGATTTCTGACGATGATGGCTTTTTGAAAACATAGTGACAAAAGAATTGCTCAAAACGTGCAATTTCTTCTTCTGCCACAATGTTTTCCACTTTAAGTCATAGGCTATCCATTAAATTAAAGAGATTTTAATTTTTTTGACAAAATATGTTCAAAGTCGTCTTCTGCAGGATTGTCGTATGAGGGAAAGGGTTAAAGCAGTCGCGTTTGACCATTATCTCGCTGTACGCATTTTGCAGCAATATTTGCGTTATTACTTTACACACTACTCTGAACTACAAGTGTGAACACCGTGGGCACAGATAAGCCTGCAGGTTCGTATTGTTTAATCTTTGTCTGCATTATTCGCTACTCGGCTATAAGAAGTAATATTGGCCCACATGCAGACGCTTTCTGACGCCTCTGTTGAAGTGAAGACGAACGATGAAAATTCTTAAAATGAGCCGTCTCGCGAGAAAACCGACATTGTGGACATTGCGTAAAGTATCGACCCGGATCAGTCTATTCAAGCCGCACAAGCTTACCCGGATAGACAATGTTCGTCTCCTGTGGATTTTCTGTTTCAGGAATCTTTACTCTATACCTCTATCCCCCTGAGACGGAATGTATCGGTCCGGATCAGTCTGCGCGGACTGCGCAGGCTGATCTGGGTCGATACATTGCGCAGAGCCCATTTAGTTGGTTTTCTCGCGGGACGGCTCAAAACATTGTTCAACTCTATTCAATAATAAACTCACAATTATGGAGCTTTTCAACGATTCACGAATGGTTTCAAAGTCGTCTGTTGCAGAAATGTGGTATCTGGAAAAGGGTTAACATGCAAGCACTTGTAATATATAAGGTCTGAATATTGCAGAAAGTTGAAGAAATTGGGCGGCATAAGGGTAACACGATATTCTCGACACAATAACTATTTAACACTATCAAATACAGTGAGGTTGCGATGACTTCGAGTTATTGACGTCTTTGTGTCATCGGTTGATTTAATCTAAATTCATTTATGTAATGTCAGCTTCCTAAGTTAGTTATTCTGTTACTCTTTGCATTCTAGCAGCATATTTCGTCAACAGTTGATGACCTATGCAAACAGTTTGGATCCAGATCACGCCCCACGTTTAGATGAAAACTGTGTGTCACTCTAGCTCAGTCTGTCTCAGATCCTATTACAGCAAAACAGAGCAAAAGCAGTTCTGCTTGCCAGTGTGACCAATCAGAACTTCTACTACGCTGTGTTTAAACAAAGGATCCGTTCCAGAACATGGTTCGAGTTAAACGATCTATTCGAATGTTCCAATGTTCGAGTTATCGCGTGTCCACTGTATGCTTATACTAGTATACTATATCTAAAACCATTATAAAATGTTCCAATGTTCGAGTTATCGCGTGTCCACTGTATGTTTATACTAGTATACTATATCTAAAACCATTATAAAATACTAGTATACAATATCTAAAACCATCATAAAATGTTCCAATGTTCGAATTATCGCGTGTCCACTGTATGTTTATACTAGTATACTTTATCTAAAACCATCATAAAATGTTCCAATGTTCGAGTTATCGCCTGTCCACTGTATGTTTATACTAGTATACTTTATCTAAAACCATTATAAAATGTTCCAGTGTTCGAGTTATCGCCTGTCCACTGTATGTTTATAATATATACTACAGTATCAAAAACCATCATAAAATGTTCCAATGTTCGAGTTATCGCCTGTCCACTGTATGTTTATAGTAGTATACTATATCTAAAACCATCATAAAATGTTCCAATGTTCATGTTATCGCCTGTCCACTGTATGTTTATACTAGTATACTATATCTAAAACCATTATAAAATGTTCCAGTGTTCGAGTTATCGCCTGTCCACTGTATGTTTATACTATATACAACAGTATCAAAAACCATCATAAAATGTTCCAATGTTCGAGTTATCGCCTGTCCACTGTATGTTTATACTATATACTAAAGTATCAAAAACCATCATAACATGTTCCATTGTTCGAGTTATCGCCTTCCACTGTATGTTTATACTATACTAAAGTATCAAAAACCATTATAAAGCAGGGTGAAATGAAAGTAAAGGCATTGCGACTCTGCTGGACATGTCCATAACTGTCAACTTTGAAATTGCTATACATGTACTCAATTTAGTAAAGTAGCAAGAACCAATACAGCAATAAAACTCCATAATAGGTTGAAATGTAACGATTCTCCATGGCCTGTGTTACCTGAAAATATAAGAGTAAATGTCTTCATGTAGTTTTCTAGCAAAGGTTTTAGCAAAGAGTTGTTCTTGATACATGTAACATAAGTTATTGATTAGTGAAGACATAGTCTAATTCATCCTCGGTACCCAGGCTATCCTTTTTCCACAATGCTTTCCCCTCTACTATATGAGCTTTTCCAAAGTTTTGCCTAGATGTTGACAAAGTCGTCTGCTGCATCACACAATATAAGGTTTAAGGATCAAATAATCACTTCCGAATACGGGTTTGTATTTCAGATATATCAGGGTGTATTCTGGGTAAATTACCAGTGTTACCTGTATAACTAGCCTGACACGCATGCATCAGTTGTGATGTTACACCGGTTATCCTGAGTGAAGCCATGATCACCACCCTTTTTAAAGTCTAACTTTAGAGCCTGATGTTCACGGCATCTAGAACTCTGACAGTATTTTTTAGACAGTATGTTTTAGACAGTATTTTTAGACAGTATGTTTTAGACAGTATGTTTTAGACAGTATTTTTAGACAGTATTTTTAGACAGTATGTTTTAGACATTATATTTTAGACAGTTTGTAGACAGAATGTTTTAAAGGGTGTCTGATACACTGGCATAAAGATGTCTTACTTAGGTTGTCTGTGGTTTTATTGCATTGAAATATGTCTCAAATTATTTACTACACTTTTTTTTAATTGTTGTGCTTTTATCTCCATTTACTACGTATATTATTATAATTAAAAGTGATAAAAGCTCAAAAACTTCTAAAACCGGACTAGATGAGCCCTTATGTTCTTTTATCAAAACTTTTTGAAGTCTAGTTTGTGTTTCTTCTGAAGAGTACTGAATAAACTATGACAGAAGATGTGGACTTTATGAACGGCGTTCTGCGAAAACCAACCAGGAGACATTTACAACCAGTGTAGATCTAGACCAGGCCGCACATCCGAACATCTTGATCTGGGGCTACACTGTTCGCCAATTAGTCATAGAAGGTTCCAAGCAAACTTTTGTAAACCAGTATCCCATTGGTCCATTAAACATGGATGCACAGGCAGGTACTTTTCAACAAGTGTATTCATTGCATTAATGTTGACCTTTGCTGAGCACCGCTCATATGTTACACAGCAAAAGTTAGTGAAGTACGTACCGCCAGAGTGTTGTTGATTGCAATAGTCACCATGGAGATTTCCATGGCAACCATCAATACATGTCCCATTGCTTCTGGCACAAACCGTTTTATTACATCCATGGCTACATACGTTATTGCAGCTTTCTCCCCACATGCCAGGCTTACAATCATTACATTTTCCAGTTGTATCACACACCGACACATGCACATGGTTCACGTGACAGTTATCCGAACATATCAAACTACAGCGTGGTCCGTAAAGACCGTCCTGACAATCAGGACAGCTATATTGGTGACATTTGAATTTACATGCCTTGCCACATTCCAGGTCACAGTATTCACCCATCCATCCTGTCATGCATCCAATTGCACATTTACCATCTGTGTAACAAATCAGAAGAGCACAATTTACGCCACATCTAATACACTTATTTCCGTTTAAATACATAGTGTCTTTACATTTCCGACACTGCATAGACGAACCCGTATCGCCAACACACTCAGTACAGCCTTGAACTTGTGCAGAACAATTCAAATCGCATTTCGTTCCAAATTTATCCTTTGACGGACATACATGAAGACACTGACCATTCACATCGCAAGAGTTATCTTTGCACTTGAAACATTGACAACATGTGTTGTCTTTAACATACCACCCAAAACGTTTACAAGCATTGCAATATCCTGCAGGGCTATTGGTTTTGGCGGACTCTGTATCACATTCTTCTGAACTGCATTCACATCTTCTTCCACTGTTATCTTTGTTAAAGTAACCACCTTTACAAGAATCACACTGGTTAGAATTGGAACATTTGCTGCATCTTTCATGACATTGTTCGCTGCATCGCGGACCAACATATCCATCAACACAAGATGTACATTCCTCTGCAAGTACACAAGTTCTGCAAGTTTCGGGACAGCAATGTCTCAAGAAAAGATGATACCCGCGCATACAGCTTTGACATTCGCCAAATATATCACAACTGGAACATCCAGTAGGGCATTTGAAACATTTTGTTACTCTACGCCCTTCAATCATATCTCTATAATACCCTTCCCGGCAATCCGTACATTCTACTATTTTCGAGTGTTTCATCCACCAGCATTTACTGCAGCCATCGTCACATAGGTAACATCTGGAATCACGCATAAAATGGTCTGCAGAACAAGACAAACAGGTCACGCCATCAGGTTCACATGTCAGACAGTTGGAGCTACACTGTTTGTCACAGGTGTCTCCATACATCCCATCTAGACATTTACCACATCTATCAGCTGAAGTACATTTCTCACAGTTATCCGGACATTTGTAACAAAGAGCATCTTTATGTAAATAATGATCCTCCCTACACTTACATTGTCCGGTTATTTGGTCGCACAGTGCGTGGTCACATGTGATGTCACAATCCTTATCGCATAGCTTCCCCCATTTACGTTTAGGGCACGTGTGACAGACATTATCTCTCTTTGACCAGACGTCACATGTCTCACAACCAGGAAAACAGGCAACACAAACTCGTGACTCAAAATTATGAAAACCTTCCTTGCAACCCTGTGTACAATTGTATCTCGAACACTGTTCGTTCACACATATCCCACAATCATAATAACATCCTATAGAACTGCCGTATACACCATCAGTGCAGGTTAAGCAGGTGTCAGTTTTAAGTCCTCCAAAGCCTTTATATGTGTACTTTAGGACACAATTTGAACACGCTAAACTGCAGTCACTGTCACATTCATATCCGTATTTAGCACCTTTACAATCAATGCAATGAGTGATATTCAGACACCGTAAACAGTTCGCCGGGCATGATACGCATGCTCCGCCATCTAAAAACCATCCGTCCTTACACCCATACAAGCATACACCAGTTGTAAGGCCACACCTGTTGTCCAGACAGTTGGGCTCCAGACATGTCCTTTGACATTGAATTCCCCATCGACCTGGGGTACACACATGACATGTACCAGTTAGGTCAGAACAGTCTTCACAATACGATCCACATTCTGAAATATGGAGGTAAACAAACAGTTTATCCTATACTACTATCAGACAGAGGTCCAGATAAGGAGTGGTATTCCGATCTTTTTCCCACAATTTCTCTCTTATTATTAAAGCAAACCCTATGTCGTCACTGAGACAATTCTTTTGAGTACCCACATCATAGGGTTAGAGGGTCAAATAAGGATTTTAGAACATGCAAAAACGCCCCTTATCTAGAGCTCTGATCAGGGGTTTAGTAGTGTTGTTCCCGCGATGACCGTTTCTTATTACCGTACTCAATTGATAGCGTTCCACGAATGGGCTAAGTCTATGTGGAAAAGCAGCCAGTTGCTTGGGAAGATTGTTGTGTGAAAACCAGGAAACATATGAGTAGGTGAACTGGCCGCCGTGATATGACTGAGAAATTGTTAAAAACGGCGTTAAACACCAATCAATTAATCAATCAATTGATAGCGACGCGGATGGTAAATTCTGGGGTTTGAGTTCAAACCCTAGCTCCGCCAAAATTCTTTCCGACATTTGACATTATGAGCAATTTCTCCTTTTCTCACAAGGTTTCCAAATGTCGTCTGCTGCAGAGGCGTCAAAAAAGCGTCTGCATGTGGTAGAATGGTTAACCGCTTCGCTTAGCGGTAAATTAAATCGCCTCCCATACGTTGGGTTCATTCGGTTCACGTCCGGGTCTATATCTACCTTACGCGTTTGTACAAAATGATCCGATTACGTAATCCATTGCCATTTTTGGAAACAACATATAAAATTCTAAATAGTTTCTTCTGTTACTTTATCCTTTCTCACATACATACGCTTTCTGACGCCACTGCAGCAAATGTGTTTTAAAAACATTGTAACAAAGGGGAAATTGAGCAATTTTTCATTTTGACGTAAGTAATATTGTCATAATGAAACGGGATCGGGGTATAGGTATAAATATCACTTCTGCGGCCTATAAGCCGGCTTTTATAGCGACGTTTACCTTTTCTTAAAGTTAAGCAACGTTCGTTGCGGTTAGTGCCTGGATGGGTGACCCGCGTTGGCTTAACTCCGGTACATGAAGAAATGTTCAATATTTTGATAAGGTGTTTTCAAACTAGTCTGCTGCAGACTTGTTGTATGTGGGAAAGGGTTCAACTCGTTTGAACATTTATATAACTTACCGGCATACAGAAATGAGATACATCCTATCAGATGTTCCATGAAAATTGGTGCAGTGGTTTTCCGGGGAGATGTTGTTTAAATAAAGTGTGGACAGACTGACGACGGACGATGAGTACTCACACTAGCTCACGCCACACTTCGTGCTCAAAAGAGCTAATAATGTTACACTCATTCTGGTAGTACAATTTGTTCAGGAAAAATGTCCTCTCAATGGGGATGACACTTGTATTAATCAACACTTAGATTATGACATTTATTGGTGGTACTTGAAACAGACAGAAATACTTAGAAAACGCAGTCTTAATTAACAGCACAAAATATACCGATATATCTAACAATTGTGCCTTAACTCTTTCCCTCATATAGACGATTTCTGACGATGATGGCTTTTTGAAAACATAGTGACAAAAGAATTGCTCAAAACGTGCAATTTCTTCTTCTGCCACAATGTTTTCCACTTTAAGTCAGAGGCTATCCATTAAATTAAAGAGATTTTAAATTTTTTGACAAAATATGTTCAAAGTCGTCTTCTGCAGGATTGGCGTATGAGGGAAAGGGTTAAAGCAGTCGCGTTTAACCATTATCTCGCTGTACGCATTTTGCAGCAATATTTGCGTTATTACTTTACACACTACTCTGAACTACAAGTGTGAACACCGTGGGCACAGATAAGCCTGCAGGTTCGTATTGTTTAATCTTTGTCTGCATTATTCGCTACTCGGCTATAAGAAGTAATATTGGCCCACATGCAGACGCTTTCTGACGCCTCTGTTGAAGTGAAGACGAACGATGAAAATTCTTAAAATGAGCCGTCTCGCGAGAAAACCGACATTGTGGACATTGCGTAAAGTATCGACCCGGATCAGTCTATTCAAGCCGCACAAGCTTATCCGGATAGACAATGTTCGTCTCCTGTGGATTTTCTGTTTCAGGAATCTTTACTCTATACCTCTATCCCCCTGAGACGGAATGTATCGGTCCGGATCAGTCTGCGCGGACTGCGCAGGCTGATCTGGGTCGATACATTGCGCAGAGCCCATTTAGTTGGTTTTCTCGCGGGACGGCTCAAAACATTGTTCAACTCTATTCAATAATAAACTCACAATTATGGAGCTTTTCAACGATTCACGAATGGTTTCAAAGTCGTCTGTTGCAGAAATGTGGTATCTGGAAAAGGGTTAACATGCAAGCACTTGTAATATATAAGGTCTGAATATTGCAGAAAGTTGAAGAAATTGGGCGGCATAAGGGTAACACGATATTCTCGACACAATAACTATTTAACACTATCAAATACAGTGAGGTTGCGATGACTTCGAGTTATTGACGTCTTTGTGTCATCGGTTGATTTAATCTAAATTCATTTATGTAATGTCAGCTTCCTAAGTTAGTTATTCTGTTACTCTTTGCATTCTAGCAGCATATTTCGTCAACAGTTGATGACCTATGCAAACAGTTTGGATCCAGATCACGCCCCACGTTTAGATGAAAACTGTGTGTCACTCTAGCTCAGTCTGTCTCAGATCCTATTACAGCAAAACAGAGCAAAAGCAGTTCTGCTTGCCAGTGTGACCAATCAGAACTTCTACTACGCTGTGTTTAAACAAAGGATCCGTTCCAGAACATGGTTCGAGTTAAACGATCTATTCGAATGTTCCAATGTTCGAGTTATCGCGTGTCCACTGTATGCTTATACTAGTATACTATATCTAAAACCATTATAAAATGTTCCAATGTTCGAGTTATCGCGTGTCCACTGTATGTTTATACTAGTATACTATATCTAAAACCATTATAAAATACTAGTATACAATATCTAAAACCATCATAAAATGTTCCAATGTTCGAATTATCGCGTGTCCACTGTATGTTTATACTAGTATACTTTATCTAAAACCATCATAAAATGTTCCAATGTTCGAGTTATCGCCTGTCCACTGTATGTTTATACTAGTATACTTTATCTAAAACCATTATAAAATGTTCCAGTGTTCGAGTTATCGCCTGTCCACTGTATGTTTATACTATATACTACAGTATCAAAAACCATCATAAAATGTTCCAATGTTCGAGTTATCGCCTGTCCACTGTATGTTTATAGTAGTATACTATATCTAAAACCATCATAAAATGTTCCAATGTTCGAGTTATCACCTGTCCACTGTATGTTTATACTAGTATACTATATCTAAAACCATTATAAAATGTTCCAGTGTTCGAGTTATCGCCTGTCCACTGTATGTTTATACTATATACAACAGTATCAAAAACCATCATAAAATGTTCCAATGTTCGAGTTATCGCCTGTCCACTGTATGTTTATACTATATACTAAAGTATCAAAAACCATCATAACATGTTCCATTGTTCGAGTTATCGCCTTCCACTGTATGTTTATACTATACTAAAGTATCAAAAACCATTATAAAGCAGGGTGAAATGAAAGTAAAGGCATTGCGACTCTGCTGGACATGTCCATAACTGTCAACTTTGAAATTGCTATACATGTACTCAATTTAGTAAAGTAGCAAGAACCAATACAGCAATAAAACTCCATAATAGGTTGAAATGTAACGATTCTCCATGGCCTGTGTTACCTGAAAATATAAGAGTAAATGTCTTCATGTAGTTTTCTAGCAAAGGTTTTAGCAAAGAGTTGTTCTTGATACATGTAACATAAGTTCTTGATTAGTGAAGACATAGTCTAATTCATCCTCGGTACCCAGGCTATCCTTTTTCCACAATGCTTTCCCCTCTACTATATGAGCTTTTCCAAAGTTTTGCCTAGATGTTGACAAAGTCGTCTGCTGCATCACACAATATAAGGTTTAAGGATCAAATAATCACTTCCGAATACGGGTTTGTATTTCAGATATATCAGGGTGTATTCTGGGTAAATTACCAGTGTTACCTGTATAACTAGCCTGACACGCATGCGTTGTGATGTTACACCGGTTATCCTGAGTGAAGCCATGATCACCACCCTTTTTAAAGTCTAACTTTAGAGCCTGATGTTCACGGCATCTAGAACTCTGACAGTATGTTTTAGACAGTATGTTTTAGACAGTATTTTTAGACAGTATGTTTTAGACAGTATATTTTAGACAGTTTGTAGACAGAATGTTTTAAAGGGTGTCTGATACACTGGCATAAAGATGTCTTACTTAGGTTGTCTGTGGTTTTATTGCATTGAAATATGTCTCAAATTATTTACTACACTTTTTTTTAATTGTTGTGCTTTTATCTCCATTTACTACGTATATTATTATAATTAAAAGTGATAAAAGCTCAAAAATTTCTAAAACCGGACTAGATGAGCCCTTATGTTCTTGTATCAAAACTTGTTGAAGTCTAGTTTGTGTTTCTTCTGAAGAGTACTGAATAAACTATGACAGAAGATGTGGACTTTATGAACGGCGTTCTGCGAAAACCAACCAGGAGACATTTACAACCAGTGTAGATCTAGACCAGGCCGCACATCCGAACATCTTGATCTGGGGCTACACTGTTCGCCCAATTAGTCATAGAAGGTTCCAAGCAAACTTTTGTAAACCAGTATCCCATTGGTCCATTAAACATGGATGCACAGGCAGGTACTTTTCAACAAGTGTATTCATTGCATTAATGTTGACCTTTGCTGAGCACCGCTCATATGTTACACAGCAAAAGTTAGTGAAGTACGTACCGCCAGAGTGTTGTTGATTGCAATAGTCACCATGGAGATTTCCATGGCAACCATCAATACATGTCCCATTGCTTCTGGCACAAACCGTTTTATTACATCCATGGCTACATACGTTATTGCAGCTTTCTCCCCACATGCCAGGCTTACAATCATTACATTTTCCAGTTGTATCACACACCGACACATGCACATGGTTCACGTGACAGTTATCCGAACATAGCAAACTACAGCGTGGTCCGTAAAGACCGTCCTGACAATCAGGACAGCTATATTGGTGACATTTGAATTTACATGCCTTGCCACATTCCAGGTCACAGTATTCACCCATCCATCCTGTCATGCATCCAATTGCACATTTACCATCTGTGTAACAAGTCAGAAGAGCACAATTTACGCCACATCTGATACACTTATTTCCGTTTAAATACATAGTGTCTTTACATTTCCGACACTGCATAGACGAACCCGTATCGCCAACACACTCAGTACAGCCTTGAACTTGTGCAGAACAATTCAAATCGCATTTCGTTCCAAATTTATCCTTTGACGGACATACATGAAGACACTGACCATTCACATCGCAAGAGTTATCTTTGCACTTGAAACATTGACAACATGTGTTGTCTTTAACATACCACCCAAAACGTTTACAAGCATTGCAAGATCCTGCAGGGCTATTGGTTTTGGCGGACTCTGTATCACATTCTTCTGAACTGCATTCACATCTTCTTCCACTGTTATCTTTGCTAAAGTAATTACCTTTACAAGAATCACACTGGTTAGAATTGGAACATTTGCTGCATCTTTCATGACATTGTTCGCTGCATCGCGGACCAACATATCCATCAACACAAGATGTACATTCCTCTGCAAGTACACAAGTTCTGCAAGTTTCGGGACAGCAATGTCTCAAGAAAAGATGATACCCGCGCATACAGCTTTGACATTCGCCAAATATATCACAACTGGAACATCCAGTAGGGCATTTGAAACATTTTGTTACTCTACGCCCTTCAATCATATCTCTATAATACCCTTCCCGGCAATCCGTACATTCTACTATTTTCGAGTGTTTCATCCACCAGCATTTACTGCAGCCATCGTCACATAGGTAACATCTGGAATCACGCATAAAATGGTCTGCAGAACAAGACAAACAGGTCACGCCATCAGGTTCACATGTCAGACAGTTGGAGCTACACTGTTTGTCACAGGTGTCTCCATACATCCCATCTAGACATTTACCACATCTATCAGCTGAAGTACATTTCTCACAGTTATCCGGACATTTGTAACAAAGAGCATCTTTATGTAAATAATGATCCTCCCTACACTTACATTGTCCGGTCATTTGGTCGCACAGTGCGTGGTCACATGTGATGTCACAATCCTTATCGCATAGCTTCCCCCATTTACGTTTAGGGCACGTGTGACAGACATTATCTCTCTTTGACCAGACGTCACATGTCTCACAACCAGGAAAACAGGCAACACAAACTCGTGACTCAAAATTATGAAAACCTTCCTTGCAACCCTGTGTACAATTGTATCTCGAACACTGTTCGTTCACACATATCCCACAATCATAATAACATCCTATAGAACTGCCGTATACACCATCAGTGCAGGTTAAGCAGGTGTCAGTTTTAAGTCCTCCAAAGCCTTTATATGTGTACTTTAGGACACAATTTGAACACGCTAAACTGCAGTCACTGTCACATTCATATCCGTATTTAGCACCTTTACAATCAATGCAATGAGTGATATTCAGACACCGTAAACAGTTCGCCGGGCATGATACGCATGCTCCGCCATCTAAAAACCATCCGTCCTTACACCCATACAAGCATACACCAGTTGTAAGGCCACACCTGTTGTCCAGACAGTTGGGCTCCAGACATGTCCTTTGACATTGAATTCCCCATCGACCTGGGGTACACACATGACATGTACCAGTTAGGTCAGAACAGTCTTCACAATACGATCCACATTCTGAAATATGGAGGTAAACAAACAGTTTATCCTATACTACTATCAGACAGAGGTCCAGATAAGGAGTGGTATTCCGATCTTTTTCCCACAATTTCTCTCTTATTATTAAAGCAAACCCTATGTCGTCACTGAGACAATTCTTTTGAGTACCCACATCATAGGGTTAGAGGGTCAAATAAGGATTTTAGAACATGCAAAAACGCCCCTTATCTAGAGCTCTGATCAGGGGTTTAGTAGTGTTGTTCCCGCGATGACCGTTTCTTATTACCGTACTCAATTGATAGCGTTCCACGAATGGGCTAAGTCTATGTGGAAAAGCAGCCAGTTGCTTGGGAAGATTGTTGTGTGAAAACCAGGAAACATATGAGTAGGTGAACTGGCCGCCGTGATATGACTGAGAAATTGTTAAAAACGGCGTTAAACACCAATCAATTAATCAATCAATTGATAGCGACGCGGATGGTAAATTCTGGGGTTTGAGTTCAAACCCTAGCTCCGCCAAAATTCTTTCCGACATTTGACATTATGAGCAATTTCTCCTTTTCTCACAAGGTTTCCAAATGTCGTCTGCTGCAGAGGCGTCAAAAAAGCGTCTGCATGTGGTAGAATGGTTAACCGCTTCGCTTAGCGGTAAATTAAATCGCCTCCCATACGTTGGGTTCATTCGGTTCACGTCCGGGTCTATATCTACCTTACGCGTTTGTACAAAATGATCCGATTACGTAATCCATTGCCATTTTTGGAAACAACATATAAAATTCTAAATAGTTTCTACTGTTACTTTATCCTTTCTCACATACATACGCTTTCTGACGCCACTGCAGCAAACGTGTTTTAAAAACATTGTAACAAAGGGGAAATTGAGAAATTTTTCATTTTGCCGTAAGTAATATTGTCATAATGAAACGGGATCGGGGTATAGGTATAAATATCACTTCTGCGGCCTATAAGCCGGCTTTTATAGCGACGTTTACCTTTTCTTAAAGTTAAGCAACGTTCGTTGCGGTTAGTGCCTGGATGGGTGACCCGCGTTGGCTTAACTCCGGTACATGAAGAAATGTTCAATATTTTGATAAGGTGTTTTCAAACTAGTCTGCTGCAGACTTGTTGTATGTGGGAAAGGGTTCAACTCGTTTGAACATTTATATAACTTACCGGCATACAGAAATGAGATACATCCTATCAGAATGATCCAGATGAAAAGTAGAAGTTTCATTCTTTCACCACAAGCAACGGAATACCGTAGGAGTGTACGTCTGAAAACATAAAAGATTCTTTGTAATTAACACGTTCTCATATTTTTGGTAGAGTTGCGCTTGCGCAAACGAGACCATTGTTACAGGTTGGATTTTGAAGTCACGTGATGTAAATGCCCCAGGACACCAATTATACCAAGTATCAGTACTCCAACAATTAAGTGCAAATTTGTTTGACTAATTTACGAATGCTAACAAAAGCAAACATGGAACAATTAAAAAAAAAATCCGACTATTCAAGCTTGCATATAAAATAACAAGTCTTATAATGTGTAAATATCATATTTGAATGTATATTATATTTGAATATTATCAACCTAAAATCTCACCACGCCCTGTTTACATTATCAAGTTAGAACCCTTTCTTCAACGCAGAACCGTTTGTTTGATTCGGACAATTGTTGAGAACGTAATGAATGGTCTAACAATGCGAATGTCATAGCCTTGATAAACATATGTAACTCTACGTAAACGTTCTGCTAGCCTCGCATAAGGATTTACGATCCTATTTTGATGCAAAAACTGCTGTAATTAAGTTAAAAGCCACGTTAAAGCACAGGCTTCCGAATTTCTATCACAGCAAAAAATGCGGAAAAAATACTCAATACCTCGTTAAAAAACTAAAAAAGTCTCTCTATATTGTCTATACGCTGTGATAATCAAAGTATTGAAAGTACTGGTAACGAATTATTTTGAAAATGTAATTAATGCATTTGATCATGTTTTGTGTTTGTTTTATATTTGCTTTAAAACTTAGTATTTTTATTTTTAGCTCGACTATTCGAAGAATATGAGAGCTATAACAGTCACTTGCAACTTTAGTTAAATTTTGAAACTTCACTCACTTATTGGACTTCATCAAATGACCTGGCAGGACATGTCCCATAACTCTATATCAGATTTTGACACAATTATGCGCATTTTCGAACTTAAAATTTTAGTTAGAGTTGTGCATGCATGTTGACATTCCTTATTGTGGGATGAGGGGCTTCCTGCAGTGATTCACTCTTTAATAATTATTTTAGGGAGTGAAACATATTTGACCCAAGTAATTATCTGGAGCTCTGTATCACAGAGATGCCAACAGATTTGTGGAAGTATCGTTGTGCAATTCTATTTGTTTCCTTAAGATGATAGAAGAAAAATAAAATGACAAATAACACTTAAACGCACACAGGGAAATCTCACCGTTTTGTCTCCGTTTCCAACTTTAAAACGATGTTCTAATTATGGACCATTAATTTATATTTATTAGCCATTTGGGCAAAGGTGCGCGTCAAAATGCTTGTTTTATCAAGAAAAGCGTCTATTTGTGGGAAAGGGTTAAGCATGCTTGTCATTATCTATTTTTGTTACCATCTGCAACATGTTTGTCAATTTGATTTATCAGGGTATTCATACCATTACAGTATTGTCTATTCTTACTTGAACACATCTAACCCTTCCGATGGGTTGAAGTCATGTCTCCAAAATGATTCATTAGTATGCGAATTAAATATTAAATAATATTGGTAAATCACTTAATCTTGATGAACTTTATTATTTGAGGGACACATTGTGTATAACTAGGGGAGAAAAAACAAAATACATAATTGCATCAGTCAAAATCATCCACAGGAACTCCCGTATCCAAAGATCGATTGTTTTGGGGGGAACTTTTTCATGATGTTTTCTTTAAATTGGCCGTTGTTTATTTACCACGTCATCGATTAAATTATTAAAAACGTATTCTGCTATTGCAGAACTCAGCAGTTCTTCCATTTTGATATATTTTAATAAAGAACCAGGTTTAATTGGTTGTGCAGATTGATCTTTTTCGCTTGGAGCAGACATCATTTGTGTATAAATTCCGAAGCGTGAGAACTCGTTGTTCCGTAAGAACTTCACATACCGGTGAAGTAGGCGAATTGCATACGGTGTTAGGGTAAATGTATTCACCGCGATTATATTTAACGATCGGGATTTCTCTGGAAAATGCGTCACTTTCATTTTGTCTTATGATTAAACGACGCACAGAAAATGTTCTATTTTCGTTATTCCGGATTTAAATCATGATACGACAAACAGCAAATATTTTCATTCGTTTTTCCTGCATTTCAATGCGGTGATCATGTATTCACGCACCTTATCTGGAGCTCTGCAGATACATTGCTCTACAGCGTTGGGTCGAAGGAAGGTCAGGTTTGCTAGCGTTACATAATGGGCACCTGTTAACTACTTCACTCACTAGTCAATGGGCGTACAACTCAAACTTCATACATGCCTATAGACACATGAAATATATGCCTTTATTATTAAATTGATATTCTCTTGAGAATAGATTCTCTGTGTTGATTCGATAGTGTAAATATGACTTTACTTCATTGAAATAACACATCAAAGTGATGCAATATCGGAAAAAATACTAGGACTATGTTCAGCAAAGGTGTAGTTTAACCGAATGCGGAATTGTAAAGGTCAAATCCTGTACCAAACAGATAAACTTATTTATTTTTTAAGAAAAAATAATTCGTTAAAAAGGAGAAACATCAGCGATGTGAGCGTTTTAATACGTATTTTTTGTAATTTTATTTGTTTACAGTCATCCTAAGAAATCAAATAAAATGCACACCTACACTTTCACTAAGCTCTTTGTAAAGTCTGAGCACCCATGGCATATCTGTGAGATGTACATGGTTCTTCAGCATGGGTTCGACTTCCGTTAACTACGTCACTCACTAGTGAATGGGCATATAACTACAAATTCATACGCTTGACGACAAATGAAATATATATGCATTTACTGTTAATTTGATATTTTCTAGAGAATTGATTATCTATGTTGATTCGATAGTATAAATATGACTTCACTGTATTGAAAAAACACGTAGAAGTCATTTTAATATCGAACAAATACTAGGACTATTTAGGTGCAGCTAATGTGTATTCTACGCGGAAGTGTAGTTTAACCGTGACTTCCGCAAAGCAACACGATCGCGTTAACCGCATTATTTTTTGAGAAAAAATAATTCGTTAAAAATGATCGTAATAATACGGGGAATTCCGCACGTGTTACTATAAATAGCCCCTCTATACGCCCATATAGTGTAATAATAATGACAAGGTGTGCAACGGTGTTTTACCCCCTCGATCGATCCGGGCAATAATTTCCTCAGAAAAACGTCTAAAACGACCTGGTCCCAGGTAGAGACAGGTTCATAAATGATTGTTCTCGTGATCCACCACATCAATATTTGCCAACCGACAAATAAGCCGGCGTTTTTAAGCTTAATGTTCATTAAATTTGGAAATTTGCAGTTGTTCTTACCGCCAAGCGCTGACGTCACAATTTGCAACATTCCGCAGCGACAGATTATTCAAACAACGATTTAAAACACGGTCTAAACATTATTTGTTATACTTCTTTCGAAAACGTACAAATAAATACCGTATTTTTTATGAATAATATTATTTTTGGAAGAAAAATAATTGAATGCCAACGTTAAATATTCGCTGCGGAACGTGATTAGTGTGACGTCAGCGCATGGCGGTAAGGACTGCTTTTGAAACATATTTTTGATCAGCCGGTGAAACAGCAGAGTACCACCTGAAAGTACCTTGCGATAGCGTCCATATCTCATTGCAGCTCGGAAATAAAAGTTCACACTTATTTTATTGCTGTTTGTCGGTAATCAAGCCAATTAATCTTTTGATTTTTTATCCGTCGAAAACAAAATCGGAAATAAGATTCATGATGACAGAACCCCGAAAATAACCTTACTTTTCTCGTCGTATGTGCTATACGATACAGTACATTGATGGGAAGTAGTCGGTCAGTACGCGTTGTTTTTAAGCCAATGAGAACGCAGCAAATTATTAACTGCGATAATAAGAAAACACAATTCAGTTAGTGCGAGTGTTTATTAATAGATTCTGACAATTTCCGTAAATTTCAAATGGGTACGAGGGTTGACAAACTCTTAAACTGAACTTTAAATCTACGAAATCGGGTTTTAATTATACATCACTTATGGTGGCGAAAGAAAAATTCAACCCAAAGCAGGCCCTGGTAAGTAGATAGTAATATTTATTTATTATTCATTTTTCAAGTCTTACTGTTTATAACGATTGCTCGTTTCAATCGCTGTGTAGGTATTTGGAAAAAGTCAGTTTCCTTTTGTCATAATTATAAGAAGTCTCCGTCAAACTAACTCGAATGATAATCAATATATGGCGAGTTTCTTCGTTGAAGGATCTATGAGTTTGATATTCTTAAACATGCTTCAGTGATGAGTTTGATATTCTTAAACATGCATCAGTGATGATATGTAAATTATTGCTAAAGCGTTTTTCGAGACTGCAATGTCCTTTCCCTGTTCGGCCTTCCCTGATTGCTCGATTCACATGTGTTCGCATATTCATTGTAAATTGTAAACAAACTGTAAGGGAGAGCAAAGTAGTCTCGCGAATCCTTCATTTGTATGCGGGGTGCTGAATACCTCCGTATATTGTCATGCCCTGCTTTCATTAAGTGTAAATTTGTAAATTTTTTGTGCTGCCCTCTGTTTTTTTCAAAATGGACAATTTTTCTTGAAATCGAGTAGCTTGAAAGCGGGTAGCTCAAAAACCTTTTAAAAAATCCCTGCAATGAAAAATACGGAAATACGGCTGTCGTGCATCGTCAACATTTTCCCTTGTTAACAGTCTACAGGCTACGTTTTGCATCGGATCTTCATGAAAGTTTATCAGAACATTCATCTCCATCAAATCTTGGACAAGTTCAAAACTGGGCCATTTGAGGTCACAAACTAGGTCAAATTGAAGGAAATTTTGTTAACACTCTACAGGCCACATTTTTAACTTGAGCATGTTTAAACTTTATCATAATGTTTGTCTTTATGATGTAAGTCAAGTTCGAACATGAGTCATGTCGGGTCAAAAAGTAGGTCACTAGGTCAAATTGAAGGAAAAGCTTGTTAACACTTTGGAGAACTCAGTTTCAATTTGAGCGTGTTGAAACTTAATCAGAATGTTTGTCTTGATGATATATAGGTCAAGTTCGAACATGGGTCATGATGGATCAAAAAGTAGGTCACTAGGTTCAATTGAAGGAAAAGCTTGTTAACCCTCTAGAGGCCGCTTTTTTGTCAGAATGTTTGTAATAATGATATCTAGGTCAAGTTCGAATATGGGTCATATTAGGTCAGAAACTAGGTTACTAGGCCAGATTGAAGGATTGTTAATACTGTATTAGCCACATTTTTTGCTAAGGCAGCTTGAAATTTGGTAAAAATGTTTATCTTTATGATATCTAAGCCAAGTTCGTATATCAAGCCGGGTCAAAAACTAGGTCACTAAGCCAAATTGAATGGAAATCTTGTAAACACTCTAGAGGCCTTATGTTCAACTTGAGCATGTTGAAACTTTATCATAATGTTTGTCTTGATGAAATGTAGTTCAAGTTCGAACATGTTTTATGATGGGTCAAAAAGTAGGTCACAAGGTCAAATTGAAGGAAAGGTTACTGGGTCAGAATCTAGGTCACTAGACCAAATTGAAGGAAAATCTTGTTTACTCTGTAGAAGCATCTTTTTTGGCTACAGCAGCTTGAAATTTGGTCAGAATTCTATCTAAATTCTATCTAAATTTGAATATGGGTCATGCCGGGTTAAAGACTAGGTCACTAGGCCAAATTGAAAGTAAATCTTGTTAACACTCTGGATATTGCATTTTTAGCTTGAGTATCTTGGAACTTTATCAGAATGTTTTTCTTGATGATATCTAGGTCAAGTTCTAACATGGGTCATGTTGGGTCAAAAAGTAGGTCACTAGGTCAAATTAAAGGAAAATCTGTTTAACATTCTAGAGCCAACATCCCCCGCAATTCCGTACTTTCAGTACTTTTATTAGTTTTCTTTTGGTATATATATATTAATATCCACCTTTCGGTTGGTAAATACTGTTGATTTGCAAAGTAGGCAATTATTCTGGAACCTATTTGAGTTGATATTGGTCTATCAGTGTTTCATTTTGAACATTGCTATCAATGAGGCTCATTAAATGTACATTTTGTTACATGAGAGAGCCAGTACTCATATGGGTCATTTACTGTGTTTTTTCCTAGATGTATAGTATTAGTAAAGTAACGTTGTATGTAAAATAACACTTGACTCATTGAACATTTTATATTGAAACTTGAACAGTTTGTTATGTGTCACCCATATGTAACAGGAAGGCTGATGTTGATTTATTGAAATCATTGACTTTCTGTAGTCTGGCTGTTTGCTGTTGTTGTTAATTCAATCAAAGGTTGATCAAGTCAAGTACACTGTCTGTACAAGTAGAACATTGTGCTTTAATTAGTGTTTAAACTTATATATTGCAAACATAATATGCTCATGTTAGGAATATCATGCATTCACACATACAACACATGTGCAGAAGATGATATTGAAAACAACTAGACAACATTTTGAAACTTCACATGATGTTTGAAATGCACCAATAATACATAATAAATGCAGTATATATCAATTTATGAAAGAATTAAACGTTCAGACTCATTTCACTTAACTGTACCACTCTCAAATACAACACATCTGAAGCAGATGATTGTTTTAAAGTAATATGATTGAATTGAAAGCAAAAGGAAATTGTTTGTTATAAGCAACTTCTGTGTTTGCAAATATGTTTTCAAAAGACATACGGTAATCTGCTGATCAGATGTATCAAATTGAACTGCAAGTTGATAATAGTTAATGTTCTAAAATGAAACTTTTAAATAAGTAATTAATTTACTTTATGTTTCAGAAAAAAGATATACCTACGGAAAATATGATCATGATAGTTGTAGGTCAGTGTGGACTAGGCCACTAATACGTATATGTCGTCCCAGGTGAGGACGATAAAAAGGTCTTACTGTTGAATGACACAGGCAAGTATTGCTCTGTGTCTGAAGATTTGTAAATACCACTTCTCACAGATGAAATGGACATAGATTTTTTTTTTGAGATGTGAGAGAGAAAAGTTCATGGAACAAAACAAGGAAAGGAGGTTATTGCAATAGCCATGGACACCTAATAGTATTGATAATACATGTCAATAGAAGAAGGCAACAGATGCGTTGATAAAAAAGCAACAAATTTAAATATAACATTTTGATAATTCCTTTGCTATTTAACCAATTCCCACCTGCAAACGTCAAATGCAATAGGAGAAGATGACTTTCAAAAACCTTATAACCAAAGGTAAAATTATCCTTTATGGAGATTTTTTAGGTTTTTGTCACTATTTTCAAAGTTGTCTGCTGCAGATTTGTTGTATGTGGGAAAGGGTTTATTTCATACATTTCTTTTCCCTGTCAGTACATTGTTATCATTCACTACTGATTAGTGTTGTTAATTTGCCATGGTAGTGTCTTAGAAAAAAATAATGAAATGAAAAGTCAACCCTTTCCAACATATTACATTCTAGGACATAATCAGGTAAACACATGTTTACAAAAATGAAAGTTAATTTGAAACCAGATAAAAGGAGTAATTGCTCATTAACCCTTACCCTCACACGACAATTCTGCAGCAGACGACTTTGAACATATTTTGTCCAAAAAATAGACAATCTCTACAATTGAATGGATAACATATGACTGAAATTGGAAAACATTGTGACACTATGTTTTCAAAAAGTGCAGTTTCTATATTGTTTCAATATGTTTGTGAAAGTCATGTATTTCATAGGCCTCAATTAGATTGGATAATACTCCTAATTTTGATTGCTGCTACAACATCAGAAAGTAAGTAAAGGGAAAATATATCCAAAATATTGTCCTTAAGCGTACAAAAAACCAATGTAAAAAGCAGGAATATTTATTATAACTCTTCGCACACTACCATAATTTGGATGAAAACAAATATATTTTTTAAAAAAATCCATATATTTCCATTTATCCAGTATATTGAACTTGTAAGATCAGAAGGCTCGTAATGAGCAGTCTGAAGTTTCCTGTATCTTTTCTAAGCAACATACATATTGCTGGTAATGAGCAGTCTGAAGCTTCCTATACTGTTTCCAAGCAAAGTTCAAATTGCGCGTAATGAGCAGTTTGAAGCTTCCTGTAATGTTTTTTCAAGCAGAAGATACACACAAAAAAATGATACTTAACTCTTTCCCTCATATAGACGCTTTCTGACGCCTCTGCAGCAGACAGCTTTTTGAAAACATAGCGACAAAAGAAGAAATTGCTCAAAACGAACAATTTTTTCTTTTGCCACAATGTTTTACACTTTTAGTCATAGGTTATCCATTCAATTATGGAGATGTTCTATTTTTTTACAAAATATGTTCAAAGTCGTCTGCTGCAGAATTGTCATATGACGGAAACAGTTAATTAGCTTGTAATGTCAAAAACTTGTTTTTGGACTATTAAGGTATTTACCGTTACACAATCTATTTGTTGTATACACTTCAAATATTGCTTTCCATAAATTAATATGTAAATTTTCATCCAATTATTTTTTCAAAAAAAGGCTTGTAATATCATTTTCATGTACACAAAAAGTATAATGCTGGCACATTTTTTTGCTACATTAAACTGCAGTAGTCAAGATACTTAATATATGTTATTAATGCTTATTAACTGATCACTGAAATAAATCATTTGCTCTACACTGTTTTGGCATGAATATGTTTAGGTGAGGTTTGCATTGTATCATGTATCATGTGGACCAATTAATAAGGGGCTAATACATGTTAACACCACCAAGAAGAATGTGTGATAGTTTATTCTGGCCTTATATTGCATATTTGTCTATATGTCATGCTGAATTAATTTAAATAAAAGTGTTTATTTGCACTTTAGTTTTTCAGTTTTCCTCCATCACATAACACAGCAATTCTCTAGCTCACAGTTTTCATCGACTTTATAATCGTGTTTGGAGTCATTGCAAGATATGATAGCTTATGTTATGTTTAAACTATATTTATTTTAAAATACTTACAATATCTTTTTCTTTCACCCATCAAAATACTTTATACGCTGTCTGTTAATAGCATACATGTATGTATTTTTACCTGTAATTTCTTTTACTTAAATATCTCATCATCAAAAGCATTTTATCTTCCAAACATCTCATTCGTTTAAATGGCAAAAATGTACCTTTTTTTCACAACGTAGACTGCAATCGCGCACATATGTAGAAACAGAATATTAGGGTTATTTTTTTTAACAGAAAAATAGTCGATTATCAGCAAAATCGATTTTTTTTTCTCATTACGCGAGTACGTAAACCTCTATAAGCGGGTAGATAAACCTCGTACAGGTAAGACGGAATATCGATCGATAATGACGGCAAGCATTATATATATAGCTTAATTATCGCACAAGTTTCTTTTCCCCGTATGAGTCGTCCCAGATATAAGCCGTCCCGAGAGAAAACATTGTGGACGTAAAGTGACCTGGATCAGCATAAGCATGCCGTGCTGGCTAACCCAGAAAGACACTTTTCGCCTCCTGTGGATTTTCTGTTTCAAGAATAATTACTATATACCCCTGGAACGGAATGTGTCGGGCCGGATCAGTCTACGCGGACTGCGCAGGCTGATCTGGATCGATACATTACGCAGAGGCCATAATGTTGGTTTTCTCGAGAGACGGCTTAATTATGTGTATCAGGTCAAATAAGGAGTAGAAATTCGCACCATATCTAGAACTTGTCGATATGCTACTCTTTAAAATCAGTACTGTATCTGCCGTAAGTGATCAAACAAAATTAACAAAGAATGAGTTATATATATAATTTAGAAACAATGTCGATCATTTTTGAGAACATTTTCAGGGGCGTAGCTCCCTTTAGCCACTGTAGGCACGTGCCTACACATTTTTTTCTCAAAATACACCAAAATGCAGCTGCGGCGATAGACATCTGCGTAATGAATCGACCAGATCAGCCTGCGCTATCCGCGCAGACTGATCCGGCCGACACATTCCGTTTGGGGGATAGATGTATAGAGTAGTGATTCTTGAAACAGAAAATCCACAGGAGGCGAAAGGTGTCTATCCGGGTAGGCCTGTGTGGCATGCTTAGGCTGAATGCCTGATCCGGGTCGATACTTTACGCAGAGTCCACAATGTTGATTTTCTCACGAGACGGCCTACACATTGATTATTGCAAAGCTACGACCCTGATTTTGTCGAACATTTTGAGACAGTTAAAATATAATATGTATATATATATTTATATCATCATCATGAGCGATTGATTGTTCACATCCTTACAGCGTTTACAAACACGTATTCTATACATAATCTATACATTACCAATACATTTACCCGACTGACAATGGCACAATCTCATTAAAAACATCTGAAAACGCTACGCTATTCAGAAGATCGTATACATTAGTCAGATTGGCCTATGGCACGTACACCATATTCTATTTGTAGGCATACATTTGGCAGATTCACAAAATGTATCCAAGGGCAATAACGCGTACTAAAAAGTTGCTGTTTTGTATATAGGCTAATATTCCTGAAGCTTATAACTTTACGTAATAGTTTACTCTTGTTAGAACTGTCTATATATAAAAATGAGAAACCTCATCAAATCATCTAGAAAAAATAACAAATAATGTATATATATCCAAAATATAGTATATTCCCAAAAGAGCCTAATTATGTAATAATTGGTGTAACACTTTTCCCCTAATAATCAATGTCGTAAATATTTAAGTAATGTCTAAAGTCGATATTTTTCATCTTTTTCTCAGGCGTTGGAATCAGATTATTATACCTCATGCATTGATGAAACATTTGAAAGAACTTGAGCTATTTTCCGCGATAAATTTAAATTAAGCATTGCACGACAACTACTAATGTCGAATTATGGTACAAGGAAAACGGAGCAGCAAGGCAAATCGCTCCAATATAATCGCTAAATTCTGCGTAAATAAGCAGTATTTTCAATAAATTACCACACTAGGGACATAAAGAAGGCAAAAACTTCTGAGACAATAAACTATAATATAAATGTGAGCTCGATTAAAGGACAAATTTGATTTTTTTCACTCGAAAGAAGAAAAGTATGGCGGCTCTTTAACCGGAAATTGTTACTAAAAATAGATACTGAGAAATGTCAACAATGTGAGAAGTATACATGTGTGTACCTTCAAAATGTGACTTTATTTAGAGTAATAAATGAAAGACTGATTATATGCAGGAATGGAATCTTCTAAAGTTGGTTTTCTGGTTTCAAATAATTATGAAGCAAAGGATGACATAGAAGAGGTATTATTAATTTTTGTTAGTTCTTGTATTCTGTTTAAACTTTATGGGGGAAGGGGCTCCGTTTATGGCATGGGGTTACTGCATCCATATACAACAAATTAAAATAAAACCCTTTCCCTCATATAGAAGCCTATGCAGGAGACAGCTTTTTGAAAACATTGCGACAAAAGAAGAAATTGTTCTAATCCAGCAATTTCTCCTTTTGTCACCAAGTTTTCAATTATATTCAATTATTTTACTTTCATTTAAAGGGAGTTTCCAAACAATTTTGCATGTGTTTTCGAATTCATCTGCTGCATAAGTGTTGTATGTAGGAAAGGGTTAAAATGTGGAAACTCACAAGGAATTGAAGGATGATAGACCAGATCATTTGGACTTTATGGTCGTTTTATCATGTTATTTATTTGGCAAGCGAAGTCTGAATCTTCTGCTGCAATTTCCTTTCACAATAATCCGACTGGTGCAGTAAACAATATCATGACATCATTCAATGAAATAAAACATTTTTAACCTTGAATTGAGCCCAAAATTATGCAGTTTAGCACTTAATAGTTTATTTAAAAAAAATCCCATTTGAATGGTTTGCCATTTTATTTTTTACTCATTGCAAAACTGGGTTTCATCGACAATTTGAAATCCCACAGAAAAAATAATGAAATGTAGCCCCAACTAAAGTTACTTTTTGTATGAATAAGAGAAGTAGCGTCGTTTCGTAACCTGTCCGTTTAGTAACCGAAAAGAAATAGCTGCTTCGTAACCGAACCGTTTCGTACCCAGAAAACGTTCTGCTGTTTCGTAACTGTTACTGTTTCGTACCCGAAAATTAATTGGCTGTTTTGTACCCTTAAATAAATTGGTTGTTTCGTACCCGAAATACAAATCGGCTGTTTCAGCTGCTTCGTAACCGAACAGTTTCGTAGCCAGAAAACGTTCGGCTGTTTCGTAACTGTTACTGTTTCGTACCCGAAAATTAATCGGCTGTTTTGTACCCTTAAATAAATTGGTTGTTTCGTACCCGAAATACAAATCGGCTGTTTCAGCTGCTTCGTAACCGAACAGTTTCGTACCCAGAAAACGTTCGGCTGTTTCGTAACTGTAACTGTTTCGTACCCGAAAATTAATCGGCTGTTTTGTACCCTTAAATAAATTGGTTGTTTCGTACCCGAAATAAAAATCGGCTGTGTCGTACCCGAAAATATATTGGCTGTTTCGTAAACGAAAACGTATTGGCTGCTTCGTAACCAAAAATATATAGGTTCTTTCGTAACCAAACCAACATCGGCTGTTTCGTACCCTATAACATTTAATTGAAAATTTGGATGGCAGGCAGCATGTTATTAAAAAATAAACTTTTGTGTTTGAAGTATTTTGCCCGTAATGATACATAGTTAGAGCATACCAATTAAGAGTGATATTCGTTTTCAATCTTATTTATACATATAAATTAATATTTCTTCCACTTTCGATGTTAATGTAATGTGATGAAATCCTAAATTGTGTCAAAGCCGACTTATGTGTGTTACCATACGGCAAGTCGCATCATTTCAAAATATAAGATTACCCATGTTGTTGTAGAATGTTTTCTGTATACTAATGTAAGAAACTGCTTATCATGTCTTATTTAATCAATAAACACAGTGAAAATACATCTAAAATGGTATCTCATTTCATATTTGTCACATTATATTTTTTTCTTTCTAAAAGCAGTGCTTTCATTAAGGGCCAATTCCAGGAATTTTGAAATTCCTGGTCAAAACTTGAGGAATTTTTGTCAGAATTCTGGAATTTTTGTATTTGTCGTTAACAGGAATGCTTATTTATTTATTTACTTTTATTAAATAAAATACATTGTATTTTATTAATTTAGCACGTTTTCATGGGCAAACTTGCAGTGCAAACATTGATTTAGGTAGAAATGGGGGGACTTAAAGGAGAAATTATATTTCTTATGTCATTGATACGTGTGTCATAACTGGGACGTTTTGGTTACACATCTATTTAAACAAAAATAAATGTTTATTTATTTGATTTTAATAACTATGACAAAGCAAAGGGTCGTTTGAAATATACATCTATTTAAACAAAAAGTTTAGTGTTTATTTATTTGATTTTAATAATGATGACAACCGGTAAAGCTTTGCTGGCAATGTCAACAAAAAGTCCAGGCCGAATAGGGAGATGAGTGGTTCGCTTATTTCTCGCGAACAATTCAGCTGTTAATCGCGGGAAATGTCATTATCAAGATATGGCAGAGAAGCATAAAGTCGTCTTACTAATATCTATCAAATCTGCACTTTCAATGCCCTCAAATTCTGCTTCAGAGTCGAAATTTCGAAAAATCTCGGCAAAAGATTATTTGACATCCGCCATTTTGGAATCTCGGAAAGTACCTCTTCAGAATAGATTGATGACGTATTTATTATTTCAATTCTGACCAATCAAATTCATTATTCGGGGAGGAATCCATTAGGAACGAGGCTGCATATTTTCCAAGTAGTTATGCATACAGAATATATAAATTTATAGTTTCCGAAGTGATAATCGGTATAAATCATCAACAATATTTTTAACAGATAAAGAAAACGTCCGAATTTTATAGTTACCGAAGTGATAATCGGTATTTCTCTTCATCAAATATTTTTGACAGATAAAGAAAACGTCCGACCTAATTAATTAATTAACGGTATTTGAAAGAATTAAAGACCGTCGTCGGATTAGGCAAACTGTTAATCCAATTAGCGTAATCAAGTTAAACTACCCTACAAACAGAGGTCGTCAAGGTGATGTCTGGTACACACGATAAGAACTCGGGTAAGCGTGTACTCGTGCTTTGACAATTATCGACTTTTTACACGTTCACCTCTGCACTTTCACCCTTTATATTTTATTTAGGGTTATTCTGAAAACGTCCATGTGTAAATTTACGGACGTTTTTGGGAATTTCTGGACGTATAATAAACGTCCAGTGCTCAATTTTCGGACGTTTTTGGGATATTTGTGGACGTATATTATGTCCACGTCCGCTTAATGAAAGCACTGTAAAAGAAATATAAAAAAAAAAGTACTTCGGGTACGAAACAGCCGACATATTTTCGGGTACGAAACAACCAATTTATTTTGGGTACGAAACAGCCAATTTGTTCCCAATACTTTTTTGGGTACGAAACAGCCAATACTTTTTCGGTTACGAAACAGCCGATATATTTTCTTTTTGGGTACGAAACGGTTCGGTTACCAAACGGCCGATTTATTTTTCGGGTACGAAACAGCCAATTTCTTGTCGGGTACGAAACAGCCAATTTGTTTTCGGGTACAAAGCAGTATCAGTTACGAAACAGCCAAACATTTTCCGGGTACGAAACGGTTCGGTTACTAAACGGCAATTTTTTTTGCAAGTGGATTGAAATACATAAAGCCAAAAGTAAGATTATTTGTGTTAACTTTTCATGCTAGATAAATGGTTAAATTTGGTACCAACTAGTACCATGCTTGACTTATGGTGTGACATACATTATTTTGCTAGATTTGACCCTTGAAACGTTCGGAACTTCTCCATCCCAAATTTGTGGTCGGGAAATGAAAGGAAAGAGAAAGATGTCGCCTTCGCAGGAAAATGATAGTGCAAAAATGAAGTATTTCTATGAAAAACTAATGAATGATAGAACAATTATTGAATAAACACTGTGGCAAAAGACATCCTCTGCAGAGGCATCAGATCATTTTTTAGCTCGCCTATTCGAAGAAATAGGGGAGCTTATGTTATCACGTTGGCGTTGGCGTCCGCGTTGCCAGCTTGGTCAAACCTTTGCGTGCAAGGCCTTTTCTCAGACACTGTGTATGCTGTTGCTTTGAAACTTCACACACTTATTCAGGATCATTAGGGGACCTTGTATGTCAAGTCCCATAACTCTGGAATGGATTTTGACTGAATTGTGCCCCTTTTTGGACTTAGAAATTTGGTCAAACCTTTGCATGCAAGGCCTTTTCTCAGACACTGTGTATGCTGTTGCTTTCAAACTTCACACACTTATTCAGGGTCATTAGGGGACCTTGTATGTCAAGTCCCATAACTCTGGAATTGATTTTGACTGAATTGTGCCCCTTTTTGGACTTAGAAATTTGGTCAAACCTTTGCGTGCAAGGCCTTTTCTCAGACACTGTATGCTGTTGCTTTGAAACTTCACACACTTATTCAGGATCATTAGGGGACCTTGTATGTCAAGTCCAATAACTCTGGAATGGATTTTGACTGAATTGTGCCCCTTTTTGGACTTAGAAATTTGGTCAAACCTTTGCATGCAAGGCCTTTTCTCAGACACTGTGTATGCTGTTGCTTTCAAACTTCACACACTTATTCAGGGTCATTAGGGGACCTTGTATGTCAAGTCCCATAACTCTGGAATTGATTTTGACTGAATTGTGCCCCTTTTTGGACTTAGAAATTTGGTCAAACCTTTGCGTGCAAGGCCTTTTCTCAGACACTGTATGCTGTTGCTTTGAAACTTCACACACTTATTCAGGATCATTAGGGGACCTTGTATGTCAAGTCCAATAACTCTGGAATGGATTTTGACTGAATTGTGCCCCTTTTTGGACTTAGAAATTTGGTCAAACCTTTGCATGCAAGGCCTTTTCTCAGACACTGTTTATGCTGTTGCTTTCAAACTTCACACACTTATTCAGGGTCATTATGGGACCTTGTATGTCAAGTCCCATAACTCTGGAATTGATTTTGACTGAATTGTGCCCCTTTTTCGACTTAGAAATTTGGTCAAACCTTTGCGTGCAAGGCCTTTTCTCAGACACTGTGTATGCTGTTGCTTTGAAACTTCACACACTTATTCAGGATCATTAGGGGACCTTGTATGTCAAGTCCCATAACTCTGGAATGGATTTTGACTGAATTGTGCCCCTTTTTGGACTTAGAAATTTGGTCAAACCTTTGCGTGCAAGGCCTTTTCTCAGACACTGTGTATGCTGTTGCTTTCAAACTTCACACACTTATTCAGGGTTATTAGGGTACCTTGTATGTCAAGTCCCATAACTCTGGAATGGATTTTTTTCAAACATTTGGATTTTTTTCTTTTTCTTTTCTTGTATTTTTCAATTTTGCGTTTAGCTCAACGTTAAAGTTTCGATTTTTTTTTTTCTCAATAAGTACTGGTTCTAGGGCTTTCATATTTTTTGGGGTAAAACATTTTTTTTTTGCTGGATTTTGAAAATTGGGCATAGCTTCTTCATATTTTGTTGGATTAATTTCATTTTTTTTTTATAATTTTCTTGTATTTTTGAACTTTGAGCATTATTTTTTTTTTTTTTTTTTTTCTTGAATTTTGGAACTTTGTGTTCAGCTCAATTTTTTTTTTTAAATTTCTTGTATTTTTTTTTTTTTTTTTTATTATTTCTTGTTTAAAAATAATTGTGTTTAGCTCAATGTTAGAGTTTTGTTTACTTTTTGTCTTTTACACTTGCCTTGATAGTCAAAGCAGGGGACACAGTGAGACATTTAATTACGCGTAATTCTTGTCTTTCTTTTGTAAATTCAATTTAAATTATTCCACTTTTGGATTTTGGACTTTATACCCATGCTATAACTGTTCTGAAGTAGGCCCTGATAGACGATATCCCTGATAGGCGAGCTATATTGTCCTCCGACAACTCTTGTTATTTTTGTAAATGAAAAGATTTAGTCAACAAATGTGGAGACTTAATTTGAACAATTATAGATGAATAAATTTGAAATCCTTGAGGCAAAAAAAGAAATTGCTCATAACCAGAAAATGTCTGCTGCAGAGGTGACAACAACAAAAATTTCCTTCATTTCTGGCTTTGGTTTACTGCATACATTACTTGATAAGTGACATTATCAAATAGACTAAACCTGACCAGCGCTTCAAAGTAAGCAAATTGTTTACTGCGAAAATAGAATATTAATTTAGATCAAGTTCCGTGCTAATCCATGTTTCTTTACTTGAATGCTTTTTTTTCTTCTAGCGGTTAGAGAGATGTTTTGGAATCGTGACAAATGTTATAAATGGTCTGTCAGACAGAGAAGCAAATGATGCCTTAAACACATATGTAAGTACAAATGTAACGTGAATACTGTTAAGTTGAAAATCACTGAATCTTTTTTAGCTCCCCTAAGCACGAAGTGCGAGGTGAGCTTTTGTGATCACTCACCGTCCAGCGCCCGTCATCGTTGTCGTTGTCTGTACGTCCGTCTGTTAACAATTTCCTACAAATGACTTCTCCTACTTAACCAATGGACTGATTTAAAAATAACTTCACAGGAATGTTCCTTAGGTGGCCCTCTTTTACAGTTGTTCAAAGAATTTAATTCCAAGTAGAACTTTGGTTGTTGCGGCATCAGAAAAGGGGAAAATAGCCAAAACTTGATTTGAAAATAATTTTGCGCAAATGTTCCTTGAGGCACCCTCAAACAAGATTGTTCAATTTTTATCGATCCGTTGAAATACATGGCCGCCAGGGGGCGGAGCTTGTTTTCCTTATATGTACATTGTAAAATCTTTAAAAATCTTTATGTCAAAAAGTACTGGCCCGATTTAAAGATAATTTGGCGCAAATGTCCTTGGTGGACCTTCTACCAAATTGTTCAAATTAATCCGATCCATTGAAAAACATGGCTGCCAGGGGCGGGCTTGTTTTCCTTATATATGTGCATTGTAAAATCTTTAAATATCTTGTTGTCCAAAAGTACTTGCCCGATTTAAAGATAATTTGGCACAAATGTTCCTTGGGGGCACCCTCTACCAAGATTGTTAAATTTTTTCCAATTCATTGAAAAAATGGATGCCAGGGGGCGGAGCTTGTTTTCCTTATATGTGCTTTGTTAAAACTTTAAAAATCTTCTTGTTCAAAAGTACTGGCCCGATTTAAAGATAATTTGGCACAAATGTTCCTTTGGGGACCTTCTACCAAGATTGTTCAAATTAATCCGATCCATTGAAAAACATGGCCGCCAGGGGCGGGGCTTGTTTGCCTTATATGTGCATTGTAAAATCTTTAAAAATCTTCTTGTCCAAAAGTACTTGCCTGATTTAAAGATAATTTGGCACAAATGTTCCTTGGGGGACCTTCTGCCAAGATTGTTCAAAGTAATCCAATCCATTGAAAAACATGACCACCAGGGGGTTGCTTGTTTTCATTATATGAATAGAGTAAAAACTTTGAAAACTATTGAAGTTCTATAAATCAGGTGAGCGATATAGGGCCATCATGGCCCTCTTGTTGTTCAAAGAATTGTAAACGGATGATTTTTTTTTTTCATTATATTATTTTCTTATTTCTGTTATAACAATTTTAACTTCAGATGAAGTTTAAATCATGGGTAGGGTCTGACTTAACAGATTTTATAATAGCTTAAATACTTTGTGCTGTAAAGTGAGGATAGTTATTTACTAAGGGAACAGTAACTGTATGTTTTTGTAGAGTGAGAAGGGTTAAATATTAATTTATATTCATCTGTTATTGATATAATGCATCTGACATTAAAATAAACATTTAACATATAGATCCCTTTAATACTTGAATATGGGTTCACAACACTAATAAAATTTACACATAAAGTTGAAGGCAGATACAAAATATTAATACTTTTTTGGTGGGAGGGGGATGTAAGTGGGCCTTAGAAAGAACTGCATGGTCGCAAAGTTCACACAGCAAGAAAAAGTGGCTCAAAAAAATATCAAGCCAGTGAGACCCCTGCTGATAGACGCAAATATATCGGTCCGATATTGGGACTTGAACTCAAATGATTAGACCCAATTTTGCCCAAATGAGCATTAGGATAATTTAGATATATTTAGCTTAATTCAATCAAGATGTTGTTGTAAACTGTCGGTACGATTTTAGCTCTGCATTCTATACCAGGTGTTGGAGGTAGCGGGTTCAATCCCAGGCCTGGTGATACCAAAGACATGGTAGTTATCATAAATGGCTGCCCTCCTTGGATCTCAGGGTTGAGGAATAAATTGACAAGTAGTTATGGTAACTTACCCAGGAAACGCTGTGAAATAACTAAATAAAATTGTCGAAAGTTCCGTTAAACATCAAACAATCAATCATTCTAAACATTTATTTACCTCTCAGGCTGCACCCTTTGATGAAAGCAGTACTTAATAATGAGATATACAAACACTGGTTAAATAATCCATATGTTAAAATTTAATTAATTCTGAAAATGAACATCAAAATATACTAATATGGAACAGCTTATAATTTTTCATCAGATCTGCATTTTCTTTTGGGCAGATTTTCTAAATTTAATCATAAAATCAGTTAACATAATTTGGACAATTGACACCTAATTGGCTGCTAGTTAATCAATGACATATGAAAGTACATTATGAAACAGCTTAATGGCATCTTATACACAGCTTTTGAAACCTAATAAGACAAATTGACATTATAGAAACAATGACGCACAGCAAGATTTACCCAATTATTGTAAACCGGACTAATTGACAGTTTAAAAACCCAATATTTATGTACTTCTGGACAAATGATGCATATTATATACGCGTATATTATCTATCCATTTTATTTTCTGACGGTGCATTTCGGCGTTAAGGTTGGATAATTAAGCACAAACAAATCTGTTTCTTCAATTTCATGTCCAGATCTTGAATTTTCCGTATTTAACATAAATGGCACAAAAGTAACATGGCTCGACTGTAGTTGTATTCAATACTGAGTATGGATTAAATAAATTTGGCTGGTTGCACAACTTGTGTTTGATAAACTGTAAATCTTTGTTTCTTTAACCCTTTCCCTCATATAGATGCTTTCTGACGCCTCTGCAGCAGATACCTTTTTGAAAACATAGTGACAAATGAAGAAATTGCTAAAAACGAGCAATTTCTCCCTTTGCCACAATATTTTCCACTTTTAGTCATAGTTTATCCATTCAATTATAGAGATTTTCTATTATTTGACAAAATATGTTCAAAGACATCTGCTGCAGAATTGTTGGATGAGGGAAAGGGTTAAGTCTCAAAATTGTACTAAATCTGTTTGCATGGACGTATAAATATTGAACAGAGTTGTAGGCTGCTAGCTAGGCTGCTAGCAAAAGGAGAAATTAGTCATTATGAGCAATTTCCCTCTTTGCCCTGATGTTTTCAACCTTTATTCAATAATAATACTCCAAGAGGTTTTTCATATTTTTGCCAATATTCTGAGTCATCTGCTGCAGATTTGTTTGTAAATGGGAAAGGGTTAAGTATATTGTATTGTATTGTATTGTATTTAAGGTGTTTAAAGGGTTAAGTATATTGTATTGTATTGTATTTAAGGTGTGTAAAGGGTCACAGCAGCATGAGGAAGTACAGCTCGGTCTATTGTATGCTATTCTAACTGATTCAGGAAATGCAACCAAGGTATGGAATGATTACACCCTCTGTCCAACCCTGTTTAGTTTTAAGCTCAACTATTCGGAGAATATGAGAGCTGTTCTACTCACCTTGGCGTCAGCGTCCGTGTCACACCTTGGTTAAGGTTTTGCATGCAAGTACATATATTTCATCATAGCTCAGAAACTACTAGATGTATAGCATTGAAACTTTCTGCAATGCTTCACAACTATCGCACCCATGTAAATAATCAAGTCAGATAACTCTATCCTGCATTTAATGCAAGTTATGGCCCTTTTTAGCTCACCTGAGCTTTGCTCAAGGTGAGTTATTGTGATCGCCTTTTGTCCGGCGTCTGTCTTGCGTCAACTTCTTCTCCTCATTAACCGGTGGGTCAATTGGGATGAAACTTCACAGAAAACATCCTCTCAATGACCTCACCAGATTTCCTTCAAATTTTTGGGATCCATGCAGAATTCTGGTTTCCATGGCAACATTAATGAAAAAAACTTCAAAATTCTTCTTCTCCCAAACTGGTTGGCAGATTTTCAAATAATTTTGTAGAAATGTTCCTCGGATGACCCTCTGTCAGAAGCTATGTTAATTGGTCGAAAAACATGGCCACATGGGGTGGGGGGGCTATTTTGCCTTATATATGGCTATAGTGAAAACTTAAAAAATCTTCTTCTCCAAAAGTGTCAGGCAGATTTTCAAATAATTTTGTAGAAATGTTCCTTGGATGACCCTTTATCAGTTTCCTTCAAGCCAAGTTGATTGGTTGAAAAACATGGCCGCCAGGGGGGCGGGGCTATTTTGCCTTATATGGCTATAGTGAAAACTTAAAAAATCTTCTTCTCCGAAAGTGTCAGGCCGATTTTCAAATAATTTTGTAGAAATGTTACTTAAGTGACCCTCTTTCAGATTCCTTCAAGCCAAGTTTATTGGTCGAAAAACATAGCCGCCAGGGGGGCGGGGCTATTTTGCCTTATATGGCTATAGTGAAAACTTAAAAAAAAATCTTCTCCCAAACTGGTTGGCAGATTTTCAAATAATTTTGTAGAAATGTTCCATGTATGACCCTCTGTCAGATTCCTTCAAGCCATGTTGATTGGTCGAAAAACATGGCCGCCAGGGGGGGTGCGGGGCTATTTTGCCTTATATGGCTATAGTGAAAACTTAAAAAATCTTCTTCTCCAAAAGTGTCAGGCCGATTTTCAAATAATTTTGTAGAAATGTTCCTTGGATGACCCTCTGTCAGATTCCTTCAAGCCAAGTTGATTGGTCGAAAAACATGGCCGCTAAGGGGGGCTGGGCTATTTTGCCTTATATGGCTATAGTGAAAACTTTAAAAATCTTCTTCTCCGAAAGTGTCAGGCCGATTTTCAAATAATTTTGTAGAAATGTTACTTAAGTGACCCTCTTTCAGATTCCTTCAAGCCATGTTGATTGGTCAAAAAACATGGCCGCCAGGGGGGGCGGGGATATTTTTCCTTATATGGCTATAGTGAAAACTTAAAAAATCTTCTTCTCCGAAAGTGTCAGGCCGATTTTCAAATAATTTTGTAGAAATGTTCCTAGGGTGACCCTCTATCAGATTCCTGCAAGCCAAGTTGATTGGTCGGAAACTATGGCCGCCAGGGGGCGGGGCTTATATAGCTAAAGTGAAAAAGAAATAATCAGGTGAGCGATTCCAGGGCCATCATGGCCCTCTTGTTTAAGGTAGTAGGAGCCTAATGGGCAATATTTCAAATTATCAGCTTGATAATTTCTTAATGTGTATCATTTCCTGGATTCAAAAACAAAATTTAAAAGAAATTTAACCTCAAATAACAATTTTATTTTAATTTGAATTACCCTACCCCCCTTTCAGAATTTTCGATAAAAACGACATCACCAGAGAGACAAAAAAAATCCTTTATTTCATTTATTTTTCAACATTTTGGTAATACTTTGGTATCAAAGTAACAAGAAATCAAATATATTTGCTTTCAGAAACAATACATTATTGATCACATCACCAACAAATATAATCAAACTGTACTGGAATAGTCATATGGTATTACGATTTTAACATACTATTTTGACAGTGTAAAATTGGAACATCGACGTTTAAAAGGAAAAATCAACAAGTTCTAGAAATACTCATGACCTGTTCTTTATTGATAATTAACTTTAACCTTTTGGGAACATTATGCCAAAAAATCAAAATGTTTTAACCGTCTCATTTTAAAAAAATAGAGTTTGAAATTCCCAACCACCTATTTCAGCCGTGACTGCAAGTAATAAAATCTTCAAAGAAGCTAATATGTATGTATAGAAATATATTTAATTACTTTTTAATTCAAAGTACTATATAAACTTCTGTAAAAAGTGTTAGCTAATGAAAACAAAGAAGAAAAAAATTGTGCTTCTGAAGGGATTCGAACCACTACCTTGAAACCCTAAAAAGATTAGAAGACCTACGCTTAACAACATAGGCTAAAGCATTAAAATTGAGGAGTTTCAAGTGGAGTTTTTCATTACGCTCCTACTACCTTAACCCTTTCCCTCATACGACAATTCTGCAGCAGAAGACTTTGAACATATTTTGTCAAAAAGTGGAAATCTCTATAATTGAATGGATAACCTATGACTAAAAGTGGAAAACATTGTGGCAAAAGGAGAAATTGCTCGTTTTGAGCAATTTCTTCTTTTGTCACTATGTTTTCAAAAAGCCGTCTGCTGCAGAGGCGTCAGAAAGCGTCTATATGAGGAAAAGGGTTAACTTAGAAATTCTGGTTAAAGTTTTGCTTGCAATTACATTATGAGTCCGTATCTCAGTAACTACTTTAAGCATTTTATTGAAACTTTATGCAGCCTTTTCCCAACCATCACACCTATGTAGATTATCAAGTAAGATAACTCTTTTTTGCATAAAATGCAAATTATGGCCCTGTTTTTAGCTCACCCAAGCACGAAGTGCAAGGTGAGCTTTTGTGATCACTCACCGTTTGGCATCCGTCGTTGCGTCGTCTGTCCGTCTGTTAACAATTTCCTACAAATGACTTCTCCTACTAAACCAATGGACAGATTTCAAAATAACTTCACAGGAATGGTCCTTAGGTGGTCCTCTTTCAAAGTTGTTCAAAGAATTTAATTCCAAGTAGAACTTTGGTTGCTGCGGCATCAGAAAAGGGGAAAATTGCCAAATCTAAAAAAATATTCTTGTCCAAAAGTACTGGCCCGATTTGAAAATTATTTTGCACAAATGTTCCTTGGGGTACCCTCTACCAAGATTGTTAAAATATTTCCCATCCATGGAAAAAAACATGGTCGCCAGGGGGTGCGGAGCTTATTTTCCTTATATGTGCATTGTTAAAACTTTAAAAATCTTCTCGTCCAAAAGTACTGGCCCGATTTGAAAATTATTTTGCACAAATGTTCCTTGGGGCACCCTTTACCAAGATTGTTCAAATATTTCCCATCCGTTGAAAAACATGGCCGCCAGGGGGCGGAGCTTATTTTCCTTATATGTGCATTGTTAAAACTTTAAAAATCTTCTTGTCCAAAAGTACTGGCCCGATTTGAAAATTATTTTGCACAAATGTTCCTTGCGGCACCCTTTACCAAGATTGTTCAAATATTTCCGATCCGTTGAAAAACATGGCTGCCAGGGGGCGGAGCTGTTTTCCTTATATGTGCATTGTTAAAACTTTAAAAATCTTCTTGTCCAAAAGTATTAGCCCGATTTTAAAATTATTTTGCACAAGTGTTCCTTGGGGCACCCTCTACCAAGATTGTTCAAATATGTCCGATCCGTTGAAAAACATGGCCACCAGGGGGCAAAGCTTGTTTTCCTTATATGTGCATTGTTAAAACTTCAGGAGGTAATAAAGTCTTCATTACTTAGAACTTCATAACACTTTTCCAAACCGATAGCAATGGAGCACTGCTGAGCCTCTATTTTTGTCTCAAATGTGTTATTGTGCTTGACATAACCAATCACAAAATATAAATCAGGTGAGCGATCCAGGGCCATCATGACCCTCTTGTTACTTAGAAATTCTGGTTAAAGTTTTGCGTGCAGAGACCATCTCTTAGTAACTACTAGATGCATCGCATTGCAACTTTATACAACATTTCCCAACCATCACACCTATGTAAACAATCAAGTATGATAACTCTTTCCAGTATATTTTGCAATTTATGGCCCTTTAACTAGAAATTTGGTTTAAGTTTTGCATGCAACTACATTAAGATTCGTTATCCTAGTATTTACTTGATGCATTGCTTTTAAACTTTATACTATGCAACCCTTCCCAACTATCACACCTATGTTGATTTTCAAGTTAAATAACTCTATCCTGCATTTTATGCAAGTTATGGCTGTTTTTAGACTTATAAATTCTTGTTAAAGTTTTGCTTGCAACTACATTAAGAGACCATATCTTAGTAACTACTTGATGCATTGCATTGAAACTTTATACAGCCCTTCTCAACTATCACCACTATGTAAACAATCAAGTACATTAACTCTATCCAGCATTTTATGCAAGTTATGGCCCTTTTTGGACTTAGAAATTCTGGTTAAAGTTTTGCATGCAACTACATTAAGATTCGTTATCGTAGTATTTACTTGATGCATTGCTTTTAAACTTTATACTATGCAACCCTTCCCAACTATCACACCTATGTTGATTTTTAAGTTAAATAACTCTATCCTGCATTTTATGCAAGTTATGGCTGTTTTTAGACTTATAAATTCTTGTTAAAGTTTTGCTTGCAACTACATTAAGAGACCATATCTTAGTAACTACTTGATGCATTGCATTGAAACTTTATACAGCCCTTCTCAACCATCACCACTATGTAAACAATCAAGTACATTAACTCTATCCAGCATTTTATGCAAATTATGGCCCTTTTTGGACTTAAAAATTCTGGTTAAAGTTTTGCAACTACATTTAGAGTGTAATCTCAGTAACAACTTGAAGCATTGTATTGAAACTTTATACAACCTTTCCTAATTTTACAACTATATACACAACCAATTAAGATAACTCTATCCTGCATATGGTGCATAGAAATTATGGTTAAAGGTTTGCGTGCAACTACATTAAGAGTCCATATCTTAGTAACTACTTAATGCATTCCAATGAAATGTTATACAACCCTTCCCAATCATCACAACTATGAAAATAATCAAGTTAAATAACTTTATCCTGCATATAATGCAAATTATCACCCTGTAAGAAATTGTGGTTAATGTTTTGCATGCAACTACATTAAAGTCCATTATCTCAGTAACTTAAATAAGCGGTGGAATAATCAAGCGCGCTGTCCTCCAACAGCTCTTGTTATGAAAGTGTTTGTTTGATTTTATTAAAATTGGATAGGAATCTTACTTCAGTGATCCTGTACTAATTTGTTTAAGCCGTATTGATTGGTTACAAAATCATAGCAATCATTCTTATTAAAGTTCTTGTTAGATTTCAAGATAATATAGCAGAAATGTTTCTTTACTGACCCTTACATAATTAATTCAGTTAAAAAAGATATGCTATGTGGCATCAGAAAATGGGTAAACAAACTTTCAGCTTCAAATGACATCTCCAAAACCATTGGATTGATATCAATGTTCCTTTGGTGGTCCTATTTCAAATTGTGCAAATAGTTAATGCCTTATTACAAATGGCCTTTACTGATAAGCTATTTCTTAGCCACTCCTTGCAGTTTCATCTGCACTTCTTGTCAAGTTTTCCCAGATATTTGCAGTTAAATATTTGCTACTCATTTACTATCACTCAGGTTATCCATTTAGGGCCATCTTGGCCCTCTTGTTTTAAAAGAAAAATTGTGAAAGGTCAGATACATTGTGTACACTCGTTAAATAGGTCAGACACATTGTGTACACTTGTTAAATAGGTCAGACACATTGTGTACACTCGTTAAATAGGTCAGACACATTATGTACACTGTCTTTAAATAGGTCAGACACATTGTGTACACTGTCTTTAAATAGGTCAAACACATTGTGTACACTGTCTCTTGTTAAATAGGTCAGACACATTATGTACACTGTCTTTAAATAGGTCAGACACATTGTGTACACTGTCTCTAGTTAAATAGGTCAGACACGTTGTGTACACTGTATTTAAATAGGTCAGATACATTATGTACACTGTCTTTAAATAGGTCAGACACATTGTATACACTGTCTCTCTTAAAAACCTTCAATTGATGTTTTACTTTGTTTCAGAATTATCGAGATATCCAACTTGTATGCAGGGATGGATTAACCATAGTGATCAGCAAATTAAATCAGATCATTTTTGAAAAATGGTTGAAACTAAGGGACATTGGCCGATCTCAAGTACTTTGGCTAGCCAGAGAGTTGGTCAAAAACTCAATTATTGGGTCAGACAATGTTGTAGGAAATTTAATGAGACAAATAGCAGGTAGGGTGGATTTCCATATGCATTAATGTCAATAAGTTTGTAAAGCAGAGAGACACTTAGCAGTGCTTTCATTAAGCGGACGTGGACGTAATATACGTCCGAAAAATCCCCAAAAAAGTCCGAAAATTGAGCACTGGACGTTTATTATACGTCCAGAAATTCCCCAAAACGTCCGTAAATTTACACATGGACGTTTTCAGAATAACCCTAAATAAAGTATAAAGGGTTAAAGTGCAGAGGTGAACGTGTAAAAAATCGATAATTGTCAAAGCACGAGTACACGCTTACCCGAGTTCTTATCGTGTGTACCAGACATCACCTTGACGACCTCTGTTTGTAGGGTAGTTTAACTTGATTACGCTAATTGGATTAAAAGTTGACCTAATCCGACGACGGTCTTTCTTTCAAATAACATTAATTAATTAATTAGGTCGGACGTTTTCTTTATCTTTTAAAAATATTTGATGACGAGAAATACCGATTATCACTTCGGTAACTATAAAATTCGGACGTTTTCTTTATCTGTTAAAAATATTTGTTGATGATTTATACCGATTATCACTTCGGAAACTATAAATTGGAAGTTATTTATATATTCTGTATGCATAACTACTTGGAAAATATGCAGCCTCGTTCCTAATGGATTCCTCCCCGAATAATGAATTTGATTGGTCAGAATTGAAATAATAAATACGTCATCAATCTATTCTGAAGAGGTACTTTCCGAGATTCCAAAATGGCGGATGTAAAATATTTTTTTGCCGACATTTTTTGAAATTTCGACTCTGAAGCAGAATTTGAGGGCATTGAAAGTGCAGATTTGATAGATATTAGTAAGACGACTTTATGCTTCTCTGCCATATCTTGATACTGACATTTCCCGCGATTAACAGTTGAATTGTTCACGAGAAATTAGCGAACCACTCGCCCCCTATTCGGCCTGGACTTTTTGTTGACATTGCCAGCAAAGCTTTACCGGTTGTCATCATTAATAAAATCAAATAAATAAACACTATTTTTTTTGTTTAAATAGATGTATATTTCAAACGACCCATTGCTTTGTCATAGTTATTAAAATCAAAAAAATAAAAATTTATTTTTGTTTAAATAGATGTGTAACCAAAACGTCCCAGTTATGACACATGTATCAATGACATAAGAAACATAATTTCTCCTTTTAGTCCTTAAACGTGTTAAATTAATAAAATACAATTTATTTTATTTAATAAAAGTAAATAAGCATTCCTGTTAACGACAAATACAAAACTTCCAGAATTCTGACAAAAATTCCTAAAATTTTGACCAGGAATTTAAAAATTCCTGGAATTGGCCCTTAATGAAAGCACTGACTTAGGAATCATATTTGCGTCTCTGTTTCTGTCACTTTGCATTAGTTGGTCATGACTTTCTGTCTGTTTGGCTGATTATTTTCAAACTAAAAATATATATGGGAGACATATTGATTTGATTTGGTTGTATGTCTGTCTGTCACGCATCGTGTCAGCTCCATGACATTTGAATCACTTGAAGGATTTTAAAATAAATCGCCACAAATGTACACTATACTGGAATAATGAGCAGAGCGCATGTTCCAACGACTTTGGTTCAAGGTCAAGGTTGCAATTAGAGGTCAAAAGTCATATGACTATATTTCATGTCTGCTCAATAACTTTTGAACCGTTGGAAGGATTTTTAAATAACTTGCCACAAATTTTCACCATACTGAGACGATTTGCAGAGCATGTGTTAGAACCACTTTGGTTCAAGGTTGAAATTACAGGTCAAAGGTCATATTACATATTACTAAATTGTATGTCCGCTCAATATCCTTCAAACTTTTAAAACGTTTGAAGGATTTTGAAATAACTCACCACAAATGTTCACCATACTGAGACAATGTGCAGTGTGCAAGTTACATCCACTTTGGTTCAAGGTCAGGGACGCAATTACAGGTCAAAGGTCATATGATTACTTTTTGTGTTAGTTCAATAACTTTTCAACCACTTCAAGGATTTTGAAATAACTCGCCACAAATGTTCACCATACTGAGTAGATGTGCAGAGAACATGTTACAACCACTTTGCGTCAAGGTGGCAATTACAGGTCAAAGGTCATATGACTTTAATTTGTGTCCATTCAACACATTTTGAACCATTGGAAAGATTTTAAAATAACCTACCACAAATGTTTACCATTCTGAAATGATGTGCAGAGGGCATGTTACAAACCCTTTGGTTCAAGGTTGATCTTTTAATATTGCAATCATTGATGAACTGCAATTTGGCAGACATATGTTTTTGTGAAAAAAATACCTTCTTAGTTTCATCAGTACCGGGGGAAAGAGTTTTACCTAAAAAATGTAATATATTTGAAACTCTCAGACCTCATCCCATCTGAAGAAAGTTTTTGTTGGTTTCAATATCAAATAACACATTTTACCTTTTTTTTTAGCGTGAGAAATGGAAGGTTTACATTTGATGATCTGTATCGACTTGCCAAACACTCAATTAACTGTTCCCACATACAACAGATCCGCAGCAGACGACTGAAATTATCGTGGAAAAAAATAGGATATATTTCTATAAATGATCAGTTAACGGTTGAATAGAATTGAAAACATTGTGGCAATAAGGAGAAATTACTCATTATGATCGATTGCTAGTTTTGCCACATTATTTTCAATGGAAGTATGCTGCATGGGCGTCAGAAAACTAGTCTATATATTGGAAAGGGAAGATAAGTGATACTTGGAGGTTTTACTTCAAGTGTCATATTTCTCTGGTTTGTGAGTGATTTACAAACAACTCATGCATTATGGGGTATTTTTGCGTCTGCTTAACCCTTTCCCTCATATACACGCTTTCTGACACCTCTGCAGCAGACAGCTTTTTGAAAACATAGTGACAAAAGAAGAAATTGCACAAAACATGCAATTTCTCCTTTTGCCACAATAATTTCAACTTTTTGTCATAGGTTATCCATTCAATTATAGAGATTTTCTATGCTTTGACAAAATATGTTTAAAGTTGTCTGCTGCAGAATTGTCGTATGAGGGAAAGGGTTAAAAATTCAGACAAACTTGTGCAAATTCACTACAGACCTTTACTTAACAGAGCCATAGAGCCAAAAACTACCATTGTAGTCCTATTAATTTCTTTTCCATACTGTTGCCTGGCAAGAATATTGTTTAGATAAAAGTTGCTAGAAAGTTGTGCAAGACAAGTTTGGTGAATTGAATACAGAGATATAAGTCAAATAGGCTGGGTTAAACAGTGTAAATAAAACATACCTAATCAAGAACCTTTTTTGCCTGAAGCAGTTTAACTCTTTCAGCACCAAAGGCAATATTGAGGTTTTTGCAAACAATACTGATTCAGGTGAGTCAGCTCGTAACGAGCTGTCTCACCTGAAATCAGCATTGTTTGCCTTTTAGTTATCAAAATAGACCAAACTTTTATTACATGAGCAATGGAGACACCCGATTTGGAACATGGAAGAGTCAACTTTAAACAATTTGGCACTGAAAGAGTTGACTCCTTTCACAATTTACTTTGCAATATACTGTTCTACATAGTACGAAAGTCTCGAAAGTCTTGGATTATTTCCTTAGAGTTTAGATAGCTATGCTGGATGTCTGAAATATTAGCCATTGTATTTTATTTCAGGTGGAGATATAGCACCAAAGAATGTATGGCTAGCTGAAAGTGTTTTGGACATTCTTAGTGAACACAGGTTGGTTTTGGTTACTAATGGTTACCTGAGTGACACTTCTAGTTTCTTCTTTACTGTGTATAGTTATCTGAATGCTCTCACCACAATGTTTTCCAAACATTCTGAAATTTTCAAAGGATTGCAACTTTTGTTTAGAATATTTACAATTTTCTTTTGTATGTTTATATGAGACTGTCCATGGCAAAACGATTCAAGCTGGCTTTGGTGAGCAGTGTAGATTCAGATAAGCCTGTGCCTCCACACAGTCTGACCAAGATCTCCACTAATCTCATATAACCCTTTCCCTGGGAAATGACAATTCTGCAGCAGCCAACTTTGAACGTATTTTGTCAAAGAATGGAAAATCTCTATAATTGAATGGATAACCTATGACAAAAAGTGGAAAACATTGTGGCAAAAGGAGAAATTGCTTGTTTTGTGCAATTTCTTCTTTTGTCACTATGTTTTCAAAAAGCCATCTGCTGCAGAGGCGTCTATATGAGGGAAAGGGTTAAATTACATACAGTTGTTTGATTCCACCGTAGAATCCGCTGTGGTTAGCGTCGGGGATTTCGAAACCGGGTGTCCCGGGTTCGATTCCCCAGTCGCGGCATCTCGGTCATGGTGGAGTGCCCTTGGGTAAGGCAAATTTTCTAGCCTAGTACTGGTTTGTTTACCCAGGGATCATGAATAAGTGAGCTGTCGCCATGATATAACTGAAATAATGTTGAAAGCGGCGTAAAACCCCAATAAATAAATTGATTCCACCGTTTATATTACATGTTGTACCTTTACTTTCAGGGTGTTTTTGGATAAGTACCCATCTTTAATACCAGTCACAGTGTATACATACCTACGAGTGATAGTAGATCATACCGGTCAAATATTCCACAGTCTGAGACAAAGGGAGGCGGAATTTACGGCCTCTATACTTAGGGATAAGGTAGGGTCAGAACTCCTAAATTAACTTTCCTTGCGGGTATATCAACATCCGTCACTTAGAACACCTTGCAAGCAGGAGACCAGGGTTCAATCCCAGGTTAATTCACAATAATAAAAGTAATGGTTTTTCTCCACCAATTTTTTTTGTGCAGGAAAACGATAAAATCCGACATTTTTATCCATCCGCGATAGGAAAACAAAAAGAAAATCGGGCTTTCAAAAACTGTTTTAATTTTGTCAGTAAACCGCACAACAATGCCGCTAATAATTATGCCAATGTCATATTCAACCTAGTTAACAAATTTTATTAAAAGTGATAATTAATAAATACTCATGAGATATTCTATTTATGAAATAAAGTGACTTATGAGGCGCATTTCGATAAAAATGTACTTAACATTAACAATATTTCTAGATAAAATTTATGTGTTTTGGCACCAAAGTGACTAACGTTATGACGTCAAACCGCTGCTTGACGTCATATTCCTAGAATACAGTCATGTCATATTGCACACATTGTATATAAAGAAATACTGGGTATATTAGATCGAATACAAGAATTGTCATGTGATAAAAATAAATACGTAATTGATATATTAAATCGAATACAATAATTGTCATGTGATAAAAATAAATACGTAATTGGTATATTAGTTGGATACAAGCATTGTCATGTGATAAAAATAAATACGTAATTGGTATATTAGATCGGATACAAGAATTTTCATGTGATAAAAATAAATACGTAATTGGTATATTAGTTGGATACAAGCATTGTCATGTGATAAAAATAAATACGTAATTGGTATATTAGATCGGATACAAGCATTGTCATGTGATAAAAATAAATACGTAATTGGTATATTAGTTGGATACAAGCATTGTCATGTGATAAAAATAAATACGTAATGGGTATATTAGATCGGATACAAGCATTGGCATGTGATAAAAATAAATACATAATTGGTATATTAGTCGGATCCAAGAATTGTCATGTGATAAAAATAAATACATAATTGGTATATTAGATCGGAAACAAGCATTGTCATGTGATAAAAATAAATACATAATTGGTATATTCGTCGGATACAAGAATTGTCATGTGATAACAAATAAATACATAATTGGTATATTAGATTGGATACAAGCATTGTCATGTGAATTATCTGATATTTTAGGATTAACAAGATTTCTAGATGTGATCTAAACACTTTGTGCTTTTTTGTATTTCAGTGGATAGATTGTATGGTAATTGGTCGAGATCTTATTCGGTTGTTACAGAATGTAGCTAGATTACAGGAGTTTGAGAGTCTGTGGAGAGATGTCATGCTTAATCCATCTGCATTAGCTCCTACTTTTACAGGTATGTCTCATCTGTGAAAATTGAACTGTCATGTGATGATTTGGTACTTTATGTAAGCAGATGTGGTCGTAATATACATACAAAATATTTTTTTATAAAAATGTCCTAAAATCAAGTCCTGGACATTTTTTGTACGTCTTGTTTTTTATAACAATATCATTTATTTAACACTTTCCCACATACAACAAATCTGAAACAGTCGCCTTTGAAAACATAGTGACAATAACATGAAAAATCTCCATAAAAGATAGCTTAATTGTTAAATAAAGTTGAAAACATTGTGGCCAAAGGAGAAATTGCTCATCATGAGCAATTTCACCTTTAGCCACAATGTTTTCAAAAGTCGTCTGCTGCTTTTGCATCAAAATGCGTCTGCAGATGGGAAAGGGTTAAAATTGATAATAAACGTGGCGCCTCTAACACACTTGGCAAAGTTTGAACGCCTCGTGTAATGGGGAAGTTGTGTAAAGTTACTAAACCAATCATCTTGACAACCGGTGTTTTTGAGACTGTGTGTTACACAGACTGAAGCAAGTCTGATAATGGCCGGTAATCAGATTTATTCTTCAACATACTTTTCGTTTTGTATTCACCACCTTTCTCTACTGGATTTGATAAAGAAAAATGTAATTTAACCGGATTATGCTAATTCGATCGAAAATTAGCCTTAACCCTTTCCCTCATACGACAATTCTGCAGCAGACGACTTTGAACATATTTTGTCAAAAAATAGAAAATCTCTATAATTGAATGGATAACCTATGACTAAAAGTGGAAAACATTGTGGCAAAAGGAGAAAATGCTCATTTTGAGCAATTTCTTCTTTTGTCACTATGTTTTCTAAAAGCTGTCTGCTGCAAAGGCGTCAGAAAGCGTCTATATGAGGGTAAGGGTTAAAACAAGCAAATTCTCATTTTCCCACATTTCTTAGTTTCTGTGTTTTATTCCGTCAGCCATATTTCCCAGTCTGCATAGCTTCTTTGGAATCATATGGAGTTTTACTTTTAGTTTTTAGTCAAATATAACATCTCCGGTTTTACAACAAGGAAGCAAACAGTAAAGACTGTGTGTTACACAGACTGAAGCAAGTCTAATAATGGCCGGTAATCAGATTTATTTTTCAACATACTTTTCGTTTTATATTCACCACCTTTCTCTACTGGATTTGAAAAAGCTTTTGAGACTATGTGGTGAAGATCGTGTACATATTCGGCTGAGGCGGAGGTTCATCTTGATCTTCGCTGGTCGCAATGTTCCCACAGTTAGTTATTTCTTTTGAACAGTTGATAATATAATTAAAAAATCTTCTTCACTGTGTACAGGTATTCAGCAGCTGTTCAAGACTAGAACATCCCGGAAATACTTGATCTCAAGATTGACTCCTGACATGGAAAATAAACTGGTGTTTCTGACAACAAAGGTGAAGTTTGGTCAACACAAGAGGTATCAGGACTGGTTCCAAAGACAGGTGAGGGCTGGTTCTCTTCTTTATCTCTACTTAACCCTTTTTTACCACATACAGACAACTTTTGAAAGCATTGTGGAAAAAGAAGAAATTTATCAGATGAGCAATTTTCCTCTTTGTCACAATGTCTTGATCTATTCGATAGATAGAGATTGTCCAATGGTTTTACTAGATGTTTTCAAAGTTGTCGGTTCAGATTTGTTGTAAGTGAGAACGGGTTAATCTGAGATGTTTCAGGAAACTGAGGGAGATTTATGGAAATATCTGGACCAATTTTTAAGCAAATTTGTAATTGAAATTGGTTCGGCCAGTTAAAAATTGGTCTTAACCAGCAAATTTTCCGTGGTGTGTAGGCCTGGTTATGGATGTACAATTTGATTGTTTTCTACACTAAGTCTAGTCAAAATACTCTTAGATTGTTTTTTGTAGAACATAGCTTAAATTAGTTCACAGTATTGAAATAATATCATTATTTTGTTACAGTACCTTGCGACTCCAGAAAGTCAGTCCTTACGCTGTGATCTGATTCGCTATATTTGTTGTGTATTTCATCCCTCAAACGAGTTGTTGTGCTCCGATATTATTCCACGATGGGCAGTGATAGGCTGGTTGTTGCAGACTTGTACGGTATGTTATGCATCATGACCTTCTACTATTGTTTTTAGCTCACAAGGTTCTCAAGGTGAGTTGTTGTGATCACCATATGTATGTTGTGCATCGTCTGTGCGTTAACTTTTTCTCCTCTCTAACCAGTGGGTCAACTTGAATGAAATTTTACACAAAGCATCCTCTCAATGTTCTCACAGAAAGGCAATGCGACATGCGTCATTCGTCTTCCACCAATGGGCTAAGTCTATGTGGAAAAGCAGCCAGTTGCTTGGGAAGATTGTTGTGTGGAGTACTGGTGTGAGAAAACCAGGAAATGCATGAGTAGGTGAACTGGCCGCCGTGATATAACTGAGAAATTGTTAAAAATGGCGTTAAACCCAAATCAATCAATCAATCAATGTCCTCACCAAAATGGCTATTATGAAATTTTTGAAAATCTTCTCCCGAAGTATCTGGCCGATTTGCAAATAATTTTGTAGAAATGATCCTTGGGTAACCCTCCATCAGATTTCTTCAAGCCATATTGATGGTCGAGAAACATGGCCACCAGAGGGCGGGCTGTTTGTCCTTTAGTATATAGTAAATGTGAAAACTTTAAAAAAATTATTTTCAAAAATGATCTGGCCGATTTGCAAAAATATTTGTTGAAATGTTCCTTGGGTGATCCTCTATAAGATTCTTATCTGAAAGTATCTGACCGATTTCCAAATACATTTGTGGAAATATACCTTGGGTGATCCTCTATCAGATTTCTTCAAGCTATGTCGATTGGTCAAAAAATATGGCTGCAAGGGGGCTTGGCTGTTTTGCATACTATGGCTATAGTGAACTTTTAAAAGTCTTCTCCTCTGAAAGTATCTTGCCTGTTTGCAAATACTTTTGTAGAAACGTTCCTAGGTGGGACCCTCTACGAGATTACTTCAGGCCATGTTGATTGGTCAAAAAACGAAATGAGTTATTGTGGATGATATGACAAATCACATTGCATAACTGCGATCCAGGGCCATCATGGCCCTCAAGTTATATTGATGAACCAACTTGACAACAAAAGAAGAAAAATTGAGCAGCTCTCTAAAAAACCAAACCTTAAGGCTTTTGTGACAAGATCAAGATCAACTCTGTACTGTTCACAGTGAAGTCACAGAAAGTTCAAGGACTGTAAAGCAGTATCCATTTGAATCCTTCAGCATGGATTCAGGTCATTTTCTACACATGAAATATCCCCCTACACTTCTCTCCCCCCTTGTCCTTGGCAGACGACACCAGGGATAATTTTTCCGTCATCTGTCTGTTTCACTTATTGTATTCCTGCAAACAATAGTCATTGTTTTATCATTCTCAGTTCCCAGGCTATTCATAAATATATGATACCCTGGGCCAATTGGCTAGTGAACTCCGTAACTCCACTGTAATTTTCGTATAGCATGAGGTTTGTGGCATGCGGCCAATCAAGCGGCTGTATTTCACCTCATAAACTATTCATGAGTACGAGATTTTTACAGCCAATTTGCCCAGTGTATCATATATTTTAGAACTTTTATTTTATATAGCCTGTGTACCGAGGATGATCATGTATTAAAATGGTGAATACTACTAAACAGTGTCTTTTTACATAACTGTTGTTTTCAAGCGGAGTATAGCTTCCTTCCTTTATTGATAGCAGAGGCCTTGAGAATGGGATTAACCCTTTCCCATTTGGGGCATATACTAGGCATATTCAGCTGATGTCTATTGAAAACAGTGTGGCGAAAGGAGAAATTGCTCATCATGAGCAATTGTTCTCTTTTGTCACAATGTTATCAACTCTATCCAATATTTATACTTTAGTTTATATCAATTTTCCATTCAATTGACAATAGGTTTTCCAAGTCATCTGTTGCAGATTTGTTGTGTGTGAATGAGAAAGGATAAAAATAATTAAAGCTTTACAATATTACCAAACCAAACACTGTTAGTTAAACTTGCTGATTTAACAATGAGAAACAAACTTTCAGCTTATCCCTTTCCCTCATATAGACTCTTTCTGACGCCTCTGCAGCAGACAGCTTTTTGAAAAAACAGTGACAAAAGAAGAAATTGCACAAAACGTGCAATCTCTCCTTTTGCCACAATGTTTTCAACTTTTAGTCATAGGTTATCCATTCAATTATAGAGATATTCCACTTTTTTACAAAATATGTTCAAAGTCGTCTGCTGCAGAATTGTCGTATGAGGGAAAGGGTTAACTATAGTCGTTTCTTTGGCTCCTGGGGACCGAAAGACAACCCGCTCCTCATGAGGTTCAAACGAGGGACCTTTGGTATGAAAGCATACACTTTACCACTAATGAAACCCAATGTTGTGGGTACGCTGAGATATAGTCTTTGTGACACAATTCCATAGAGTTTCCAGAACATGAGGTTTGAAGTTGAATTTAAGATTGGAGAAGCTGAAACAGACACATTACCGAGAATTTGTATTTAGTGTCAATAAATACTTAATAAACTTCTGTCATTGAATTTATATTCTATTTCAGTCAAATGTGGCTGCATCCAATGCTAAACTGTCTCTGTTTTATGACTGGTTCTTCTTTGATCCAGAGAAAGACAGCATAATGAATATAGGTTTGTTATAACACTTATTACTTCACCATTTAAACTAAAGCTGTACTGCTTGTTAGTCCAAAGGTAAATTTTGGATATTTTTTGTGGGCTCTCTGATTCTTTTCGTGACCCTAATATAGATTTAACTTTTATCCTGCACATGACTTTAACCCTTTCCAACATACAGACGCTTTCTGATGCCTCTGCAGCAGACTACTTTTTGAGAGCATTATGGCCAAAGGAGAAATTGCTCATGATGAGCAATTTCTCGGTTAGGCACAATGTTTTCAACTCTTTTTAATAGTTGAGCTCTCATTTATGGAGATATTTCACACTTTTGTCAGGAGGTTTTTGAGGTAGTTTGCTGCAGATTTGCTGTATGTGGGAATGGGTTAAACAACATTTACGAATGCCATATTTTTTTTACTTCAAACTGTATAACAGCCATGCTTTTTTACATGGTTCGCTAATCAATACTACTCAATAAATATAAAAGAACTTATTAAAGTTTTCACAGTGTTGATGATACCAGAATTCAGCGGGATAAGGGTTAACCCTTTCCCTCATACGACAATTCTGCAACAGACGACTTTGAACATATTTTGTCAAAAAATGGTAAATCTCTATAATTGCATGGATAACCTATGACTAAAAGTGGTTACTGTTTTCAAAAAGTCGTCTGCTGCAGAGGCATCAGAAAGCGTCTATATGAGGGAAAGGGTTAATAGAAAATAAAAGAGATTCTCAATTACCATGGACCTGACTTAAATAAATCTTAATGCCTATTTTGAACTTTGAAAACATCTAAGCAAAAATAGGTTAAATCTCTATAAATGAGAGCATACCTATTGAATAGAATCGAAGAAATTGCTGATTATGAGTAATTTCACCTTTTGCTGCAATGTTTTCTAAAGTCATCTGCTGCAAATGCGTCTTGATGGAAAAGGTTAAGTAAAACTGCTGCATTGTTTTAGATCATAAATGAAATTGAACATAATTCTTCAAAGCAAGCAAACTCAAAATGAAATTTAAAGTGCTATCACAGTTTTGAGTTATGTAATATTTTATGGTTGTGGTATTTAGAACTGTAACCATCTGAACAGTCTTTAGCACGTCAGACGAGCGTTGGCGTTATCTCGGCAGTGCTCTTGTTTATAAACCATAATTGCATGAATAGATATTTTTTTGACATACAAATTGAAGATGTCGGAATGAAAGTATTACTTCGAGAAAAATTAGAAAACATTGTTGGAAAATATTTCTTTGAAAGTCTTCCTCTTTAAATATGTTGTCTAAAGCTGTATATATCTGTTATTTATGTGATTTTTATCCATTTCAGAGCCGGCCATTTTAGTTATGTTTTATTCTATGAGATCTCATCCAGCAATTACAGCCACTTTACTGGACTTTTTATGTAGAGTAAGTACTTTTTGTGTCATCTACCTTGGCAGAGAGACATTAAGCAGGGTTGTCAAAATGTTTTGTTGTAACAGCTCATATGAGAAAAGTAACCGATCAGATTTGGGGTTAGGTAGAGGGCAAATTCCTTGTAGGGGGCCCAGGGGAGCAAAACTAACAGATCAAAAAGTGATTTTAATAGATGAGTTTCATCGGCAATCAGTTAATTTTGAAAACCCTGATTAAGGGATCACTTCATCAGTTGTCTGTCCGTCAACTTTCACAATGGATAAAAACACAAGAAATATAATAATACTTTTCTTCTATTCCGGAAATTTATTTGTTGAGCCACGATAGTTCAGTTGGTAACAAAGATGCCTATCAATCCAGGGGCTTGTGAGTTTTAATCCCAGCTGGCAATACATTCTTTTTGGTGATTGACAAGTAATTCATCTTCAATCAATGACCTTAACCCTTTACTAAATACAGACACGTTCTGACGCCTCTGCAGCTGACGACATTTGAAAACATTGCGACAAAAGTAAAAAATTCTAAAAACGAGCATTTTCTCCAGTTGCCACAATGTTTTCAACTCTGTTCAATAATAATACTTTCTTTTAAAGAAATGTTCCATATTTTTGCCATGATGTTTCCAAAGTTGTATGCTGCAGATTTGTTGTATGTGGAAAAGGGTTAAGACTCCATTTTGCATCATGAAGAAATTTCTCTGTCAAGTTTGTTTTCAAAAGTTGTTTGCTGCAGAGGCGTCAGAAAGCGTCTATATGAGGGAAAAGGTTAAGTTTTTTTTTAAAAGTTGTCTGCATTTGGGAAAGGTTGTAGAGAAGATGTAATCAATATTACATACAAGATGTAATCAGTATTATATATATAGGATCGGAAATATGTTGTCATTTCATATGAAGTTTTATTAAATTTGTTATTAAGCAAGCCTTTGGTAACGAATGTCAGATTCTTTTTATCACATGACGAAACACAAATAGAAAATCGGGTTTTCCAAAGCTATTTTAATTTTGTCAGTAAACCGTATAACAATTTCGCCAATAATTATGCCAAGGTCATATTCAGTTTAGTAAATAAGTTTATTTAAAGTGATTATAAATAAACTCTCATGAGATTTTCTATTTGTCAAATAAAGTGACTTATGAGGCGTATTTCGATAAAATGTACTTAACGTTTACAATATTTCTAGATGAAATTTACAGGTTTTGGCGCCAAAGTGACTAACGTTATGACGTCAAACCGCTGACTTGACGTCATTTTCCTAGTATTCGGTCATGATATATTACACACGTTGTATATAAAGAAATACATAATGGGTATATTAGATCGGATACAAGCATTGTCATGTGATAACAATTCATACTTTATATGTATCATTTGATTGGACTGATAAAAGATTTCGTGTTTTTCAGATAATGAACAATTTTTGTCCGATGTATGGAGAACAAATACATATGGGAATCTTTAAGTCGTTAAAAATGATAGTAGACAAGAGAGTTCTACAGTAAGTATGCTTTACCGTAATAATTAACTTTTAACTTTTGACAACTATGCCAGGTCAATTTAACCCTTTCTGACCTTCAGACACAGTTTGACGGATCTGCAGTTAATGACATATGAAAACATTGTGGCCACAAGAGAAACTGCTCCAAATGCCTTATTCAACAATTTATTCTATTCCATTCATTAATTAAAATTGCATTAAAATTGCATATATAAAGATGTTCCATATTTTTGCCTGGAACTTTTCAAAGTCCTCTGCCGCAGATTTGATGTATGTGGGAAAGAGTAAAAGCTTAACCCTAATTGCGCTGTATGAAACCTTCAACAGTTTGAGATATTGTGATCACCCTATACTCTGTCATCAACGATTTGCTTGTGGATACTCCAAGAGACCACTGTTTTATCTTATCTTCATCAAACTTTTTCACTTTTTAGCTCGCCCGAGCATGAAGTTCTCAAGGTGAGTTATTGTGATTGCCGTTTGTCGGCTGGTCCATTGTGAATTCGTCAGCACCTTCTTCTCTGTAATCAGTGGGTCAATTGGGACCGCTGATCAAGGCAGTTTATAGAGTATAATTGGGTCGGAGGGATTTAAAGTGACCGTTTAAAGCCGGTGACCGCTGATCGCATGTGAGGCCACACAAGTTTGACTGTATTCCCTTTCCAAAGTATCAGACTGATTTTCATTTTGTAGTTATGTTCCAAGGCTGACCCCTCAATTCCTTCAAGCCATGTTGATTGGTCAAAAAACATGGCAACCAGGGGATGTTATCCATAAAATGGCTGGAGTGATTGATGTTTAGCTCACCTAAGCACGAAGTGCAAGGTGAGCTTTTGTGATCATTCACCGTTCGTCGTTGTCATCTGTTAACAATTTCCTACAAATTACTTCTCCTACTAAACCAATTTACAGATTTCCTTGGGGTACCCTCTACCAAGATTGTTCAAATATTTCCGATCCTTTTGAAAAACATGGCCGCCAGTGGGCGGAGCTTATTTTCCTTATATGTGCATTGTTAAAACTTTAAAAATCTTCTTGTCCAAAAGTACTGGCCCGATTTGAAAATTATTTTGCACAAATGTTCCTTGCGGCACCCTTTACCAAGATTAAAACTGAAATAAATCTTCTTGTACTAAATCGACTGGCCTTGTGTGACCCTCTGCCAAGTTTGTTCAATTTATCCGTTGGAAAAACATAGCAACAAGGGGGTTTGCTTGTTTTCTTTATACATACAGAGTAAACACTTTGAAAACTATTGAAGTTCTAATAAATCAGGTGAGCAATATAGGGCTATCATGGCGCTCTTGTTTTTACAAATAGCAGTGGAGCGATAAAGGCGATCTTGGGTCTCTTGTTTTTCTTGCTTATAAAATAACTTGTTTATGTTTTGTTTATGATCACCGATCATAGAGAGCCAGTGTTACATCTTGTCAAAGACCAGCGAGATTATACCGGTTGTATGAGATGGAACGAAAGTCATAACGGGAACCATCATCTTGTTGCTTGGATCTATAAACCATTTCTTATATGCAGACACAGTTTGTTGCATCTGCTGCAGACTACTCTTTTTGAAAACATTGTGGCAAAAGAGGAAACTTTTCCTTTTGCCACAATATTTTAAACTGTTTGATTTTTATACTTTTATTTATAAAAATGTTTATTTAATTGCCTGGATTGTTTGTATGTGGGAAAAGGTTAACTTGTAGTCCTTTATAAGTGAACTGTTATTAAATGCAAAGCAATTACACCTGATGGGTATATTTAACCCTTTCACACATATAGATGCTCTCTGGCGCCTTTGCAGCAGACAACCTTTGAAGACGTTGTGTTAAAAGGAGAAATTGCTTATTATGAGCAATTTCTCCTTTTGCCTCAATGTTTTCAACTTTACACAATAATTGTTCTTTCATTTTAATAAAGAGAACCTCCATATGTTTGCCTAGACATTTTCAAAGTTGATTCACCATTTCTGAGTTTTACCCTGTCCCATATACAACAAATCTGCAGCAGACGATTTAGAGATCATCTAACAAAACAATGGAATGTCTATGTACATGAATGTGATATTACTGAAAGAAGTTGAAAACATTGTGGCAAAAGGAGAAATTGCTCGTTTCGAGCAATTTCTTCTTTTGTCAGAATGTTTTCAAAGGTCATCTGCTGCAGATGTGTCAGAAAGCGTCTACAAGTGGGAAAGGATTAAGACTATATGTAAATCATTTCTTTGTTAAGGCTATATGTAAATAATTTCTTTGCAGATCATTGGCTCCCTTATTTGAGAATCCAAAGTTAGACAAAGAATTACGATCTTTAATCAACAGCAACTTTGGAGAATTTCTCTCCCCCGAAGGTACTTTTTCTCAACCCTGCTTAGTTACAGATGCATTTTGCTGTATCTCTTATCAGATGATGTTTGAAAACAGTTTGGCAAAAAAAAAAATCTTGCTCATAATGAGCATTATTTTTCTCCTTTTGCCATAATAATTTAAATTTTCATCAATAATAAATCTTTCATTAACTGAAATTTTCCTTATTTTGTCAAGAAGTTTTTAAATCATCTGCTTTAGAATTGTTGTATGTGGTAATGAGTTCATATAAATTTTAAACCTTTTCATTTTCATGCACATTTAAAAACGTTCTTTTAATAAATTATTAAAACATGATTTTTGACAGCATCGAAGCAGGCACCATTTAAAAAGAGGTGTGAAAAGGATGAATTGTACAAAATGACCAAGGTCTCCTCCTTCAACCCTTTCCCTCATATAGACGCTTTCTGACGCCTCTCCAGCAGACAGCTTTTTGAAAACATAGTGACAAAAGAAGAAATTGCTCAAAACGAGCAATTTCTCCTTTTACCACAATGTTTTCCAATTTTAGTCAAGGTTATCCATTCAATTATAGAGATTTTCTAGTTTTTGACAAAATATGTTCAAAGTCGTCTGCTGCAGAATTTTCGTATGAGGGAAAGGGTTAAATCATATTTTCCTGTGTTCAGATGAACATGGCCTAATGCTTGACTATTGTGTGTGTACAATTGTCTAGTGGTCCTCTACCAAGATTGTTCAAAGTATGGCCATGGGGTCAAAATTGGCCCCGACCTGGGGGTGACCTGTTTTACATAGAGATATATAGGGAAAATCTTTTGAAAATCTTCTTATTAAATACTAACTGATATATTAACATTTCTTAGTCATATTAATTTGACAAAAGACAGACAACTTTGGGTGTGGGTTATTATACCTCCTTCAAAGAAGAGGGGGTGTATAGGAGTCACTGTGTCAGGCTGTCTGTCGGCCGGAAGCCATATTTTGTCCGGCCTATTTCTTACAACACTGAGTGTAATTAAATAAAATTTTACATGAAGCTTCTATACCAAGAGGAGATGTGCATATCCTAAAGGGGTTACAATTGCATGTTATTTTACAGAGTTATGGCCCTTTTACTTATTAAGTTATGGTGTAGGTCAAGGTGCTGTTTAGGGGGTATTTATCATCTTCAGTGATAGTTCTAGTTGTGCTAGGCATGACAAATCACATTACATAACTCAGGTGAGTGATCCAGTGCCATCATGGCCCTCTTATTGATTGTCAAAGCAGTCTACATGTATGTTTTAGTTGACCTGAAATGAGAACTTGTTATTTTACTATCATTACCAGTCCATAAAGAGGAAATGGAAACAAACAACAAAGATGGGGATCTGCATATGGGTCTAGATCATAACCACTCTATTATGGACAATAACCTTTCGGACGCCGCTTTCTCCGACGATGAAGATGAAATGCCTGAAGGTTGGTGTTGTTCCCTGTAGAAGAGATAGATTAAACTTTTCTATTAAATATTCTTACCAGAACCATTGTGTTTAGTACTGAATATAATCGTCCCCGGTTGTTGGAATGAAATATTACAAATGTCTTCTTTAGGCCATTAGAACTGAGAGACTCATTGACCTTTGTTCCTTAACCATTTCCCTCATATAGACGCTTTCTGACGCCTCTGCAGCAGACAGCTTTTTGAAAACATAGTGACAAAAGAAGAAATTGCACAAAACGTGCAATTTCTCCTTTTGCCACAATGTTTTCCACTTTTAGTCATAGGTTATCCATTCAATTATGGAGATTTTCTATTTTTTGACAAAATACGTTCAAAGTCGTCTGCTGCAGAATTGCCTTATGAGGGAAAGGGTTAACTCTATAATTCAGTTGCTTAAACATATGTCCCATTTGAACTGCACAAAAGATAATGTCAAAATTAAGCAGGCAATTCCATATCTCTTGTTATCATATTGGTTATTGAATTGAAATTAAATTCATGCCTTTCGAGTTGATAAGCTGCCTGAGCAAGTACAATATTATGCCTTACATGAAATTAAATAAACTTATTCACATTTATGACCTTCTTGTCTATGTTTCAAGGATACAAATATTTTACCTTAAAGCATATCCAGTTCTATATTTAAATAAAACTGAGACAAAAATGAAAATTCAACCCTATCCAACTTACAAAAATCTTCTCAGACGACTTTGAAGTCATTTTGGCAAAGTATGGAAAATCTATGAATGAAAAAGAAAATAATTGAAAACATTTTGGCAAAAGGCGAAATTGATCATTATGAAAAGTAACTTGTGACTTGCTACAGATGCGTTTAAATACCTCTGAAATTGGAAAAGGGTTAAAAAAGCAAATTGATTTAATTGTGCGAAGGAGACGGCATTGTGGGAAAAGGTGAGATTGCACATTACTGGAGATGATATGTGTAGAACCTTTCAAAACATTTCTTGAATTTCATTATTCAAAAAATTTGCATATTTGCCAAGATGTTTTCAAAGTCATTTGCTGCAGATTTGTTGTATGTGGGAATTGACTGAAAAGAAAAATAACTGTTCTTGGGAGGTAATTAGATAGTGTACAAAATGTTAAATATGTGTGATTGTACAGACTTAACCCTTTCCCTCATGTAGAAGCTTTCTGACGCCTCTGCAGAAGACAGCTTTTTGAAAACATAGTGACAAAAGAAGAAATTGCTCAAAACGAGCAATTTCTCCTATCGCCACAATGTTTTCTACTTTTAGTCATAGGTTATCCATTAAATTAAAGAGATTTTCCATTTTTTGACAAAATATGTTCAAAGTCGTCTGCTGCAGAATTGTCGTATGAGGGAAAGGGTTAATGTACTGAGAATGAGAGAGAATATCCAATAACTTTCAGAAAATGATAAGTTTGAGGAGGAGGAATTCCGCCCTATTCATGAGCAACGTTACCTACCGGTAGACATCACAGATCATTTGCAACAGCTGGATGGGGACATCAGGGAATATACTATGCAACTGCAAAGTGAAAAGTAAGAAATTAATCCAAGTAAATATTCAGACGTTTTCTTACTAAATAAATCGGGCAAATTTGTTAACAGTTTATCAAAAAATCAGATCTGGTGTACAGAATCTCAAGACACCTGCAGATACAATTTGTCGCATCTGCAGCAGACGACTTTTAAAACATTGTGGTGAAATGATAAATTGATCATGTTTTCAACTCTTGTCAATTATAATACTTTCATTGATAGAGATTTGTTATATTTTTGTTCAAATGTTTTTAAAGTCATGTGTGTTTGGTAAAGATTTATAGGTGCAAAAGATTTTCCAAGTATTTGCCAGACTGTTAGATGCAGATTGGTTGGATGTGGGAAAGTGGTTAATGACATAGCAGTGAACATCTTTGAACCTTTCCTTTTTAGCTCGCCTATTCGAAGAAATAGGGGAGCTTATGTTATCACCCGGGCGTCCGCGTTGGCGTTGGCGTTGGTGTTGGCGTTGGCGTCCGCGTTGCCAGCTTGGTCAAACCTTTGCGTGCAAGGCCTTTTCTCAGACACTGTGTATGCTGTTGCTTTGAAACTTCACACACTTATTCAGGATCATTAGGGGACCTTGTATGTCAAGTCCCATAACTCTGGAATGGATTTTGACTGAATTGTGCCCCTTTTTGGACTTAGAAATTTGGTCAAACCTTTGCGTGCAAGGCCTTTTCTCAGACACTGTGTATGCTGTTGCTTTCAAACTTCACACACTTATTCAGGGTCATTAGGGGACCTTGTATGTCAAGTCCCATAACTCTGGAATGGATTTTGACTGAATTGTGCCCCTTTTTCGACTTAGAATTTTGGTCAAACCTTTGCGTGCAAGGCCTTTTCTCAGACACTGTGTATGCTGTTGCTTTGAAACTTCACACACTTATTCAGGATCATAAGGGGACCTTGTATGTCAAGTCCCATAACTCTGGAATGGATTTTGACTGAATTGTGCCCCTTTTTGGACTTAGAAATTGGGTCAAACCTTTGCGTGCAAGGCCTTTTCTCAGACACTGTGTATGCTGTTGCTTTAAACTTCACACACTTATTCAGGGTCATTAGAGGACCTTGTATGTCAAGTCCCATAACTCTGGAATGGATTTTGACTGAATTGTGCCCCTTTTTCTACTTAGAATTTTGGTCAAACCTTTGCGTGCAAGGCCTTTTCTCAGACACTGTGTATGCTGTTGCTTTGAAACTTCACACACTTATTCAGGATCATTAGGGGACCTTGTATGTCAAGTCCCATAACTCTGGAATGGATTTTGACTGAATTGTGCCCCTTTTTGGACTTAGAAATTGGGTCAAACCTTTGCGTGCAAGGCCTTTTCTCAGACACTGTGTAAGCTGTTGCTTTCAAACTTCACACACTTATTCAGAGTCATTAAGGGACCTTGTATGTCAAGTCCCATAACTCTGGAATGGATTTTGACTGAATTGTGCCCCTTTTTGGACTTAGAATTTTGGTCAAACCTTTGCGTGCAAGGCCTTTTCTCAGACACTGTGTATGCTGTTGCTTTGAAACTTCACACACTTATTCAGGATCATTAGGGGACCTTGTATGTCAAGTCCCATAACTCTGGAATGGATTTTGACTGAATTGTGCCCCTTTTTGGACTTAGAAATTGGGTCAAACCTTTGCGTGCAAGGCCTTTTCTCAGACACTGTGTATGCTGTTGCTTTGAAACTTCACACACTTATTCAGGGTCATTAGGGGACTTTGTATGTCAAGTCCCATAACTCTGGAATGGATTTTGACTGAATTGTGCCCCCTTTTCGACTTAGAATTTTGGTCAAACCTTTGCGTGCAAGGCCTTTTCTCAGACACTGTGTATGCTGTTGCTTTGAAACTTCACACACTTATTCAGGATCATTAGGGGACCTTGTATGGCGTTGGTATCAGCGTTGCCAGGTTAAGATTTGCATGCAAGTATTGAAAATTTGTGATATCTTGCAATAAATAATAGTGTGTGGTTTTATCTGATACTGATACTGTAAGTCTTCGGTATTATGTTCACTATTGGCATACATTGTATATAAACCAATTTACAGATTTAAAAGGCCAATATGGACTTGGTTAACATTTGCATGGAAGTATTGAAAAGGTGTATTATCTTGCAATAGGTGATACTGTGTGACTTTACCTAATGCTATAACTGTTCTGAAGTAGGCCCTGATAGACGATGGCCCTGATAGGCGAGCTATATTGTCCTCCGACAACTCTTGTTATAACCTGTTTATACATTACAGTGATCAAGAAAGCCAGTGTGAAGTGATGGACCGGTTGATGCAAACAGTGGTGAGAGAAGATGAGTTTGACGCTGACACAGCCGTTACCTTATCTATCTGTTTATGCCAGATACTTATCACACAGTTCAGTAGTAATATATTCCCTCAGGACATAGATGAAGAGTGAGTGCTTGTGTTAGTTAGATCAAATTCACATTTTATCCCATTCCCTCATACGACAATTCTGCAGCAGACAACTTTGAACGTATTTTGTCAAAATAATAGAAAATCTCTTAAATTCAATGGATAACCTATGACAAAAAGTGGAAAACATTGTGGCAAAAGGAGAAATTGCACGTTTTGTGCAATTTCTTCTTTTGTCAATATGTTTTCAAAAAGCGTCTGCTGCAGAGTGTTAGAAAGCATTTATATGAGGGAAAGGGTTAAGAAAACATAAAGGTTCATGCTAAAGCTACTGCACTCCAGATTATAGAAAGCAAAGTCAAAGTATAACTCTGCAATAGTTGTCTTGAAATATTAGAATCATAATTCTGGGATAAAATTAGAGTAATAATTTCACTTTCCAGTACAATAATCATCTAAATATTGATCATTTATGCTTCATTTCTTACTGGGAAGACATACCCAGTAAGCCAAATTTTGTACATTTTCATGACTTTCAATTGACTGTTTTCAAAAGTAACTGCCAAAATAATTTTAAACTATTTATCACTTACTTTGTTGTCACTATTTGCAATATATGCAGAAGTTACAACATTTCAAAATTTTGATCTCCATCTGGAGTTTAGCACCTTTAAAGTTTATAATCTTTGTCAGAGTGTGGGTCCCCTGCCTGTAAGCCATGCTTTCTGATTGTTAATTAGCTGAAAGTCCACTTTAAGTTTCACTGGAAGGGAATATAGCTGTGCTGTCTGTATAAAAGACTGCATTATGCAACAACTCTGAAAGTTTAAAGTGAGATTTAAGAACCCTTGCATAGAGGGCATTTAGGAAAATAAGCTTATCATTTTCTAAAAGGTCAAGGTCAAATATCTAACCCTAACGGGTCTGCAAAACTTGAGTAACTTTTAAGTTTATGTGACATTTTTTCTCTCAGGCTGAACATTTTATGTATTTACCGATCTGCAACAAATCTGAAGTAGTCGACTTCAATACATCGATGCAAAAATGTGGAAAATCTCTAAAACTAAAAGTTTAATTATTGGATAAAGTGGAAATCACTGTGACACAAGGTGAAATTGCTCATCCTTTTGCCACTTTGTTGTCAAAGGTTGTCTACTGCAGAAGTGACTGTATGTGGGAAAGGGTAAAGGCAAACATGTGGAAAGTTTTTATAGATAATAATGTTATTAGGGAATACAGTTGAAAACATTGTAGTTATAGGATCATGAGCAATTTCTCCTTTTGTCACTATGCTTTTAAAAGTTATCTTCTGCAGATGCGTCAAAATGAATCTATATTTGGGAAAAGGGTAAACTGCATTATAAGTTTTCTAGTGAAACTTGTTTGTAATAGCATCCATTTTCTAAATGGAACCACTTTGTTTAACCCTTTCTCACATACAACAAATTTGCAGCAGATGACTTTAAAACATCTTAGCAAAACAATAAAATATCTCTATAAATATGGGTATATTTACTAAACAAAGTTGAAAACATAGTGGCAAAAGGAGAAATTGCTCAAAATGAGCAATCTCTCCTTTTGCCACAATGATTTAAAAAGTCGACTGCTGCAGATGTGTCAGAAAGCGTCTACAAGTAGGACTATTTTGAAAACATCTAGGCTAAAATAGTGTAAAGTGAAAAATAAAGTAAAATAAGTAAAATATTTTTTTGCCATACTGTTTTCAAAAGTCATTGGGTGCAGTTTTGTGTGCATATTGGAAAGGATTAAGACAAGGTAGCCATTTAATGGTTTGCCTTATACTTACGCTGTCTGATGCCTCTGATGCAGACGACTTTTGAAAAAAAAATGGCATAAGAAGAATGAGCAATTTCTCCTTTTGCAACATAAGAAGTCATTTTAAGATATTTTCAATATTTTGGACAAATTGTTTTCAAAGTCATCTGCTGCAGATTTGTTGTATGTTGGAAAGGGTTTATATTGGTAAAAGAGATAAGATGCTAGGAAGATTTCTGTATCCTCTGTTTTTGTTTCTTTATAGATCACTTGAAGAGTCAATTGGTACACCATTATTTGTTATGTTACGGTAAGTTAAATTTAGCAAGATTTGTTGTATATGGGAAAGCAGAGACCTGGTAGTTCAGTCGGTAGCGATGCGGGCTGTCAATCCATGGGTTGTGAGTTCGAATCCCAGCTCAGCCAACATTCTTTGCGCCGTTTGACAAAAGTCACTGTGACAAGCGTCATTCGTCTTTCACCAATGGGCTAACAGTCTATCAGACTATGTGGAAAAGCAGCCAGTTGCTTGGAAGGTATGTTTTGAGGAGTTCTGGTATGAGAAAACCAGGAAACCTATGAGTAGGTGAACTGGCTGCCGTGATATGACTGAAAAATGGTTGAAAATGGCGTTAAACCCCAATCAATCAATGTATGTGGGAAAGGGTTAACTGATAAGACATTTTAATAGTCAACTGATAAGTAATTATCTCATGATAAATTTAATAAGTGGATCAGGGCTATTCCAGTAAAACATATGTCCCACCCCAGGAAGGCACTTTCAAAATTGACCAACCCCCTTCAGAAGTTTATTTGACTAGAAAAGAACCCCCTTTAGAATATTTTCTGAGCAAATTCGGACCCCCTTCAGAAGTTTATATTTTTTGTTGCAAATTTCAACCCTCAATAGCAGTTTTGTCGGACTTCTGATTAGGACTTACTATAAGTGTATTCATGGTCCAACAGTAAGTTTCTGCTCTTGCATCGTAAGTAAAGATGTTGATTCTGACAGGAATTAAAATACACATGAATGAATGAATGAGGTTTAAGACTGATTTTCAACATCTTTGGTCATTTAAAGGCGGTCAGTTATCCATACCCTCTGTTCCTGGAAGACCCAGTACTAAGCCAAACCCAAACAACTGACAGTTTCCTCATGTAAATCAGAGGCAGAGGCCTCGAACTCGGAACCTTCAGGTTACTAACCTAGCATATTACCAACCACACCACAAAGGCCTTCATTAAGATATTTCAAATTAAATTTGGACAAGAAAATGTGTCCATGGAACACAGATGCCCCAGTCGACAGTCAGATGAACAAATGTAGGGTCACAAATAGCTTTATTCAACAATTAAACAAAATAACTTTTTTCCGATTTTCAGTACCATACCGTTTTGATCGTATCTCGAAAATTTGTCTTCAAACGAATTCTCTACACTATGTTTGAGAAATATATTATGTGGTTAAAACAAAACGGTTTTTCTTCATCGGACAGTCTGTCTGTCAGTGATTCAGATTGCAACTCAGTCTTTTAAGACAGCTGTCCTAAATGTAAAAAAAAAACCAGGCCATTTTGTCCTAAACTTAAACAAGAGGGCCATGATGGCCCTGGATCGCTCACCAGATTTTTCTTTTCACTATAGCAATATAAGCCCTGCCCCCTGGTAGTTTCCTACCTTGGCTTGGCTTGAAAAAATCTAAGAGGGTCACCCTAGGAACATTTCTAGTAAATCTTTTGAAAATAGATCAGACACTTTCGGAGGAGAAGATTTTTTAAGGTCCACTATATCCATATAAGGCAAAATAGCTCCGCTCCCTGGAGGCCATTTTTTTATGACCAATCAAAATGGCTTCAAGATATCTGATGGAGGGTCACCCAAGGAACATTTCTACAAAATTATTAAACAAGAGTACCGCGGTACATAATACGCCCGTCAGGAACTTCTTTACAAATATTCTAAGTCCAAAAAGGGGCATAACTCATTCAAAAATTGACGAAATCCCAGGAAATATGTACTTGATCTGTGACACATCACTACAAAGCCTTATACAAAATTTCAGCGCAATAGCTCAAAGTATGTAGGAAAAATGTGGTAAACCCGAACGGACGGAGGGAGGGACATATATGACCATACCATAATACGTACCGTTTTTAAGAAACGGTCGTATAAAAATCGGCCTGACACCTTTGGAGGAGAAGATTTTTAAAGTTTTCACTATAGCCATATAAGTCAAATTAGAGTTAAATGATAGACGGTCACCCAAGGAACATTTCTACAAAATAATTTGAAAATCGGCCAGACATTTTTGGAGAAGAAGATTTTTTAAGTTTTCACCTTAGTCATATAAGTCAAAATAGCCCCGCCCCCCTGGTGGCCATGTTTTTTGACCAATCAACACAGCTTCAAGGAATCTGATAGAGGGTCACCCAAGGAACATTTCTAAAAAATGATTTGAAAATCTGTCGACCAGTTTGGCAGAAGAAGAATTTTGAAGTTTTTTTCATTTCGTTGCCATGGAAACCAGAATTCTGCATGGATCCCAACAATTTGAAGGAATTCTGGTGAGGCCATTGGGAGGATGCTTTCTGTGAAGTTTCAGCCCAATTGACCCACTGGTTACTGAGGAGAAAAAGTTGCCGGACAAAAGGCGATCACAATAACTCGCCTTGAGCAAAGCTCAAGTGAGCTAAAAATTCAAACCCAGAAAGGCCACTTTTAGATGCGCTTTCCAAACTTACACTTACTGATGAACACCTATTAAAAATCTGCAGCAATATTGAAAACCTTTTAGAATTACAGTTAATATACTAACAGGTTAAGAAAACATTGTGGCAAAAGGATAAATGAGCAATTTATTCTTTTCCACAATGTTTTCAAAAGTCTTCTTCAGGTGACTGTCTAGCTTGTATTTTAAACTTATTTAGTGTTAAGCTGGAGTGAATTATTGTAATTTTCACTTTAAACTAAATTTAAACATAAGTAAAGAGGGAAGAGAAAAAGTCATCTAATTGACTGTGGTTTCAGAGGAAAATGAAGCATTTCCACTATGTGACAGGTGATATACCTGGACAGTCTAAAATGTTTAAAAATTCAAGTAGGCTTGTATATTTATGATGTGGGGGATTCTCTTCTTTTTTTTAGACCAAAAAACGTTTTGAGTGTCTTGTAAATTATGGCCTTTTCATTTTCGCTGCTGGCCTTTATCACAACTTGTTCAAAGTTTGGCAGCAGATTTGCACAAATCACAGAGGCCTTATGGTTTTTGCTGTCTGCGTGCCTCTTTAATGTACTGGTCCGAAAATAGGAAGTCCCGTCTGTCAATGCATTTTTTATATGTTGTGTGCACAAATTGTAGCCGTTTTTCTGCATTGAAATATGCTCAGCCAGAAATTTTGAAACGCTCTAGACGATTTGACAGGCAAATCAGGTACAGTACTTATTGAGGAGTTGGGCATTTGTTCTTAATCGGCTGAATTTTGATTATTTTTTCCGTTTTAATGCTTGTCGACGCGTTATCTTTCCGAAAAAAAAAGCGATTGTCGAAAATGTTTTCGTTCCGACATTTTGAAAGGGTTTAATCCGGGTTCTTAAAAGAGGCCCTACGATTGGCTGATATTTAATGAGCCAGCCAATGAAATCAAGTTTTACATCAATGATCATTAGACGCTTTACATGTAGTATACTTTAATGCATTGTAACTGCTATGAAGCGCGTACGTAACTCGACAAAACGCTTTTTGTTTATTATGAATCAAAATGCGTCTACTGCACATGATATTTTTCAGTTGGCTTCGCGGAGATTAACTCTAGCGATGTCATATTTCCGATGCCCGACGCCAATCTGATTCTAAATCTCTGCAGTCAATATAAATGAGCAGATACGGACAGAGGCAAAAAAGAAAATGATGCCCCCCTTTAGAAGCGAAATTGGACTTTTCACCACCCCCTACAGTAGCAAATTAAGAAAAAGACCTTCCCCCTACAGAATTTTTTTATTTTGCCGTCCTGGGGTGGGACATATGTTCAACTGGAATAGCCCTCATTGGAACAAATAAATTTTAATACCAATTTTAAAAACATTTTTGGAAATTGCTTGTTTTCTTGGTTAGCGCTGTGTTGAATGACATCAGTATTGTGGAAGGTGCATCTTAAACCCTCCTTATCCCCATACCTTAGGAGTGTGGTATTTACATTTACATACCAACCATAGTCTCTGCAGAAACCACTCCTAAGGCGACCAGTGTAGATGCACACAACCCTATGCTTCCACACAGTCTGAGCCGAGCCCCGTTAGCTCAGTCGGTAGCGACGCGGGCTGTCAATCCAGGGGTTGTGAGTTCGAATCCCGCCTCGGCCAACTTTCTTTCCGACGATTGACAAAAGTCAATGCGACATGTGTCATTCGTCTTCCACCAATGGGCTAAGTCTATGTGGAATAGCAGCCAGTTGCTTAGGAAGATTGTTGTGTGGAGTACTGGTGTGAGAAAACCAGGAAATGCATGAGTAGGTGAACTGGCCGCCGTGATATAACTGAGAAATTGTTAAAAATGGCGTTAAACTCCATTCAATCAACCACACAGTCTGATCTGGATCTGCACTGTCTATTAATCCAGGGGTTGTGCATTTGAATGCTGGCTCGGTCATTAATCCTTCCTAATGAGAGGCATCATGGGAAGGTAGCCAGTTGCCTGGGAATGATTGCTGTGTTGAGAACTGGTTCGAGAAAACTAGGAAACACAGGGAAAAGTGAACTTCCCAAAATGATATAACTGAAAAACTGTTTAAATAAATATAACGCTCCATCAACCATTCATTCAATCAAAAATATTGGTGGGAAAAGGAAAACGATTTTGACCAATTTGTCCTTTTCCAAGGAAGTCTTCTAGAAATATCAGCACATCTGCATGCAGGACTATAATTAAAAATAAATTTATTTGTAGGTTTTTAAGTTCCACCCCAGAAGAAGATCCTTCAAGAATGCCATTATTGCAGCTGTTAGGGGAGATGTATACTAGACAATCCCGGATAGGCTACCTTCTTCTATACTTCCTTAAAGTCGGGTAAGATTCTATGTCTTATTGTATCCCCTGCCCTGGCAGGGTGACACTTGGGAATCTCTTTACTGTCGTCTGTATTTCAAGCTGTCACTTAAAGGGTTATTAGTAGGCGACATAAGAGATCTTTGGTCCACTCTTGTGCTATTTACATACAGCACTGAAGTTATTTGTAGGCGATATAAGAGATCTTTGGTACACTCTTGTGCTATTTACATACAGCACATAAGTTATTAGGAGGGGACATAAGAGATCTTTGGTACATTCTTGTGCTATTTACATTAAGCACTGAAGTTATTAGGAGGGGACATAAGAGATCTTTGGTACATTATTGTGCTTTTTACATACATCACTGAGGTTATTGGTAGGAGACATAAGAGATCTTTGGTACATTCTTGTGCTATTTACATACAGCACTGTGGTTATAAGTAGGCGACATAAGAGATCTTTGGTACATTTTTGTGCTATTTACATACAGCACTGAAGTTATAAGTAGGCGACATAAGTGTTCTTTGGTACACTCTTGTGCTATTTACATACAGCACTGTGGTTATTGGTAGGATACATAAGAGATCTTTGGTACACTCTTGTGCTATTTACATACAACACTGATGTTATAAGTAGGCGACATAAGAGATCTTTGGTACATTCTTGTGCTATTTACATACAACACTGAAGTTATAAGTAGGAGACATAAGAGATCTTTGGTACATTCTTCTGCTATTTACATACAGCACTGAAGTTATAAGTAGGCGACATAAGAGATCTTTGGTACATTCTTGTGCTACTTACATACAGCACTGTGGTTATAAGTAGGCGACATAAGAGATCATTGGTACATTCTTGTGCTATTTACATACAGCACTGATGATATTGGTAGGAGACATAAGTATTCTTTGGTATACTCTTGTGCTTTTTAGCTCGACTATTCGAAGAATATGAGAGCTTTACTAATCGCCCCGGCGTCGGCGTCCGGTTAAAGTTTTAGGGCAAGTTGGGATTTTCATTCATCATAAGTATTTGTGCTAGGGCATTCATATTTGGAATATAGTTACTTTTCTTCACATTTAATGCTGAAGATGCTGAGTGTGACCTTCTTTTTGGGGTAAAAAACATGACTTTAGGTGGTTAAAGTTTTGGGGCAAGTAGGATTTTATTTTATTTTTTTAACTTTTTCTGAATAAGTACTTGTGCTAGGGCTTTCATATTTGGAAAATAATTACATTTAATACATTTCTTCATATTATATGCTGAAGATGCTGAGTGTGACCTTCTGTTTGCGGTAAAACACATGCTTTTGGGTGGTTAAAGTTTTAGGGCAAGTTGGCTTTTTCATTTAATTTTCTAATTTTTCTAAATAAGTACTTGTGTTAGGGCTTTCATATTTGGAATATAATTACATGTAATACCTTTCTTCACATTGTATGTTGAAGATGCTGAGTGTGACTTTTAGGGGGTAAAAAACATGATTATACCCCCAAAAAACAAAGTTTTGGGGGGGTATATAGGAGTCACTGTGTCGGTCGGTCGGTCGGAAGCCATATTTTGTCCGGACCATATCTTAACAATGCAGCATAGGATTTGAACGAAACTTCATAGGATGATACAACACATTGAGAGGAAGTGCGGTGTACAGGAACCATAACTCTATTTTATCTAAATACAGAGTTATTGCCCTTTGTTACTTTTTCTTGTCCGGAGAATTACTTAATAACTAACAGATGGAATCTAATAAAACTGCATACAATGGTAGAGCATAATCAGAGAAAGTTCAGTGTACAAGAACCATAACTCTAATTTACATAATTACAGAGTTATTGCCCTTTGTTACTTTTTCTTGTTCGTAGAGTCTTGTCCGGAGCATAACTTTAAAACTGATTCTTGGAATTTATTAAAACTTCATAGGATGATACAACACATTGAGAGGAAGTGCGGTGTACAGGAACCATAACTCTATTTTATCTAAATACAGAGTTATTGCCCTTTGTTACTTTTTTTCTTGTCCGGAGATTTACTTAATAACTAACAGATGGAATCTAATAAAACTGCATACAATGGTAGAGCATAATCAGAGAAAGTTCAGTGTACAAGAACCATAACTCTAATTTACATAATTACAGAGTTATTGCCCTTTGTTACTTTTTCTTGTTCGTAGAGTCTTGTCCGGAGCATAACTTTAAAACTGATTCTTGGAATTTATTAAAACTTCATAGGATGATACAACACATTGAGAGGAAGTGCAGTGTACAGGAACCATAACTCTATTTAATCTAAATACAGAGTTATTGCCCTTTGTTACTTTTTCTTGTCCGGAGAATTACTTAATAACTAACAGATGGAATCTAATAAAACTGCATGCAATGGTAGAGCATAATCAGAGGAAGTGCAGTGTACAAGAACCATAACTCTAATTTACATAATTACAGAGTTATTGCCCTTTGTTACTTTTTCTTATTCGTAGAGTCTTGTCCAGAGCATAACTTTAAAACAAATTGTTGGAATTTAATAAAACTTCATAGGATAATACAACACATTGAGAGGAAGTGCGGTGTATTTTGTTGGTCGGTCGGAAGCCATATTTTGAGTCAAGGTGCTGTTTTGGGGGTATTTATCATCTTCAGTGATAGTTCTAGTTTTTGTTTGATTTTGAGAATTTTAGATAAATTCTTAATTTTTGGTTACATTTCTTTCTAATTGTGATCATTTATTTATCAAATATAATTCTTCGACATATCAAACATGGTTTTGCATGGTGTCAAACATTAGGAAAACCTTTTTTTAAGGTTTTGCTAATTTTGGACTCGGTCAGTTTTAACATTTGCGTTTAGCTCAACGTTAAAGTTACATCATTCAAATCACTTCATACTTCACATATTTGTTAAGAACCATCGTACAATTAGGTTAGATAACTCCATTGTATCCTAAATATGGAGTAATGGCCCTTGATTGACTTAGGAAATTTTATTTTTAAATTATATTTAAATGTATGTATAGCTATTCAGTTGCTTTTACATATAGAGTATATAATATGATTTAATAGTACTTAAGTGCAATATAATGAAATAGTGCTTTATGTGAATAAGCGGCATGTAGTCGAGCGCGCTGTCCTCCGACAGCTCTTGTTACATACAGCACTGTGGAGAGTTTTATAAATGCTGATATGTATATTTGTTCTTTAAGACAAAATCAGTCTACATTGATTTTTTAACCCTTTCATATATAGAAAAAAATCACCAGACAAATTCAAATGGTGTTGAGAACACAGAGCTCCAGATAACGTGCGTATCTGCGTAAATTACGAATGGAAAATCACCAAATACGCACGTGTTTCAAATTCCATGAGTTACAAATACGCATACATTTTGCAATTTACTCATCCGTTCACATTATCATGCGTATCTTCTTTTTTAAATCACTTTATTCACTATTTTTAGAACTAAAATTATGGTTCCCGTTTTCTACATTAGCTTATTATTTACGTAAATCGGAAACCAAATCGATCTTTGTCATTGAAGCGCCTGTAATTTCAAAATGAATTAAATGAAAGCGCTTTTGACGTGATCAGTGTGTATTTGTTGCTTTGCTAATGTGTAATCTCGCGAGACAGTTATAAGGAGAGCTTCATCCAATGGAGTCGCTTTCTACTTGAAGAAATAACACCACGTGATATTTTTCGCAGGCATACAGATCACGTGATTTTTTTCGCGCGCTTTCTTGAAGCTGTAGTTAACATCTCCTTATTTGGAAATCTATTACACAGGAAAGAATTTCTCGTATATGCACCATGCGATACATTTTTACAGGGTTCGAATTTAAGCTCGCAAATTGAGGTGAGATTTCAGGCACCAGCATATTTTTGCGAGTGAAATAATACGCATTTCTAATCGTTGAATTTCTTTGACAAATCGCGGTAATTGCAGTTAATTTTCGAGATTTACTGAGTGGCTGGGAGCATACTTTGCAATATTAGCGTAAGTTTACAATCAATGCATGTCTTGTGTGCATTCCTATTCAACGGCCCCAATATTGATGACGTTTACCGCATAACATTTGGGCTTTCATAAGTCTAAAATTAGTTTTGATTTACATATCGCGAATACGATTGGCTGGAATGGTCACGTGTATAATTTGGGTTTCCCAAGTTGTAATTTTGCACTTAAAGCACACCCCCTACATGATAAAAAGGGCTGTGACCTATCCAAAAAATAATTTCTGTATTTATATGTTTACACTTGAGACCACAAAAAACATTGATACCATAAAACTCTTCAAATTGAAGAGCATATGCAAAACAACAAGGTCACCGATTTAGGTCAGTCACTGAAACAGGGCAGCGTGTACGATGTATATGTCATTCAACATTCATATTAGTTTATTAATCCTCCACTCCAAAAAAATAATATATTTTTCCGACCTCTAAAATGGCTTTATTAAAATACTCATTGTACTTTGGGTGTTACTCATCACTCAAAATTTTCATGAGTAATTACTCCTCTTGCCCAAAAATTATCTGGAGCCCTGGAACATGGTGGCAAAAGGAGAAAATGCTCATAATGATGAGCAATTTCTCCTCTAGCCGCATTGTTTTCAAAAGTTATATGCTGCAGTTGCGTCAAAATGCTCAATTTATTTTAACAACTTAATATGAGACACATAAGGCATATAAGAATCTTCTTGTTTCTCTGATTGTTCTACACTGATGGGAACAAGCATCTCCCGCATAACTGTTCTAATGCGCAAACTTGCCAGAGTCATCACTCTATGATTCTGTTGCATTTAGACCTAATTGCTTAACCCTTTCCCTCATATAGACGCTTTCTGACGCCTCTGCAGCAGATGGCTTTTTGAAAACATAGTGACAAAAGAAGAAATTGCACAAAACGTGCAATTTCTCCTTTTGCCACAATGTTTTCCACTTTTAGTCATAGGTTATCCATTCAATTATGGAGATTTTCTATGTTTTGACAAAATACGTTCAAAGTCGTCTGCTGCAGAATTGTTGTATGAGGGAAAGGGTTAAAGTGAGTCATGACTGCACATGTCTGCAAACTTAAGGTGAATCCAGGGATTAGGGTGAGGATAATTGAACATTTGGAAGGTTGAGTTCACTCCCAAGGATTCAAACATTAGAAGTGTGTTCTGCCTCCATTCTATATCCCTCGCTTCTCTTGAACAAACCTTATGCTGTTGTATACTTACAGGAAAGTCAATGATGAGAAGATGTTGACATACAAAGACTTTATAAAATCGCTAGATGGTGTTGCGTTGAAATCTGTGTTGATGGCTGATTTAGGGTGTTGTCAGGAGGATGATGTACGGCTGTTCACATATCTCCTACCAGATATATACTCACAGGTAAGTTGTGTGGTTCACATTTCTCCTACCAGATATATACTCACAGGTAAGTTGTGTGATTCACATTTCTCCTACCAGATATATACTCACAGGTAAGTTGTGCGATTCACATTTCTCCTACCAGATATATACTCACAGGTCAGTTGTGCGATTCACATTTCTCCTACCAGATATATACTCACAAGTAAGTTGTGTGATTCACATTTCTCCTACCAGATATATACTTGAAGGTCAGTTGTGTGATTGACATATCTCTTACCATATATTCTCTCCGGTTAGTTGTGTGATTCACATTTCTTTTACCAGATATATACTCTCAGATGTTTTCAAATTAGTCTTAAACCTTTTTCACAGATATGACAAATCTGCAATAGATGGATTTGAAAATATTTTGGCAGTTATATGGAAAATCTCTAAATGAAAGGAGAATAATTTAATTAAGTTGACAATTTGTGGTAAAATGCCACAATGATTTCAAGAGTCCTCTGCTGAAAAAGCGTCAAAATGCATGTGGGAGAGGGTTAAAATATATGTGGGAGAGGGTTAAAATACATGTGGGAGAGGGTTAAAATATATGTGGGAGAGGGTTAAAATACATGTGGGAGAGGGTTAAAATATATGTGGGAGAGGGTTAAAATACATGTGGGAGAGGGTTAAAATATATGTGGGAGAGGGTTAAAATATATGTGGGAGAGGGTTAAAATATATGTGGGAGAGGGTTAAAATGTGGGAGAGGGTTAAAATATATGTGGGAGAGGGTTAAAATGCATGTGGGAGAGGGTTAAAATATATGTGGGAGAGGGTTAAAATACATGTGGGAGAGGGTTAAAATATATGTGGGAGAGGGTTAAAATGCATGTGGGAGAGGGTTAAAATATATGTGGGAGAGGGTTAAAATACATGTGGGAGAGGGTTAAAATATATGTGGGAGAGGGTTAAAATGCATGTGGGAGAGGGTTAAAATATATGTGGGAGAGGGTTAAAATGCATGTGGGAGAGGGTTAAAATATATGTGGGAGAGGGTTAAAATATATGTGGGAGAGGGTTAAAATATATGTGGGAGAGGGACAAAATATATACAGATGGGAGAGGGAAACAGAAAAGCCTTGCCAAAAATGGAATAATTTGTGAAAAAAACTTGGGAAAAATGTTAGATAACTAATTATGAACAATATATTCTTTTTCCTTCGTGATTTTCAAAGGTATTTTAGAGACGTTTACTTAGAAAACATCTGAAGAAAGAAACATCTGAAGTATTTGGATAACTCGAAGTTTGCTTTTTATACAGAGTTAAAAACATTGTGAGAAAAAATGCCCTCCTGCAGGTGTAATGAATGTGGTCTGATTGGAGTAGAGGATTAATGTGTTGGGGATAACTAATGCTGCGGTTCTATGTACTGTACGAAAAAAGACTTATTTCTATCTTTCTATTTCAGTTTCCTAGTGTATGCATTGGAAATGCAGACCTGTTATTGTTGATTGTGTCGTCTATAGATGGATCTCAGCTTCAAGAGCTCATTTGTCAAATACTACAAGGAAACCTTATTATGTTCCGTAAAGAGTCTTTCCTCTCTATACTGAGTAAGTTTGTTGATCTACAATTTTTTGTTATTATTAACCTTTTCCCGCGTTCGGGCGCTTTCCCACACCACTGTTGCACAAAATGTTTGAAAACATTGTAGTAAAAGAAGATGAGCAATTTCTCCTTTAGCAAGAAGGATTTCAACTTTAGTCAAAAATTGTTCTTCCATTTATAGCGAGTTTTCCTATTTTTGACTAAAGGTCTGCTGCATATCTGTTGTATGTGTGAAAGAGTTAAAGCAGCATCAGTTTTAACCCTTTCCCTCATACAACAATTCTGCAGCAGACGGCTTTGAACATATTTTGTCAAAAAATAGAAAAATCTCTATAATTGAATGGATAACCTATGACTAAAAGTGGAAAACATCGTGGCAAAAGGAGAAATTGCTCATTTTGAGCAGTTTCTTCTTTTGTCACTATGTTTTCAAAAAGTCATCTGCTGCAGAGGCTTAAGAAAGCGTCTATATGAGATAAAGGGTTAATGCCACACTTCTTACCCTTCTGTATTTTGACATTTTGCCTTACTTACTGAACCTACTGATTGATTATAGGCAGGCAACACATGTGTTATCTTGAACACTCTAATGTCACATGCATCAGAAAACAGTGAAATAAGTGCTTCGGCATGTAAAAGGCACCTGGAAAAGATCAGGGAAAAATGGTGTATATGAACCCTATTAGTGAAATAAGTGCACTAGAACAGATAAAGGAAATGGATGCATCATGAATTGAGAAAAAGGGACAAGATGTGATACAGTTAGAAGAAACTACAAACTTTCGACAAGAGGTGCATGCCATGTTCATGAATCCCCATTTGACCTCCCAAAACCTGTGTATGTTGTTAGTACTCTAAAGAGTAATCTGTGTAAAACCTTTCCCTCATATAGACGCTTTTTGATGCCTCTGCAGCAGACAGCTTTTTTTGAAAACATAGTGACAAAAGAAGAAATTGCTTAAACGAGCAATTTCTCCTTTTGACACAATGTTTTCCACTTTTAGTCATAGGTTATCCATTCAATTATAGAGATTTTCTGTTTTTTGACGAAATATGTTCAAAGTCGTCTGCTGCAGAATTGTCGTATGAGGGAAAGGGTTATACCTGTGGTATTAGTACTCAAAAGAATTGTCTCATTATACATCAGGTCAGAGGGTTCTACCGTATAGGGTTTCTTGTTCCGCCTGCCTTCCCAGGATGACAAATAGGTTTCACTTCTCTAACACTTTCACTTACTGACATATTTGCGTGCAACCAATGTGTTCCTTTGAGCACTCTTGACTTAAAATTAGGGGCTTCACCTAGGATCCTAGGACTATTATGGCATTAACCCTTTCCCTCATACAATAATTCTGCGGCAGACAACTTTGAACATATTTTGTCATAAAATAGAACAATCTCTATAATTGAATGGATAACCTATGACAAAAAGTGGAAAACATTGTGGCAAAAGGAGAAATTGCACGTTTTGTGCAATTTCTTTCTTTTGTCACTATGTTTCAAAAAGCTGTCTGCTGCAGAGGCGTCAGAAAGCGTCTATATGAGGGAAAAGGTTAACAAGAAAGTATGGATAAACAAGATTTTCAGGGTAATCACGAAAGTTGCATGTCACATATTTTTCATTTACCTGATATGATACATGTCGAGTAGTCTTATGTTAAAAAATATATCATCAGATAAGTGTGTCATCTACAAACATGTCGAGTAGTCTATGTAAACAAATATATCACCAGATAAGTGTTGCATCTACAAACATGTTGAGTAGTCTTATGTTAAAAGTCTCATCTACAAACATGTCAAGTAGTCTTCTGTTAACAAATATATCAGCAGATAAGTGTCGCATCTACAAAATTGCAAGTTGAATTTTGATAAAGAGTTGGAAACAGTGTCGTAAAAAAAATTAATGCTCAAATATGTTCAAAGGTTGTCTGCTGCAAAAGCCCCAGGTAAAGGTAGAAGATGGATATCTCAGTTATCATGTTTGTCTTCAATGTTTCACTCTTGATCTCTCTGATGAAGGATATAAGATACTATGTACTTTAAAACATATGTTTACATTTTAGATGCTAGTTTAGATTGGGAAACCCTAGAGCAATACTTTCTCTGGCAGCTTATCACAGCACACAACATACCACTGGAACATATTATGCCCATTCTGCCAAAACTAGACTACCAAAGTAAGCTTATCAAGTTGTTTTATAAACCCATTTACTGAAATTAATTTTTTGTATCGCCTTTCTGTAAAAAGTCATGAAAACAGATCACTTATCTATCTATCTGTCCGTCACACTTTTCATTTGTTTCAGTTTTGCGGATTTACTTCAATGTTGCAATACTTATACTTTGCGACATGTGTTGTCTAGATCTTTTCAAAGTCATCTGCTGCAGAGTTGTTGTATGTGGGAAAGGTTTTAATTTGTTTGGTTTTTTAACAAGATTGCTGATAACTCTTTAATTGTTTACTTATTGTGCTAAATTTGTCTGATTTGAAAACATCATATTGAAAAAATTAATATCTGAACATTTGAAACATTCTGGGAAAGATAAGGTGTAGTCTATATCAGGGTTAATATAATAATTTGTCATTATTTTGTTTCCAGATCATGCGGAAGCTCTGACAAGCATTATGGTTTTGTTAAAACAAGATTGGTAAGTGAACACTTTCTGACCACCTCCGTGGTGTAGTGGTATGATCGATGCCCTTTACAGCAGCAGATCAAGGTTTGACTACCAATCGGGTCATACCTAAGACTTTAAAAATGGTAGTATAGTGACTTCCCTCTTTGGCCGTCAGGGTTATTGTAATGGCATTACGAATGATGCGACAGTGCCAGGATTAGCATACCTGCTGTGATATGACTGAAATTCTGTTGGAAGATGCGTAAAACGCCATAAAAACAAAGTGTATTTTAACTTATCTTTGTACTCTATTCCATTTTTAGCTCCACTGGCTGAAAGCCAGTCGAGCTTATGTCATGGCGAATTGTCCGTCGTGCGTGCGTGCGTGCGTTAACTTTTTCCTTTAAACGACTTCTTCTCCCTAACCACTTGGCCAATTTGGTTGAAACTTCATGGGAAGCATCCTCTCAATGTCCTCTACTAAATTCCTTCAAATTTTTTTGATCCATTCAAAATTCTGGTTTCCATGGCAACCGAAAGAAAAAAATAGTGAGAACTTAAAAAATCTTCTTCTCCGAAAGTGTCAGGCCGATTTTCAAATAATTTTGTAGAAATGTTCCTTGGGTGACCCTTTATTAGATTCCTTCAAGAAATTTTGATTGGGCGAAAAACATGGCCGCCAGGGGGCGGGGCTTTTTTGCCTTATATAGCTATAGTGAAAACTTAAATAATCTTCTTCTCAAAAAGTGTTCAGCAGATTTTCAAATAATTATGTAGAAATGTTCCGTGGGTGACCCTCTATCAGATTCCTTCAAGCCATGTTGATTGGTAAAAAAACATGGCCGTCACAGGGCGGGGCTATTTTGCCTATATGGCTAAAGAGCAAACTTAAAAAATCTTCTCCTCCAAAAGTGTCAGGCCGATTTTCAAATAATTTTGTAGAAATGTTCCTTGTGTGAACCTTAATTAGATTCCTTCAAGAAATGTTGATTGGGCGAAAAACATGGCCGCCAGGGGGCGGGGCTTTTTTGCGTTATATAGCTATAGTGAAAACTTAAAACATCTTCTTCTCCGAAAGTGTTCAGCCGATTTTCAAATAATTTTGTAGAAATGTTCATTGGGTGACCCTCTATCAGATTTCTTCAAGCCATGTTGATTGGTCGAAAAACATGGCCGCCAGAGGGCGGGGCTATTTTGACTTATATGACCATAGTGAAAACTTAAAAAATCTTCTCCTCCGAAAGTGTCAGGCATATTTTCAAATAATTTTGCAGAAACCTTCCTTTGGTGACACTCTACAAGATTCCTTTAAGCCATGGTGGTTGGTAAAAAATATAGCCACCACGGGGCAGGGCTGTTTGGAGATTTTATTTTTGCCTTATGGCCGTGGAGCGATACTGGCCCTCTTGGGCCTCTTGTTTGTAGTATTGGATATAAACTTAATCCTTTCCCACCTACAGATGCATCTCGACATATATGCAACAGATGACTGCTGAAAACATTGTGAGAAATGGAGAATTGGATAATAATGAGCAATTTCTCCATTGTCACCATGTTTTCAACTCTATTCAATTATACTTTCATTCATAGAGATTTTCCTTGGTTTTACCTATAAAATGTTTTAAAGATGCTGAATTATTGTAGGTGGGAATGGGTTAACATTCATTATCTTGACCCCAGAATTGATATAATGTTGTCTCAATTGTTTTTATTTTTAACCCTTTCCCTCATATAGACGCTTTCTGACGCCTCTGCAGCAGACGGCTTTTTTAAAACATAGTGACAAAAGAAGAAATTGCTCAAAACGAGCAATTTCTCCTTTTGCCACAATGTTTTCCGCTTTTAGTCATAGGTTATCCATTCAGTTATAGAGATTTTCTATTTTTTGACAAATTATATTCAATGTCGTCTGCTGCAGAATTGTCGTATGAGGGAAAGGGTTAAGAGTTTATTAGGATGTAAATGAACGTGGAACATCATATGGGAATTTTATCTCAAGTGATATTTGTTATTAGTGGGTAAAATCACATGGAATAGATTCCCTAATTAAGAGTATTAAGAGTTTAATGGAAAATTTATTATGTATTGCATATGAAAATTGATGAAGTTTCTCGTAACAAATGTAATGTTTTGAAAGGAAAGGATCTTGTCTATAAATATCACAGTATAGGTTATGATATCATCCGAGCAATTGATAAGAGTACCATGTGAAATATTTGTTACTTGGAAATATGAATATTGTCATCTGTGTGTGTGTGTGTGTATACAAATATGAATGAATGAATGAATGACATAAACAGTTGTCAGTGATTTCTGTCACAATATATTTAGAAAAAGACAATGAACAATATTGTGCAAATCTTGAATGTCAACAAGTTCAATGAGTGGTATTTCTTTTTCAGTCCCTCGTCAGAGTTAATTCAGCCTATATTGTGCAGGGAATGTAAAAAGAATGACTTTTTCACTGTGTCTGTATTGAACTATTGGGCCCAGGAGTTCGAAGATAAATTAGCGGATTTAATTCACTCACAGTTCTCCAAATTAAACGGGGGTACGCCGAACAAGAAAAGACAAAGGTTTGTATCATTGTATCATTCTTATCACAAATGGAGTTGCGGGGTGATGCAGGGATCAATTTTATGTCATTGGTTATTAAACTCGTTAAATACAGATGACTTTTGACGACTTAAAAAATTACAGAAAAATATAAATATTTAAATATGGAATGTCTCGTCTTCTTATAATTTTTTACAACTTGATCGTGCATGTACAGGTCTTATTTTTTTTATTTAAAAAAGTGAAATTTAAATGTTTTGAGACGTTCCCTGATACCTTATCTTGATACATTAACAGCAAACAATCTTTGAAAATGTGTTTTACAGATGTTGAAGTTTTATCTTCATATGAACCCATCTCTACAAAAGCCAACGATTGGGGCATATACAACAAGCATGAACCCAGATCAACCTGGGCTTGATCTGGCTCTACACTCTTCACTCATGAGTTACAGAAGGTTTAACAAATTATGATATGGAGTGTTGATTTGGCTCTGTTGCATTTATGGCCTAGCCAACCTTAACCCTTTCCAACCTGCAGACACATTTTGACACAATAGCAGCAGGCGACTTTTGAAAACATTGTGGCCAAAGCTTTCTTTTATGGAGATTTTTCAGGTTTTTGTCACCATATTTTCAAAGTTGTCTGCTGTTGTATTTGTTGTATGTGGGAATGGGGTTAATTTACATTTTTCACAAATATTTCCTTGAATATGGCTCATATGTTCCTTAAGGTGGAATCATACCTTTGAAATAACGTCGTTTTTGACGTCAAAACGTACGTTTTTGCGACAATGACAGTGTTGTTAAAGAAATCTCCACTACTTCCTCATTTCAATTTGGATTCGGATAAAATTTACTTTAAACTGAAGAGAATACAATAACCTGTATGATAATATCAATTCTATACATCTGTCATGACAATTAACGTAATATAAAGCGACTTAAAGTAGAAATTTCGCTAGAATATTTTAACAGTAATTTGATTAATTCTGATTTATTTAAAATTCGCCTGAAAGATTTTTTTTAAAATAAAATATAACATAGAACACCTATTCATCTACCATTTGCCAATCTTTCAAGCAAATCTATCGTATCGATTTTTAATAAATCACAATGTCGTTAAACCTCTTGTGAGCGTCGTAACGTTCACTGCGGATTAAACATTGAGACGCATCCAGGGTAATTAAAATGAATACTTATATTTTCCTTATAATTATCAATTTCATTCTAAATTTAAGCTATCCCCTAAAGAATAATGGTAGGTAGTATATATGTGTTTCTATTTAAAGAATTAAAGTAATTACGGTCGTAAATAATTTATCAAAAAAAAAAAAAAAAGATATTTGGATTTGTCATATGTATAAACTGACTCGTTAACTTTCCTGTTCAACTGATGTTCTATATATGAAATATAATTATCACAAATATTATATTTCACCCTTGTTTTTTTTGTATCGTATTTCAGATAACAGTATACAAATGTTGTTCTCAATATGCAATTTTGAGAAATTCGAAGTCTATACCTGTCATGCAAAGCTTTCTTGGTAATCTATCCTTGATAATGTAGTTGTCGTTTGCGGCAAGTTTTTGATTAAATTGTCATGTGTGTTTACACAGCTGCGCAGTTATGTGTGATTAAAGGAATGACCATTACTATCTCATCTTATATTAACATCGATTTAAAGCGAATAATATAAACTCCGTCATGATATATATAGTTCACCTTTTTTTCTTAAATAATTTTAAAGCAAAACTTAGTTTATTTAACAAACTCGCTGACTAATACAGTTATTACCTTATGTCTAATTTACTAACAAATAAATGCCCTAGATATTGCTTTTAAAAGAAATCATTATAGTTCAGAACACCATTATTTCTCCTATTTACTCAAATTTGTTAGAAATATATCGGGCGGACTTTTAGTAAAACGCTATGCCGTAATACTGCTGACGTGCGCCGGTACGCGCACTGTGGAACTGAAAATGAAACACAGCCACCCATCCTTTCTTCTATCTTTCTTTTTTTACTCCATATGTCCCCGTTATTTTAAAACTACCGGTACTTCGTTTTGTCTTGAGAATTGTTTTTTACCCTAAACCCAAATTTCAAGACAAGCTATTGGGTTGATTTTAAGTAAATCACAATGCCATAACACCGTAGAAGATCACACCTTTGGTCACATGTTCGTACCTAATTACTAGTGTTGTCGACACACTTCCAATACTAAAACAAAATGTATCATTACCCGACTATACGCTGTCTACAATTTACAGACACCTGTGCAATGACATCGAAGGCTCACTACATAGTGCAGACAACGATGTGATAGCACTCCACAGGATATGTATGTAGACAATAATAGTGGGTTATTTACCCAAACTATACAGGAAAATATTGTCAATGAACACCTGTTTTCAAACAGCTCTAGGTTGAATTGAACTGCGGAGCTGTGTTAATACAATCATGTCAAAACTTCCATAACATCTTGTACATAAGGTTTTCCAAAGGGAAGAAAGTCAAATAGTTATTCTCGATGTTTTATCATATAAAGTGTTTCCTTAAATAACAAAAGCATAATCACGGATAGAATAGATAGAAAGCTTTGCATGCTGTTCAGTTATAATCTTTGAAGTTCTGAAACTTGCTTTTTGCCTGATTAAGAGAAACGCATTCTGTATTTACTGTTATCTCAAAATACATCACAAAATACCTCGAGTGACAAATATGAAAGTAATATAATATAATATATTAACAATTTCTTCCATGATAATTCTGACGATGCTCTTGTTTGAAGAATCTCGTATCAGAAATGTTGGGTTTTGTAAAATCATGAAACTTCATGTTATATCGAATTACTATTTGATGTTCCCGTATCAATTTGTTTATGTAAATGTATGTATGTAAATGACGAATTACATGTATTCGAATAAGTGAAATAAAATCTATCTATAAGAACTGCAAGCGACGATTTAAGACTAATACTAATACATGGAATGTGAAAAAATGATTTAACAGATAAACAGCGAAGTAGACAGGTCAATTTATATAAAAACATATTTAATATTTAAAGGAGTATAATAGATACAATTTACCACTTTCGTAAAAAAATAAAATTGATTATTTTTATGAAAAATCGGGAGTTCATTTTAATAACCCTGGGTACGTTTCAATTTAAATTCTGCAGTGTACGGTTTGTCGCGTGACAGAGCTTTAACGTCAATGCGATTTACTAAAGATCTGCACGATAGATTTTCTTGAAACTTTGGTAAATGGTAGACAAAAGGTTGTTCTAAATTATATAAGTTTTTTAAAAAAATCTCTCGGGCGAATTTTTAATAAATCTGAAATAACCGAATTACTGTTAAAATATTTTGGCGAAAGTTTCATTTTTACTCCCCTTATGTTACGTTAATTGTCTTGGCAGTTGTATGGAAATTACATCACTACGTAGGTAATTTTATTTTCTTCGGTCTGGTGTTAACTCTTTCCAAATACCACTTCAAACGAGACAGCCACGATGATTTCATTAACGACACTGTCATTGTCGTAAAATACGTACGTTTTGACGTCAAAACGATGTTATTTCAAAGGTATGATTCCACCTTAACCAGACACATATCAACTATATGATACATTTTTTGTTCTTACAGGCCAGGATCAACGGCTAAGAAGGAAACTCCATCCGCTGACCAAATTCTTTCACATTTAGATCATATGAGACAAATATGTCGGAATATTTCATGTAAGTTAACTGTTTACATTCAACAATTCATCTTTGACCCTTTCCCTCATACAACAAATCTGCAACAGATGACTGGAAACATATTAGTAAAATCTTTTTAAAACAGAGTGTATTCAATGGGCTTGGAACATTTTTGCGAAAGGATGGAATTCTCATTATTTCTTCTCTTGCCACCATGTATTGAAATGTTTTCTGCATTCTGGAAACTTACAGACTTTGGAGAGTATTAAAGAGGAATCAGAGGTTTCAATATATAAAGATTAGTAACTTTTTCCCTTGTGTAAATAACTCTCAAAACTTTCACAGCAAATGGTAGAGCATCTGCCTCGGTATCTCAGTAGGTAGTGATGCGGGCTTTCAATTCAGGGGTTGCAAGTTTGAACCCCAGCTTGGGCAACATTTGTTCTGACATTTAATAAAAGTCAATGTGACAAGCGTCATTCTGCTTTCACCAATGGGCTAACAGTCTATGTGGAAAAGCAGCCAGTTGCTTGAAAAGTATGTTGTGTGGAGTACTGGTGTGAGAAAACTAGGAAATACATGGGTATGTGAACTAGCACTGCGATATGACTGAAAAATTGTTGAAAACTGCGTTAATTCTCAGAACTCACCGACCTGCTTTGCCTTCTTTATAAACAACCTAATTGACGGATTAAAGACTTTGCATAAAGGGGTCAAGTTTGGGGATAAAGAAATATGCTGTCTTTTCTATGCTAGACTATATTCAAAATTGGTGCAGAAAATGGTGTTTAATCGTAAAGAAAACAAAGACTAATGTAATGCACTTCAGATATAAAGGCAGGGAAAGGAGCAATTTTGAATTTAGTCTAGGTGGTTCTGTACTGAATTTTACAAAAGTATATAAATACTTAGGAGTTTATTTTCATGAAAACCTTACTCATGATAATGCAATTGATATATTATCAAAATCTGGTGGTAGAGCATTGGGGTTAGTTGTTCCAAAAATACACAGTAATAAGAACATTGGTTATAAAACATATGGTAAATTATACGACTCATGTGTTGTCCCAGTGATAGATTATTGTTCAGGGGTAATTGGTTTCAAAAGTCATCCAAAAATTGATTACATCCACAATAGAGCTATACGGTATTTCTTAGGTGTGCATAGATTTGCCCAAATTGTGGCGATTACCGGAGATATGGGGTGGTTATCACCTACGCAGAGACATTGGCTAAACATGATGCAATTATGGAACAGACTTATCAAAATGGATGAAGCTCGACTTACGAAAAATATTTTTAATTATGATTACGATGTTTCAGGCAAAACATGGACTTCAGAAATTAAATCTATTTTTCAAACTATAGGATTTTTAGATCATTATACAAACAAAAGAATAGTAGACATAAAACAAGTCGAAGAGTCTCTTAAAAATAAAAATTCACAGGACTGGTCTCATAAAGTACAGTCAGTTTCAAAATTGAGAAACTATATTATTTTCAAAAATGATGATTGTATGGAAAAGTATCTGATCTCAAACATGTCTAAGTTAGAAAGATCTCACCTTGCACAATTTAGATTTGGCATTTTACCAATAAGAATAGAAACCGGAAGATTTACAAGGCTCAACATATCTGAAAGGGTCTTGTCAAATTTGTAATAATGGTTCAATTGAAGACGAGATCCAATTTCTTTTGACGTGTCCTGCCTGTGACGATCTGAGAGGATTGCTCATCAGCAGGGCACAACAAAAGAATCCATCCTTCAACACACTTTCTAACCTAGACAAGTTTAAATTTTGTGTTTTCTAATTATATAATCAAATTGCCAAATTTCTTGTCGGATCAATGATAAAAGGACGTGGTTTTCTATAGAAATGAATAATTCTTATGCATGTAAATTATAATCTTTGATATTCCTTTCAAATTTTTTCTTTCTTCTTTCTTTTTCTTTCTTCTCTTTTTATCTCTTTTTTACCTTATCTGTAAATATTGTTTATCAAAAGTGACTTATAGGCCCTACGCGGCCGGGTGTTTATATTGTTTGATGTTTGTATTTGTAAACTATGTACACATGTCACTATAATAAGATATTACTTACTTATAGTATATATGTTCAATAGCTAATATGTTATTTTATTTCTGTTTTAGTTTTAAACCATGAAAGTATTCAACATGCCCTGCAGCAAATTCAAGTTACAGCCAGTGAGATGCAAAAAACAAAGTAAGTGGTTTAACCCTCTCCCTCATATGACAATTCTGCAGCAGACGACTTTGAACATATTTTGTCACAAAAAACGAAAATCTCTATAATTGAATGGATAACCTATGACTAAAAGTGGAAAACATTGTGGCAAAAGAAGAAATTGATCGTTTTGAGCAATTTCTTCTTTTGTCACTATGTTTTCAAAAAGCCATCTGCTGCAGAGGCGTCAGAAAGTGTCTACATGAGGGAAAGTGTTAAAACATCATGTGTTTGTGTTGTCAGCCTGTAGAAAAGGCAGACAGGGATAACTTCTCTGTTGTCTGTCTGTCCAGCTTTGTGTTGTCAGCCTGTAGGAATGAAGTGTAATACTTAGAGAGAACTTTTCTGTTATCTGTCTGTCAAGCTTTGTGTTCTTGACAGGTGAACAATCTGTTCTAGCAGTCAAAAAAGCGTTAAATCTGTAATAAAGATAACCTGTATTTACCAGTCATTTAGATAACAAGTATTTAGTAGTTATTTAGATTACCTGTATTTAATAGTTATTTAGATGACCTTTATTATCCCCTCGGTTACGAAGTAAGCGAGAAAGGGATATAGTAACGGGACCGTCCGTATGTATGTGTGTCCGTCCGTCCGTCCGTCCGTCCTTCCGTCCGTAACAAACCTTGTCATCACTCTACACTAACCATTTCTTGACAGATCTTAACCAAACTTGGTATAAAGTAAGTATATGGTAACATCTTGAAGCCTATTGATTTTCAAGGTCATAGGTCAAAGGTCAAGCCCAAAATTGGACTTGCAATATTTTCAGCTGTGGCAACCTTGTCACCACTCTACACTGACCATTACTTGACGGATTTTAACAAAACTTGGTATAAAGTTACTTTATGATAATATCTTGAAGCCTATTGATTTTCAAGGTCATAGGTCAAAGGTCAAGCTCAAAATTGGACTTACAATATTTTCAGCTGTGACAGCCTTGTCACCACTCTACACTGACCATTCCTTGACCGATCTTTATAAAACTTATTATACAGTTAGTTTATGATAATATTTGAAGCCTATTGATTTTCAAGGTCATAGGTTAAAGGTCAAGCCCAAAATTGCACTTACACTATTTTCAGCTGTGGCAACCTTGTCACCACTCTACACTGACCATTACTTGACAGATTTTAACCAAACTTGGTATACAGTTACTTTATGATAATATCTTGAAGCCTATTCATTTTCAAGGTCATAGGTCAAAGGTCAAACTCAAAATTGGACTTACAATATTTTCAGCTGTGGCAGCCTTGTCACAACTCTACACTGACCATTCATTGACCGATCTTAATAAAACTTATTATACAGTTAGTTTATGATATGTCTTGAAGCCTATTGGTTTTCAAGGTCATAGGTCAAAGGTCAAGCCCAAAATTGGACTTGCAATATTTTCAGCTGTGGCAACCTTGTCACCACTCTACACTGACCATTACTTGACGGATTTTAACAAAACTTGGTATAAAGTTACTTTATGATAATATCTTGAAGCCTATTGATTTTCAAGGTCATAGGTCAAAGGTCAAGCTCAAAATTGGACTTACAATATTTTCAGCTGTGACAGCCTTGTCACCACTCTACACTGACCATTCCTTGACCGATCTTTATAAAACTTATTATACAGTTAGTTTATGATAATATTTGAAGCCTATTGATTTTCAAGGTCATAGGTTAAAGGTCAAGCCCAAAATTGCACTTACACTATTTTCAGCTGTGGCAACCTTGTCACCACTCTACACTGACCATTACTTGACAGATTTTAACCAAACTTGGTATACAGTTACTTTATGATAATATCTTGAAGCCTATTGGTATAAAGTTACTTTATGATAATATCTTGAAGCCTATTGATTTTCAAGGTCATAGGTCAAAGGTCAAGCTCAAAATTGGACTTACAATATTTTCAGCTGTGACAGCCTTGTCACCACTCTACACTGACCATTCCTTGACCGATCTTTATAAAACTTATTATACAGTTAGTTTATGATAATATTTGAAGCCTATTGATTTTCAAGGTCATAGGTCAAAGGTCAAGCCCAAAATTGCACTTACACTATTTTCAGCTGTGGCAACCTTGTCACCACTCTACACTGACCATTACTTGACAGATTTTAACCAAACTTGGTATACAGTTACTTTATGATAATATCTTGAAGCCTATTCATTTTCAAGGTCATAGGTCAAAGGTCAAACTCAAAATTGGACTTACAATATTTTCAGCTGTGGCAGCCTTGTCACAACTCTACACTGACCATTCATTGACCGATCTTAATAAAACTTATTATACAGTTAGTTTATGATATGTCTTGAAGCCTATTGGTTTTCAAGGTCATAGGTCAAAGGTCATGCCCAAAATTGAACTTGATTGAACTTACAATATATCTCAGCTGTGGCAACCTTGTCACCACTCTACACTGACCATTCCTTGACAGATCTTATCCAAACTTGGCATACAGTTAGTTTGTGACAATATTTTGAAGCCTATTGATTCAAGGTCATAGGTCAAAGATCAAAGTCAAAAATTGGACTTAAATATTTAGATCACAAGAGAACTCAATGTGATGATTGAAAGCCGAGGGGATGCATCCGCTTTGCGGTGCCCTTGTTTAGTTGTTATTTAGATGATCTGTATTAAGTAGGTATATAGATTACCTGTATTAAGAAGTTATTTAGATGACCTGTATTTAGCAGTTATTAGATTACCTGTATTTAGAATTTATTGAGATGACCTGTATTTAGCAGTTATTAGATTACCTGTATTTAGCAGTTATTAGATTACCTGCCTTTAGTAGTTATTAGATGACCTGTATTTAGCAGTTATTAGATTACCTGTATTTAGCAGTTATTAGATTACCTGCTTTAAATAGTTATTAGATTACCTGTATTTAGCAGTTATTAGATGACCTGTATTTAGCAGTTATTAGATTACCTGCTTTTAGTAGTTATTAGATTACCTGTATTTAGCAGTTATTAGATTACCTGTATTTAGAATTTATTTAGATGACCTGTATTTAGCAGTTATTAGATTACCTGTATTTAGAATTTATTTAGATGACTTGTATTTAGCAGTTATTAGATTACCTGTATTTAGCAGTTATTAGATTACCTGCTTTTAGTAGTTATTAGATGACCTGTATTTAGCAGTTATTAGATTACCTGTATTTAGCAGTTATTAGATTACCTGCTTTTAGTAGTTATTAGATTACCTGTATTTAGCAGTTATTAGATTACCTGTATTTAGAATTTATTTAGATGACCTGTATTTAGCAGTTATTAGATTACCTGTATTTAGAATTTATTTAGATGACTTGTATTTAGCAGTTATTAGATTACCTGTATTTAGCAGTTATTAGATTACCTGCTTTTAGTAGTTATTAGATGACCTGTATTTAGCAGTTATTAGATTACTTGTATTTAGCAGTTATTAGATTACCTGCTTTTAGTAGTTATTAGATGACCTGTATTTAGCAGTTATTAGATGACCTGTATTTAGCAGTTATTAGATTACCTACTTTTAGTAGTTATTAGATTACCTGTATTTAGCAGTTATTTAGATGACCTGTATGTAGTAGTTATTTAGATTACCTGTATTTAGAATTTATTTAGATGACCTGTATTTAACAGTTATTAGATTACCTGTATTTAGCAGTTATTAGATTACCTGTATTTAGTAGTTATTAGATGACCTGTATGTAGTAGTTATTTAGATGACCTGTATTTAGCAGTTATTAGATTACCTGTATTTAGTAGTTATTAGATGACCTGTATGTAGTAGGTATTAGATGACCTGTTTGTAGTAGTTATTAGATGACCTGTATGTAGTAGTTATTAGATTACCTGTATGTAGTAGTTATTAGATGACATGTATGTAGTAGTTATTAGATTACCTGTATGTAGTAGTTATTAGATGACCTGTATGTAGTAGTTATTAGATGACCTGTATGTAGTAGTTATTTAGATGACCTGTATTTAGCAGTTATTAGATTACCTGTATTTAGTAGTTATTAGATGACCTGTATGTAGTAGGTATTAGATGACCTGTTTGTAGTAGTTATTAGATGACCTGTATGTAGTAGTTATTAGATTACCTGTATGTAGTAGTTATTAGATGACATGTATGTAGTAGTTATTAGATTACCTGTATGTAGTAGTTATTAGATGACCTGTATGTAGTAGTTATTAGATGACCTGTATGTAGTAGTTATTTAGATTACCTGTATTTAGAATTTATTTAGATGACCTGTATTTAGCAGTTATTAGATTACCTGTATTTAGCAGTTATTAGATTACCTGTATTTAGTAGTTATTAGATTACCTGTATGTAGTAGTTATTATATTACCTGTATGTAGTAGTTATTAGATGACCTGTATGTAGTAGTTATTAAATTACCTGTATGTAGTAGTTATTAGATGACCTGTATGTAGTAGTTATTAGATTACCTGTATGTAGTAGTTATTAGATGACCTGTATGTAGTAGTTATTAGATGACCTGTATGTAGTAGTTATTTAGATTACCTGTATTTAGAATTTATTTAGATGACCTGTATTTAGCAGTTATTAGATTACCTGTATTTAGCAGTTATTAGATTACCTGTATTTAGTAGTTATTAGATTACCTGTATGTAGTAGTTATTAGATTACCTGTATGTAGTAGTTATTTAGATTACCTGTATTTAGAATTTATTTAGATGACCTGGATTTAGCAGTTATTAGATTACCTGTATTTAGTAGTTATTAGATGACCTGTATGTAGTAGTTATTAGATGACCTGTATGTAGTAATTATTAGATGACCTGTATGTAGTAGTTATTAGATTACCTGTATGTAGTAGTTATTAGATTACCTGTATGTAGTAGTTATTAGAATATAACGATTTTTAAAGAGCGCACTCTTTGACTCAACATGAATCCTATTTCAGGTTTTCCAAAAGATCTCTACTGACTTTGTTGTGTCCATCTTATTAAAGGAATATATGTTTCTTGTTTAAAATTTAAGTCTACAGAGATCATTGTTAGATTGAAATTTAGAATCAAGGAGTGCGTTTGTTTTGTTAAATATAAGATATAAGAAGTAAAAATTCTGATGCATTTAAATGGTTTGTTAAGTTCAATCCCGGTTGTGACTGATTGAGGCGGGTTTTATTGTATGAAAGCTAAACTATGACTGATTCAAATTTTCATTTTCAATGTTACAGATTTAGTGATTTATTAGCCCTTGCAGAAGATATAGAGAATTTAAAGTCAACTCGTGTGTTGAGGGGGTTACCAGGGAGACGTGCAGCTGCTGCTGCAGCATCAACTACTACTACCACTACCAATCAGTCATCATCATCATCATCATCGTCATCATCATCTTCGTCATCAAACACAAACCCTAACACAACCATGAGTTCCAAATCATCCAAAAGTCGTAAACATCTGGAAGATTCGGAAACTGAATCATCAAGTAGCGAGGTGAGTTCTTCTACAAGGCAAACATATGGAAAAGTGGTATTATTAAATAGAGTTGAAACATTGTGACAATAGGAAGAATTGCTCATTACGAGCAATTCCTCCATTGGCCACAATGTTTTCCAAATTTGATCTGCTGCAAATGTGTCTGCATGTTAAAATGGGTTAAACCTTTCTTTGAAGGAGGCCAAGATAATATAGATTTAACCCTCATGATTTCTTCTTTTGATATTAAATATGTATTCAACTTTATGAAATAATTGTCCTTGCATTTCTACAGATTTTCCATAATATGTCTTCAAATATAAGTCATTATATCTCTAAAATTAAAGGTTATTACATTTCAAAAGGTAAGTAATAACATCTCAAAAAGTAAAATAAAAAGTTATTTATCTCAAAAAGTAAATTATTATATTTTGAAAAGTAAAAGTTATTATATCTCAAAAGGTTAGTCATTATATCTCAAAAATAAGCTATTATTTCTCAAGCAGTAAAAGTTGTTATATCTCAAAAAGTAAACTTATAATTTTAATACATCATTGGAAACTTAGTCTGCTGCTAAGGCATCAAATGTAGCCTTATCAGGGAATATATAAATAATTTGCTTCATGCAGAGGCATTTTTATGTACCTGAAATTTTCAAAATGAAATGAGCAATTTCCACTATGGCGACTATGCTTTCAATTTGATTGAATGGTTTTACTTTCCATATTTGCCAAAACGCTTCAAAAGTCATCTGCAGTGGATTTATAGTGCAAGAAATGTTTGAATAATGTTGGCCATATGAGATGAGTTAGAGAAGGATCACTGAAAAAGGATATAGAGTTTATTTACCATTCAATTCCATCCCAAATGTTTATTATTAGCTGGGAAATTCATTTATCAAATGTTCACTGGAAAATATTTAACATTTCAAATCAATTTATTATTAAAATTGATGTAGTTTCTCATAACTGATGTTAAACTTTGATGACAAATCTGTATTTATGTCACTTTCATGACGGGAATATGTATCTTAACCCTTTCCCACATATAGACATATTCTGCAGCAGACGACTTTGAACATATGTCACCAAACCAAATTGAAGGAAAATCTTGTTAACACTCTGGAAGCGATAATTTAAATTTGAGCATGTTGAAACTTTATCAGAATGAATTTCATAATGATATCTAGACCAAGTTTGAATATGGGTCATGTTGGGTAGAAATCTAGGTCACTAGGCGAACTTGAAGGGAAATCTTGTAAACACTCTAGTATTAGCTTACCTGACCGCAAAATGAGTTATTGTCATTGACTATGTGGTTAGCCACCATGGCAATGGCCCTCTTGATCTTAAACCTTTCCCTCATATAGACGCTTTTTGACGCCTCTGCAGTAGACGGCTTTTTGAAAACATAGTGACAAAAGAGGAAATTGCACAAAACGTGCAATTTCTCCTTTTGCCACAATGTTTTTCCACTTTTTGTCATAGGTTATCCATTCAATTATGGAGATCTTCTATTTTTTGACAAAATACGTTCAAAGTCGTCTGCTGTAGAATTGTCGTATGAGGGAAAGGGTTAAAAGTTAAAAAAGGTATATAATAAAAGTAAAAGTATGTTGCAGTACCGTTATCTGGCTGAGTATTGTCCACTAGGGAAATTTAACCCTTTCCCTCATATAAACGCTTTTGGACGCCTCTGCAGCAGACAGCTTTTTGAAAACATAGTGACAAAAGAAGAAATTGCACAAAACGTGCAATTTCTCCTTTTGCCACAATGTTTTCCACTTTTAGTCATAGGTTATCCACCATTATAGATATTTTCTGTTTTTTGACAAAATGCATTCAAAGTCGTCTGCTGCAGAATTGTCGTATGAGGTAAAGGGTTAATAAGTGTCTCACGAGATATCAATTTTCAATGCCCCTCTTTATACAATACCCCATCTAATATCTCTACTGCAGCATAATATTCCCGATATATTTCAGGACGATAATATCAAACCAAGAGCAAAGAAGAGGAAGAAAGCTTTACCAGTGGATGATGACAGTGACTGAGTTGAACAGTGCTTGTATTAACAGTGAATACTTGTGACAGATTGGGACTCGGATCACGGTCATCTTCATGCACAACAGCTGTAACTGGAACCTAAAACAGCATGGAGTTACAGCAGTTTGACATGATTCTACGGACTTCAAGGATCTCAGATAGTTTAATTTAGATACAAAATAATGAACATTTGGGAATGGAAATTAACAAGGTAGAATTGGAAGATTTCTGTGTCAAACTCTGGCAGGATATAGTAAATGACGTAGTGCAAGTTGGAAATAACACAATATTTCTGTGTCGATCTGTGAAGTGGAAAAAAAGAAGGATGCTCTACACTTCAAAGGAATGTTTCGGCATGACATTTACAAGAGAGAAGTTATGGAAGATTTTTATACCTAGCTTTTAAGTGGAAAAAGAAAGATTCATAGAAAGCTAGATAACAAAACTTCAAAGTGGCAATTTACAAAAAGAAATTGTGAGTTATGTGTCTTGCTCAAAATGGGAACACAAAGAAATTACACAAAGTTTTTCTCAGTCACACTAAACGTTTCATATTCTGTGATGAGAGGATTGTATTGTACTGCAAACTTACAATGAAAACTGTTTCTCTTTTTGTTTAATAATTTGTTACAAATAGTGCTATTACCCGGAAAAGGACGGTTAACCCTTTCCCACAAACAACAATCTGTAGCAGACGACTTTGAAAACAAAAATATGGAAAATCTCTTTAAATGAAACTTCTTAAAATTAAGAACATTTTTTCCTTTGGTCACAATGTTTTCAACTTAATTCAATAATTTAATTTAAGTTTCATTTAAAGAGATTTTCCGTATTTTTGTTTTCAAAGTCGTCTGCTACAGATTGTTGTTTGTCAGAACGGGTCTACACGTGTGGAAAGGTTATGTGAACTGTTATTCCTTGAATCTGTATTTCATCTTTCTCAGGCAACTAGTGTGATTTGTTGTAGATGGTGGAATAGTGAGAAATGTTTTGTTATGAACGATAATTGTGAACATTCATGCTGGACATTTGATTTGCTTGATGAAATTGATTATTATTTAGCTGTGTAACGGGGGAAAAAGCTCTTAACCCTTTCCCTGATATAGACGCTTTCTGATGCCTCTGCAGCAGACGAATTTTGAAAAACACTGTGACAAAAGAAGAAATTGCTCAATACGAGCAATTTCTTCTTTTGCCACAATGTTTTCAAATCTTTTCAGTCATTATACCTACATTTATAGACCTTTTCTGTGTTTTTGCCAAGATGTTTTCAAAGAAGTCTGATGCAGATTTGTTGTATGGGGGAAAAGCTCTTAATCCTTTCCCACATTCAGACGACTTTTGAAAACACTGTGGCATAAGGAGAAATTGCTTAAATTAGCAATTTCCTCTTTTGCCACAACACTTTCAACTATATTCAATAATTCTTCTTTCATTTATAGAGATTTCCCATATTTTTGACTAAATATTTTCATAGCCATCTCATTTGTTGAATGTGGGAAAGGATTAATACTAACTCTAACAAGAGACTGGTTATAGATGCACACAGATTTGCCAGTCTTCGTGGCCTGGCTATGTGTCATGTATTGCAAGTCGTCTATAACATTTTTTTTAAAAGGCTTTGAAAACATTCAATGTAAAAACCTACATCTTTTTGGTAACATGCAAAACAGGTGTAATTACATTTTTAAGCAAGATGTAGTTACAATCAGTTTGCATGAAACCATAAATCTGTGAAGTTTTCAAGTGCATGAAACCATAAATCTGTGAAGTTTTCAAGAACTTTCTGCCACCTTGGAAGTGGCCTATTTAGCAGAATAAATTGTTAATGATTAGCAATTTTTCCTTTTGCCAAAATTTCAATATTCTTTCCAACGTTGGACAAAAGTCACCGTGACAAGGGTCATTCGTCTTCCACCAATGGGCCAAAAGTAATTTGGAAAAGCTGCAAGAGAGTGTGTTGTGTGGAGTACTGGTATGAGAAAACCAGGAAATACAGGAGTAGGTGAACTGGCCGCCGTGATATGACTGAACTATTTTCAACGGCGTTAAACCCCAATCAATTAATCAAGATCTAAAATCTGAAATAAAATGAAATCTAAGTTGTGCTTAGTAGGTACGGAGCCCTTTATTTGTTTGTACCATTTTGATGATTGCCACGAGTGATAATTTGTCGATGAAAACATTGTTTGCAGAGGAGAAATTGAGCCTCCATACTTAACCCTTTCCAACATGTAGACACATAAGATTCGTCTGCAGCAGACACTTTTTGAAAACATTGTGGTAAAAGAAAAGCTCATTGTGGTAAAAAGAAATTTCTCCTTCTTGCAACAATTTTCTAATAATTAAACTTTCCCTTGTACTTGTAGAGGTTTTATAGTCATCTGCTGCTGCCGATTTGTTGTATGTCGGAAATGATAAACCCTTTCCCTCATATGGCAATTCTGCAGCAGACGACTAAAACATATTCTGTCAAAAAATAGAAAATCTCTATTATTGAATGAATAACCTATGACTAAAAGTGGAAAACATTGTGGCAAATGGAGAAATTGCTTGTTTTGAGCAAATTCTTCTTTTGTCACTATGTTTTCAAAAAGCCGTCTGCTGCAGAGGCGTCAGAAAGCGTCTATATGAGGGAAAGGGTTAAAAGTACAAGCTTTAGACCCCTCTGCAGCAGACGACTTGGGAAAGCATTAATGGGGAAAAACAAATCACACAAAACAAGTGAGTTTTTCAATTGCTCAAAGTTGTTTGTTTTGTTTTTAGCTCACCTGATCATGAAATGCATGGCAATCTATTGTGATCACTCAACATCTGGATTCAGTTTGTCCACAATTTCTTTTAAACAACCTTTGGTGGTTCTCTTTCATAGGTGCCCTCAACCTGGGACCACTTATACGGTCCCAGCCTCAACCAAGATTGATGAAAATACTGCTGCCAGTATTGGCCAAATTTGAAAATAATTTTGCATAATGTTTCTTGGTAAATCTCTACCGATGTTGTTAAAATTGGTCTGATCTTCTGAAAAACATGGCCACCAGGGGGTGGGACATGTTTGTCTCTATTAATGTTAATGAAGGGATAACCTTTAAAATCTTCTTGTCCAATAGTACTGGCTCAATTTCAAAATAATTTGGCACAATTGTATTTTGGATGACTCTTAACAAAGATTTTCAGGTTATTTTTTTCCTGTTATATGTATAGAGTAAGAACATTTAAAAATGACTTAACAATTCTATTATCAGGTGAGCTATAGTCTTTATACACAAATCAGAGTCCTCTTGTTATCAATTCAAATTTACCACAATTTTGAATACATCAATGAGAGGGTTAATTTTTAATTCAAAATGGATTGTCAAGTAAAATATCATGTCAATTTGTGTGTGCAGCTGATTATTTTTTAACGAATGAAATCTGTTGTCAAATATGGGCTTTCATGCTGTTTGTATATTAACTTTTGAATGAAATTCATGTCAACAAATATAAACCTGAACAAGTGTTGTTTCTTGTTTTTATATGTGAATAATCCATTTTGATTTTAAGCTCACCTGAGCTTAGCTCAAGGTGAGTTATTGTGATCGCCTTTTGTCCGTTGTGCGTCGTCCGTCAACATCTTCTCCTCAGTAACTAGTGGGTCAATTGAGATGAAACTTCACAGAAAGCATCATCTCAATTAACTTACCAGAATTCCTTTACATTTTTGGGATCCATGCAGAATTCTGGTTTCCATGGCAACGAAACAAAAAAAACTTCAAAATTTTTCTTCTCCAAAACTGGTTGGCAGATTTTTAAATAATTTTGTAGAAATGTTCCATGAATGACCCTCTATAAAATTCCTTCAAGCCATTGTTGATTGTTCAAAAAACATGGCCACCAGGGGGCGGGGCTATTTTGCCTCATATGGCTATAGTGAAAACTTAAAAAATCTTCTCCTCCAAAAGTGTCGGGCCGATTTTCAAATAATTTTGTAGAAATGTTCCTTAAGTGACCCACTATCAGATTCCTTCAAGCCAAATTGATTGGTCGAAAAACATGGATGCCAGGTGGCGGGGCTGTTTTGCCTTATATGGCTAAAGTGAAAACTTTAAAAATCTTTTCCTCCGAAAGAAGCCCACTTTCAAAAAACAAGAGGGCCATGATGGCCCTATATCGCTCACCTGATTTAACCCTTTCCCACATGCAGACGCATTTCAACACAATAGCAGCAGACGACTTTTGAAAACATTGTGGCCAATGGTTAAATTGCTCATGATGAGCAATTTCACCTTTGGCCACAATGTTTTCCACTTATAGTCATTGGTTATCCATTCAATTATAGAGATTTTCCAATTTTTGACAAAATATGTTTAAAGTCGTCTGCTGCAAATTAGTTGTATGAGGGAAAGGGTTAATAGAACTTCAATAGTTTTCAAAGATTTTACTCTTTTTAGGCCAAAACTTTTGATCAAGAAGATTTTTAAAGTTTTAACAATGCACATATAAGGAAAACAAGCTTCGCCCCCTGGTGGCCATGTTTTTCAACGGATCAAAAATATTTAAACAATCTTGGTAAAGGGTGCCCCAAGGAACATTTGTGCAAAATAATTTTTAAATCGGGGGCCAGTACTTTTGGACAAGAAGATTTTTAAAGTTTTAACAATGCACATATAAGGAAAACAAGCTCCGCCCCCTGGCCGCCATGTTTTTCAACGGATTGGAAATATTTGTACAATCTTGGTAAAGATTGCCCCAAGGAATATTTGTGCAAAATAATTTTTAAATCGGGCCAGTACTTTTGGACAAGATTTTTTAAGATTTGGCAATTTTCCCCCTTTCTGATGCCGCAGCAACCAAAGTTCTACTTGGAATTAATTTCTTTGAACAACTTTGAAAGAGTTCTACCTAAGGACCATTCCTGTGAAGTTATTTTGAAATCTGTTTATTGGTTTAGTAGGAGAAGTCATTTGTAGGAAATTGTTAACAAACGCCGACGACGACGCAGACGACGCCGGACGGTGAGTGATCACAAAAGCTCACCTTGCACTTCGTGCTTAGGTGAGCTAAAAATGTAGAAATGTTCCTTGGGTGACATTCACCAGTATTCCTTCAAATTGTTGGGATCCATGCAGAATTCTGGTTTCCATGGCAACTAAACGAAAAAACTTCAAAATTCTTCTTCTCCCAAACTGGTTGGCAGATTTTCAAATAATTTTGTAGAAATATTCCTTGGATGTCCTTCAAGCCATGTTGATTGGTAAAAAAACATGGCCTCCAGTCATGCAAGCGCACATTTGGCTGGTTTTCGAAAGGAACCGAGCTCTCATCAATTTTGAATTGCTATCCAAGTTTGGTGAAGATCAGATAGTAAATAGAGCCTCTTTTATGTTCAATTATATATTATAGCAATTTTGGCAATTTTGGCAAATTCAATGGCCATAATCCAGCCTTGCATGGGCGGATCAGGCTGGTTTGCAAAAGGAACCAAGCTCTCATCAATATTTAACTACTATCTAAGTTTGGTGAAGATGGACTAGTAGGCTCTATTGTGTTCACAAGCTGTATAGCAATTTTGACAATTTCAAGGGCCATAATCCAGTCTTGCATGGGCGGATCTGGCTGGTAAGCGAAAGGAACCGAGCTTGCATGGGCGGATCTGCGAAAGGATATTTAACTACTGTAAAAGTTTGATGGATCAAAACTGAAGACTATCGCATTCACAAGCTGTATTATAGCAGTTTTTACAACTTCAAGGGCCATAATCCAGTCATGCAAGGGCACATCTGTCTGATTTTCAAAAGGAACCTCTCATCAATATTTAACTACTATCCAAGTTTGGCGAAGATCAGATAGTAAATGGAGCCTCTATTGTGTTCAAAAGCTCTATTATAGCAATTTTGACAATTTCAAGGGCCATCATCCAGTCTTGCATGGGCGGATCTGTGAAAGGAACCAAGCTCTTATGGATATCTAACTACTGTATAAGTTTCTGGCCAGATTGCTCTAGCAATTCCAGTCTATAGATTGGCGATGTCCGTCGGTCAACATTTTGGTTAAAGTTTAAGGTCGAGGCAAAATCTCAGCACTGGAAAGGGTTACAAACTTGAAACTTTGCCTGAAGGTAACCAGTAACAAGTTCTATTGATTTCTATGGTTACTTTGACCTTGACCTATGTTTGCTGATTTTCAAGGTCAAATTGCCGACAATCCGGCCTTACCGTCTTCAGCAGTTTCTTGTATCGAGATACAATCAAAACTGAAGACTATCGCGTTCACAAGCAATTGTTTACGGTCGGACGCACGCATGACGGACACCACGGCATCAGCCATTCACATAAGTTAACAAGAATGTTTACAAGCCTGGGAAGTTGTGCACCTTGGGTTTTGCCCAATACATGAAGAGCTATGTGCAGAATTATGGTCCGAGACATGCTGAAGTCACTGAAGTTGTGCCTGCTTTAAATCAAAGACGGTTTGCCGAGCCATGACCTACATATAGCAGATATAAAAATAAGTATGCAGACACAATTGCAAGTGCAAATGTCACGGCCATCATAGTTTTTAACAGAAATAAGATTAATTATTTTTCTCCAAAGGAAAAAAAGCTAATTATTCTGTTACAGTTTTTCACTGAGCTAAAAAATTCTCACAATGAGCAATTCAATAATATACTTTTATTGATAAGACATTTTCCATATTTATTCCTAGGTGCTCACAAAGTCGTCTGCTACAGATTTGTTATATGTTGTAAATGGTTAAACTGGCATTAAGAACAAAATATCAAATTAGGTTTAATTTTCACATACTCTTTATTCATTTTGAGAATTCGATTCATAAATCATTCCAGAAAAAGTAAGTCAATTTATTATTCTTTCTCTGATAAGACATATATAGTAATAAAGAAATGAGAAAATAGTGAGCTATCTGGCAAAAAAATCTCTTTTTGAGCAATGTTTCCAAACCCTGTCTGTTTAAGGCAGAGTTGGCTATATTTGAAATATCACGCTTGTCTGCTGCAAATGAAGTTTTGAAAAGGAGTAAATGCTTAAATTGAGCATTTTCTACTTTCTTGACTCTTGCCGTTTTTCTTGAACTTTCATTTTTTCTACAACTACCATAAATTACGAATAGGGTAATAATCAAAAATAATTTTGTCAGAAGGTTTCATGTCTTCTATTAAAAGCATGTATTCATCTGTGTTTTTGATCTTCTCTATCACTAAACCAACACTGGTTCATCCAGAAACTGCTTGTGATCAACTTGGCCAAGTCTGCAAAATATATAAGATAAACATGTATCTGACCATGAACATCAAGTCTGTTCAAGTCAGATTTAATCAGCATTTACTTTATGATGACATCTCATCTCTTGGAATTCTTTTTCAAATGTCAAAAGTCATCTATATCAGGAGCGTATATTGACAAGTTTGCACTATATACATATAAGTGATAACAGCCCAGCCCTCTGTTGGCCATGACATGAAGTAATCTCATAGAGGATCACCCAAGGAACCTTTCAACAATTCTGTTTGCAAAAAAGCCAGATACTTTTGCAGGAGAAGAGTTCTAATGATTCACTTAAGCCATTCAACCCTTTCCCTCCTATGACAATTCTGCAGCAGACGACTTTGTACATATTTTGTCAAAAAGTAGAAAATCTCTATAATTGAATGGATAACCTATGTTTAAAACTGGAAAACATTGTGGCAAAAGGAGAAATTGCACGTTTTGTGCAATTTCTTCTTTTGTCACTATGTTTTCAAATAGTCGTCTGCTGCAGAGGCTTCAGAAAGCCTCTATATGAGGGAAAGGGATAAGGTCAAACAGCCAAGCCCCGTGACGGCCATGTCTTTCAATAAATCCACATGGCTTGAAGGATTCGGATAGAGGGTCACCCAGGGATTATTTCTACAACATTATTTGAATATCAACCAACCAGTTTTGAAGGAGATTTTTCTTTCTTTCATTTGCTATTGAAACCCAAATTCTGCATTGATTCACAACATTTGAAGGAATTCTGGGGAGGATATTGAGAGATTGCTTCTTGTGAAGATATTAACACCTGGATGTCACATGACAGACAAAAGGCGATCACAATAACTCATAGCGGCCATGTTTTTTCACTGAATCGATATCATTTGAATAATCTCAGTCGGAGGTTACTCAAGGATATTTTCAAATCAGGCAAACGCTTTTGTACAAAAAGTTTTCACTATATATACATGTAAACAAATTTAGCTCACCCCTGGAGCCATATTTCTTTTAAAAGATCAAAATAATTCAAACAAATTGTTTGCTTCAGAACGTCGGCCTGAAAGTATGAAAGTATGATTACGTGAGAGTTGCTTGGGGAGTATTACATTAACCCTTTCCCTTATATAGACGCTTTCTGACTAGTTTTGTTAGCGGCGCTCACAAATATATACTTTTAAATGTCAAATGTTCGAAACATCTAGCTAGACAACAAAAAAGACCGCCACGGCGACTCAATGGTAGAACGTTCACCTCAAGAGTGGGAGGTCGCGGGTTCCAGCCCCAGTCGGGTCATACCAAAGACTTTTAAAATGGTAGTAGTGGCTTTCCCTCCTTGGCGCTCAGGGTTGTGGGGTCAGCATTACGACTGACTCGCTGGTGTCTGAATAAATGGACCAGTAGTACTGGCAACTTACCCAGGAACACGCCGTGATATAACTGAAAACTGTTGAAATAGGCGTAAAATACCATACAATCAAAAGACAACAAAAATAAGTAACCTGTGAAATTAACCTTGTAAGCTGTTTCTGTAAACTGAATGAAAGCATGTAAAACTGACATCTGACTGCAATCTCTGACTTTTCAATCCAATGCATTATAAATGTGGAAGGGCCCCAGCATGTTCTGCCATTCGACGGGCATCTCCTCTAACTTGTCATATAACTTTCTATGACCACTCGTCCCGGGATTCTGCAAGGTGTCTTATGTTGCGTCAGACGCCAATACCGCCGACATGCTATGGTCGGACAGTGTGAAGGACAGGTTTGCCAGCTCTGCCTCATCATTCGCTTCGCGTAGGCTGCTGCCATTATTGAGTCCTCCACCTCCTCTATCCTCAAAATCATCTCCTCCTCTTGTTCTTGGTTCATGCCTCTGAAATGCAGAACAGAAAAGTATGAGCTATTGGTTTGTGATGTACTGAATGACATGAATATCATTGTACAATGTGACCCAGGAAAACAGGGTATTTACCCTGGCAATGCTTTGAACTAAAAGGATTCTATAAGAATTCAAAGACAAAGTACTTTTACTTGTACTTATGACCTCATCATAGTACATTTTTAAAATGCTTACCTACTTTTTTTTCTCTCTTGTTCATTTCTATTTAACATTGCAACTCATTTACTAACCAAGTAAATCACACATGACACATTATGTCCCCTACAATGATAAACTAGAAATATCACTGAAGGTGATAACTACCCCCAGCTGGTGCCTGACAATATACATATGTTTGAGAAATTCAAGGGGCCATAACTCATTTAAAAATAATTCCAGTGCAACACGCCGACAATATGCACAACTAAGATTGGTATCAATCATTCCTGTGAAGTTATATTGAATTCTGACCAAGGGTTGCTGAGAAATAGTGTTCACAAGAAATGTCTACAGACCAACGGACCGACAACCGGGACTCGTATATAGCCCCCATATACTATGTATCTGGGGGTATAATAACAAATTATTCATATATTTCAGTGTACACTACATTTTAGATTGACTTGTATAGAGGGAAGAAAATTTTGTTTTCAATTCTATTCAACAATAAACATCTTTATTGATTGAGTTTTCCATGATGTTTTATATGTCCATTCATCATTGTCTATTGCAGATTTGTTGTATGTGGGAAAGGGTAATACACTGCCAATTGTATTTGCCACAATAAGAAAATGTCCAAAAGTTAACCATTGTATGAAGACTGAAAGAGTAATTGTGATCCCAGAATATGTCTCGATCATACACAATTGCTATTATTAACCCTTTCCCACATACAGATGTTTCTGACACATCTGCAGCAGATGACTTTTGAAAACATTTTGGCAAAAGGAGAAATTGCTCAATACATGTAGTAACACTTTCTTCAGTAACCATTTTGATTCAACGAAACCAATTCCATTGTCAGGGAAAGTTACTGACACATACTGGGTTTTCAATAGAAATGGTTCCGCTTCAGTTCCTGACTTCACACGATAGTGTTGGCACTGTATTTTTCTTTTTAGAAAAATGACATTGTCCTTGATCTTATCTTATTGGTTATGCCCAACACATTGTGAGGCCACGGTTGACACTTCTGCCAACTTATTTGACTTTCCAACATTGCAAAAATAATTTAACCCTTTCCCTCATACGACATTTCTGCAGCAGACGACTTTAAAACGTATTTTGTGAAAAAATAGAATATCTCCATAATTGAATGGATAACCTATGACAAAAAGTGGAAAACATTGTGGCAAAAGGAGAAATTGCATGTTTTGTGCGATTACTTTTGTCACTATGTTTTTAAAAAGCTGTCTGCTGCAGAGGCGTCAGAAAGCATCTATATGAGGGAAAGGGTTAAAGACCAACAAAGATTAAAAATAAAATTTTCCATTTTATCAACAGTAAACTAGACCAACCTTGTTCTATCCGTCAACACATTGCCAGGTCATTGTTGACACGTCTTTAACTCTTTCCCTCATACGACACTTCTGCAGCAGACGACTTTGAACATATTCTGTCAAACAAGAGGGCCATGATGGCCCTGGAATCGCTCACCTGATTTTTTTTTTTCCACTTTACCTATATAAGCCCCGCCACATGGCAGCCATAGTTTCCGACCAATCAACTTGGCTTGAAGGAATCTGATAGAGGGTCACCCTAGGAACATTTCTACAAAATTATTTGAAAATCGGCCAGACACTTTTGGAGGAGAAGATTTTGTAAGTTTTCACTTTAGCCATATAGTGCAAAATAGCCCTGCCCACTGGCGGCCATGTTTTTTGACCACTCAACATGGCTTGAAGGAATCTGAAAGTGGGTCATTCAAGGAACATTTCTACTAAATTATTTGAAAATCGGCCTGACACTTTCGGAGAAGAAGATTTTTTAAGTTTTCACTATAGCCATATAAGGCAAAATAGCCCCGCCCCCCTGGCAGCCATGTTTTTCGACCAATCAACTTGGCTTGAAGGAATCTGATAGAGGGTCATCCAAGGAACATTTCTACAAAATTATTTGAAAATCAGCCAGACACTTTCGGAGGAGAAGATTTTTTAAGTTTTCATTATAGCCATAAAAGGCAAAATAGCCCCGGCCCCTGGCGGCCATGTTTTTTGACCAATCAACATGGCTTGAAGGAATCTGATAGAGGATCACCCAAGGAACATTTCTACAAAATTATTTGAAAATCGGCTCGACACTTTTGGAGGAGAAGATTTTTTAAGTTTGCACTATAGCCATGTAAGGCAAAATAGCCCCACCACCCCTGGCGGCCATGTTTTTCGACCAATCAACATGGCTTGAAGGAATCTGATAGAGGGTCACCCATGGAACATTTCTACAAAATTATTTGAAAATCGGCCTGACACTTTCGGAGGAGAAGATTTTTTAAGTTTTCACTATAGCCATATAAGGCAAAATAGCCCCGCCCCCCTGGCGGCCATGTTTTTCGACCAATCAACATGGCTTGAAGGAATATGATAGAGGGTCATCTAAGGAACATTTCTACAAAATTATTTGAAAATCTGCCAACCAGTTTGCGAGAAGAAGAATTTTGAAGTTTTTTCGGTTTCGTTGCCATGGAAACCAGAATTTTGCATGGATCCCAAAAATTTGAAGGAATTCTGGTGCGGTCATTGAGAGGATGCTTTCTGTGAAGTTTCATCCAAATTGACCCACTGGTTACTGAGGAGAAGAAGTTGACGCACGACGGACGCCGGACAAAAGGCGATCACAATAACTCACCTCGAGCAAAGCTCAGGTGAGCTAAAAATAGAAAATCTCTATAATTGAATGGAAAAACTATGACAAAAAGTGGAAACATTGTTGTAAAAGGAGAAATTGCTTGTTTTGAGCAATTTCTTCTTTTGTAACCATGTTTTTAAAAAGCCGTCTGCTGCAGAGCTGTCAGAAAGCGTTTACCCTTTCCAACATATAGATGCTTTCTAGCTTCAGCAGCAGACAACCTCTGAAAACATTGTGACAAAAGATGATTTACTCATAATGCGCAATTTCTCCACTTGCCACTTTGTTTTCAACTCTATTCAAGTTATGCATTCATTTATAGTACTTGCCCATATTTTTGCCAAGATGCATATTTGTTGTATGTGGGAAAGGGCTAAGGGTTATAAACATTTGCTAAGAATCTTACATTGCATCCACCTATTGCAAGTCTACTTCTCCAACCGCGGCCTGTTCAACTACATCAATGTCCCGTACCAAATCATACAAAAGGACCTCTAGCCAAACCTGAAATATGTTTAAACATACATTATACCATCGACAATATAAAAGACTAGACAAATGTACATCAAACACTGAAACAAGAGGGCCATGATGGCCCTTAAGTCGCTCACCTGATTTTTTATTTTATTTTCACTTTAGCTATATAAGCCTCGCCCCCTGGCAGCCATAGTTTCCGACCAATCAACTTGGCTTGAAAGAATCTGATAGAGGGTCACCCTAGAAACATTTCTACTATTTGAAAATCGGCCAGATACTTTTGGAGGAGAAGATTTTTTAAGTTTTCACTATAGCCATATAATGCAAAATAGCCCTGCCTACTGGCGGCCATGTTTTTTGACCAATCAACATGGCTTGAAGGAATCTGAAAGTGGGTCATCCAAGGAACATTTCTACAAAATTATTTGAAAATCGGCCTGACACTTTTGGAGGAGAAGATTTTTTAAGTTTGCACTATAGCCATATAAAGCAAAATAGCCCCGCCCCCCCTGGCGGCCATGTTTTTCGACCAATCAACATGGCTTGAAGGAATCTGATAGAGGGTCACCTAAGGAACATTTCTACTAAATTATTTGAAAATCGGCCTTACACTTTCGGAGGAGAAGATTTTTAAGTTTTCACTATAGCCATATAAGGCAAAATAGCCCCGCCCCCCCTGGCGGCCATGTTTTTCGACCAATCAACACGGCTTGAAGGAATCTGATAGAGGGTCATCCAAGGAACATTTCTACAAAATTATTTGAAATCTGCCAACCAATTTGGGAGAAGAAGAATTTTGAAGTTTTTTCGGTTTCGTTGCCATGGAAACCAGAATTTTGCATGGATCCCAAAAATTTGAAGGAATTCTGGTGAGGTCATTGAGAGGATGCTTTCTGTGAAGTTTCATCCAAATTGACCCACTGGTTACTGAGGAGAAGAAGTTGACGCACGACGGACGACGGACAAAAGGCGATCACAATAACTCACCTTGAGCAAAGCTCAGGTGAGCTAAAAATGGTGATAAAAATAATAAGAATGATTACAAACAAGAGGGCCATGAGGCCCTGTATCGCTCACCTGAGAATGTGCTATTTTAGACTTAATAAGAGAAGCCATGTACTAAATGGATCATATCATTGAAATAATGGCAACAATCTAAGTAGTGTCACTCAAGGAATATTTGAGAACAAATGTGGTCTCTAAGAGTGTTAACATGATTTTTCTCAATATTGGCCAAGTGACCTAGTTTTTGACCGGACATAACCGATATTCAATCTTAGTCTTGTTACCATCAAGACGAATTTTCTGACAAAATTACAACACGTTCAAGTCAAAAGTGCTGTTTCTAGTGATAACAAGATTTTTCTACAATTTGGCTTAGTGACCTAGTTTTTTTATTGGACCCTATTAAAACTTAGCCTAGATATCATCAAGACAAATATTCTGGTAATGTTTCAACATCCTAAAGTTTAAAACACGGCTTCAAGAGTGTTAACAAGATTTTCCTTCAATTTGGCCTAGTGACCTAGTTTTAGACTCAACATGACCCATATTTGAACATGGCCTAGATATCATCCAGACAAACTTTCTGACAAAGTTTCAAGATGCAAAAAGCAGCTTCCAGAGTGTTAAGATTTTCCTTAAATTTGGCCTAGTGACATAGTTTTTGACTCGAAATGACCCATATTCGAATTTGGCCTAGAAATCAGCAAGATATACAAACTGAACAAGTTTCATGAAGATTAGATGATAATAGTGGCCTCAAAGTGTGTTAAGAAGCAAATCTTTGATGACGGATGATGATTTGATCCATATTCAAACTTGACCTACATAAAATTAAGACAAACATTTTGACAAAATTTCAAGCTGCTGATATTCTTTCAATTTGACATAGTTTTAGACCCAATATTACCCATATACAAACATGACCTAGACATCATTAAGACCAACATTCTGACAAAATTTCAAGCTGCGGAAGCAAAAAATGTGGTTTCTAGTGTGTTAAGATGATTTTCCTTCAATTTGACCTAGTCACCTAGTTTTTGAATTAATATGACCCAGTTTCAAACTTGTCCAAGATTTGATGGAGAGGAATGTACTGATGAACTTTCATGACAATCGGACGCAAAATGTAGTTTGTAGAGTGTTAACAAGGCAAACGTTGACGACAGACAAAAGGTGATCACAAAAACTCACCTTGAGCACTTTGTGCTCTGGTGATCTAAAACGGATATACAATTAAACATTTTCAAATTTTCAAATTTGGATTTCTTGTTTCCAATTTCTTTAACTAAAATGAATTCAATAAAATATTTTAATTAATTTTTATTTAATCATTAGAAGCATATATAAAAGGTATAACAGATTCTTTTTTCCTAGAGCCACTAAACATGAACATCGAAAAAACAACACATCTTTCCACTGGTTCATGATGAATCTGATTTGCAAAACCATCAGTTTGAATGCAAGAAGCCCAGAGGAGGAGTAAACCAGTCTTTGCCAGAAGGCAATTAAACCCTATAAAAGAAATGAACATCCACATAAATATTGAAAAACGTCATATGATCTCTATTTAAAATTTTCCTTCATACTGGAGTCTTTCTAACAACATTTGGATTCAAAAGGACCACACTTTACTTGTCATTTGAATACACATTGAATAAACTTAGTTCTTTTCAAAACAAGAAATGTTTTAGCAAAATTATTCACACTGAGCAGACAACTTTTGAGAGCATTGTGGCCAAGTAAGAAAGTGCTCATCTTTCATCTATTATATGTTTTTCCTCAAAAGGTTTCAGTCATCTGCTGCAGATTTGTTCATGTAGGAAAGGTCAAGATATTTTTCTTAGTTAACGTTTCCCTCATATAGACGCTTTCTGACGCCTCTGCAGCAGACAGCTTTTTGAAAACATTGTGACAAAAGGAGAAATTGCTCAAAACGAGCAATCTCTCCTTTTGCCACAATGTTTTCCACTTATAGTCATAGGTTATCCATTCAATTATAGAGATTTTCTATTTTTTGACAAAATATGTTCAAAGTCGTCTGCTGCAGAATTGTCGTATGAGGGAAAGGGTTAAAACACTTAAAATAACCTAACATTTAATATTTGCAAAAATCAATTTAGAATAAAAATCCAAAAGGAATGCATTTAAATACAAGGACCATGATGGTACTGTATCGCTAACCTGATTAAATATAACGAAAACAGTATTTGTTGTTGTTTGGCGACGTTGTTTACCCTCTCGCTCGGTATTAATACCATTTGGAGAGCCAAAAAAACACAGTATTCCATGTTCTTACTCTATATATTTTTTTTTAAGAAATTGTTGACGACGCCAGACACAGGGCAATTCACAATAGCTCATCCTGAGCACTTTGTGCTCAGATGAGCTAAAAACTGTTATCAAAAGATAACCCGATAGACAATTTGATAGCGCGCTTAAACATGGAAGTAATGGATAATGTCATAAAGCTGTCCATAAGAAAAGCTGAACTTACCGACATAAAAACCAGTAAAAGGAAAATACAAACCAACAGTTTCACAAACATCACTCCTTACTGCAAACTGCAGATACAAATCCAGGACAACTCGTTCCAAGTGATAACAAGATTCCTTAGATTTGTTGCTAGACAACAAGATAATCTGAATCCGCAGAATTCCAAAATCTTCACTACATGTCTTCCCTCAAAAACATTCCACTAAAGAATCTGATATCAGCCGTCAGTTGAAAGTTGTATAGAAGCACACCTTCATCTTCGAGAACTGTTAAACACTTTCTGTTTCTCAGAACACTCAACTAATTCCTTTTGATATTAGCACTAACATGTATTCCAATTGTGAATAACTGCAACAACAGAAGCAATAATCCTAGTAAATAACAAACATAATGCTATTGTAGTACACAATTTACAGACATTTAACAAGGAAAACTACAATTTTGGATTTTAACAGTCAAAACAAAACCAATGGTTCAAATAAACTTATTCACATCAATCATTCATAACTGATGTCAGAAATAGATATAATCCACATGTATCAACTCAGCCATTTCAAATTATGTCAGACACACTGAGTAACTAGAAAAATGTCCATAACAAACAGATGCACTTATGAATCTCTGTACTTTACTATCCCATGGCATGGGCCATAACTCTATAGAGTTCATGAGTGAATCCCAAAGGCTTTGTTAAAAATTGATCCAATTGGAAGCTTTAAGCCATTTTCAATGATTATCCAGTTATTTCACTGTCAACAGCTCACCAAACATGTGTTTCCTGGCTTTCACGCAAAGGTATTCCACACAACGTTCATCCCAGGTAAATGGCTTAGTTCCAACATCAACCATTTAACCCATTAGTGAAAGACAAATGGCGCTAGTCACAATGACATTGCTAAGATAAGAGGGCATATTGATTGATCAATTGGAGTTTACTGACGTTTTCAACAGTTTTTCTTTCATATATTATGGCTACCAGTTCACCTAACAATTGTTTCCTGACTCTATGGCAACAGTACTACACACAACATTCTTCTGGTAACTGGCTACTACTCACATAAGCCCATTTGTGGAAGACAAATGACTTGTCAATCTTCTGTAAGAATGAATAGTTGAATTTGAAGTTAACTGATCCTATCCGCACCGATCTATCTTATGATGAAACCAAAACATGAGTCGTAGTATTTATTTATTGGGGTTTTACGCCGCTTTCAACATTATTTCAGTTATATCACGGCGACAGTTCACTTATTCATGATCCCTGGGTAAACAAACCAGTACTAGGCTAGAAAATGTGCCTTGCCCAAGGGCACTCCACCATGACCGTAGTGCCGCGACTGGGGATCGAACCTGGGACACCCATTTTTCAAAATCCACTCGACCACAGCGGATTCCATGAGTTGCAGTAATTATTAAATCATCAATACTTCTGAAAACAACATCACATAGCATTCAAAGGTCTTATAACGATTTCAAAAGTGAAATGAAAGGTGCATCAGGAACACCAACCTAAGCTTAATTATTACACCTATGAGCCAATCTCTTCCTCAAATTTATGCTTTCAAATCTAAGTCGTCTAAATTTATGCAATTATTTTCATAAGTTTGTTGAAACCTTCAACGACAAATTGGCAAACAATGCAGAGCCAGATCAGACTGTGCATGCTGATTGCAAACGCTTTAAGGTTGATTTTCGTAGAGCACCACTCAAATATACATCTTATCTATAGCTTCATTCAATTAGGTCAAAGGCTTTTCATGATATGTACAACACATCATTTCTAATTGAATCTGCACCCACTCCTTTTCATGTCAAGGGCAATAAATGTTATTAATTTATTCCTAAATCATACCCCAGCTGCACTACCACGCACATTGATCAAATTACCCATGTTTCATGACCGGATCGAATGATGTTTAAAAAACAATACATTAAACAGAAAGGTGTTCAAAGGGCCACGCCAGTTTTCTGCTAAATAACAAACAAATAACTGAAGTATTGACGGCAATATAAACGTCGCAATACCAGTTAGGGCTAGAATCACAGATGTTTTACCTTTGACCATGATATCGAGAGTGATTAAAGAAGGCTATCAAGGTTGTCTAGCAATTGATGTAAAATAATAACGTTTTAACTAAATGTGACTGTATTAGAGTTATTATGATGTGTTATGCCACGTTCAACAACTTTTGGTCATATCACAGCATTTCTTGGGTAAGTTAAAAGTACTACTTGTCCATTTATCCAGACACCTACCAGTCAGTCTTTATGCTAACCCTGCAACCGTGAGCACCAAGGAGGGCAGTCAATTGACCTTCAAGCCAACAGAAGAATTAAATGAGAAGCAAACTCATTTATCTTCTGCCACACCAAGTTTCTTAAAACCTAATTCTAATGCTTTTCAAGTTATTGTTTAGTCCAGATCAAGTCAGATTTTAATCTTACCTTTCAAGCAAACAGAAAAATTAAATATATGATGAGCATAATCTCCTTGTTAAAATCTTCGCACAATGCAAGTTTTGGGATCAGAGCCCTGATACTTTTTGAGTAATGAATAATCTAGTGTTTCCAGACAGACAGATGGATGGAAGTTAAACATATAGTCTAACTATAACCAAAGTGACAGAGTGACAGAGAGACAAAAGTGAAATGATTTCTGAGTGGGAGAAAATAAAACTGTTAATTAAGCATAGCAAGTTAGATGGACTAGAAGTCATTCAGCTAGCACTAAGTCACCAAGAGCCATTACAAGGCATGGCAGATACCGTCTGGTGTCTGATTCAACCTTGACCTTCAGGCTAGGATACCCACATTGTTGACATCATCTAGATGAAGCCTTGATACTTAAAAAGTCTCCCCATGCATGGTCATGTTATCATTGAAACAAAGATAAAAGGGACAGAAGTGCACTTGCAATCTTCAGACAGGTTCCCTGTGTAAGATTCAATAAGCAAACATATCAAGCAAAGTAATTTGAAATACGCTGCATATAAATGCGACAAAACACATCAATCTGGATCAAAAACCCATCTAAGATAAGTCCAACTTATCTCATCCACTATTGGTAACAACTTTTTAACCCTTTCCCACCTGCAGAAGCATTTCAATATTTTTGCTCAAAAGTTTTTAAAGTCATCAGCTGCGGATTTGTTGTATGTGGGAAAAGTTAAATAGATCTAAATACAACAACTTTTGAAAACATGGACGGATGCTTTATCCATTTAAAAGTAAACTAGTCCATCTCAAAACATTTTTTCTCATTAGCCCAGATTCTTTTTTCTTACCATCAGGTATCATCGTTCCTGTCCAATAAGAACATGCCAGTAGAGAATCAAAAATGAAACGCTTGACTAATAAAATTCATAAGTGCTTACACCAAACATATACACTGACAGAATTCAAATATATTTACACAAAGTGTAAACAGACATTTTACCTGGTTGTATCAGAAGACAATTGAGACTTATACACAAACTCACAAAAATATGTTGTAATCTCAAATCTTAAAAAAAATGAGCCATTCATATTTAGTCAAATTATCTTTAACAATTGATGGTCTGTGTTTCATTACATTAAAACAACAATCATTAGACTCAACTCATAAATACGATGAATTTGAGTACAAAGACTTTACTTGTGATCAATGTTAATATGTAGTTTAACTCACTAATTCTAAAACATGAGCATACCACATGGGCCATTACGGAGAGGATGTAAACTGAACAAGTTTGAGACAAAATTTGACTGTATTATATATGACCGACTGGGTTGTTTGTACAATAAGGAAGATTCTCAATACAAACAACATTGTGACTCAACCACAGTAACAATATATACCAAACAAATTGATGAATGACTTAAAGAGAATGAGGTTCATATAATGGAAGCACATATGTTATATACCAGAACATTGCCCGTTTTAATATATTGCCTTAGAAAATGGAAATGTATCTCCTTTAAAAATAAGTTCACCTAAATAAATTGTTGATTTCTTTTTAACCCTTCAACAATGAATCTTTAAAACTGACATGTTAGCGTAGCATTAAGAAGATATAATAGCCAATTTTTAAGGAATATAAAAAAACACTTTTATTATTCAGGCAGCCACGAGTAGAGTCCGACACAGTGGCACTGACTTAACAAATTCGATTCCAGCAGTAAAAGGGTTAAAGTCTAATTGATTGTTTTCTAATTCATTCAATCCCTCTTTGTTCTCCAGGCATACAGCTCTGTACAGACTTCCTTCAGCAAAAACACTTTAGACAATAGTATCAAAACTCATGCAACATCCCAAAATATGGACAAGAAACATTTGATTTACATAGATTACAAGGGTGTTCAAAGAAAGTCATAGGTCGCCTGCCAATATGTTAATAACTGAAAATGTGACAGACAGGCAGCCAACAGAGAAGTGATCCTTTCAATGTCTCCCTGACAAGGCAGGCTACACAAATTTTAAAATCACTTTAAATTCATTTCATACAAGTTTACTTCTCCTACTCTGAATATTTCTCACATCATACACATAATCAACGTTGTTTGGCCTAGAATATAAAAGTCCCTGCACAAAAACCTTTCAGCCATCAATACCCTTGTTGTAAATCTATATGGCAACAGACAGTTCAATTCAAACATCTTGAACATGATTGCTCAGCATAACTTCATTCAGGAAATAAATGTTGATGAAATAAAAATATGAGAATTGACTTCAATATCAATAGTTTCGGAAAATAAATCTGACAATGAACTTCACAATGAATTTTTAAAATGCCAGCTGAAACAAAATACACATTACCGTCATTGTAAAAATTAAAATACAATCAAAGACATACCAAATTTCTTCTGTACTAAACTGTGAAAGATGGTGAAAATGACGTCAACAAGACATCAAACATACGCATACAATAATCTGTGTTCTTAAAACTCTTCACTTATCGAACAGAAACTTGTCTGGAAAATTCAAGCAAGTGACTGACTTCACCCAAAGCATACCGAATGCAATTTTCTTTAAAAACTACTGAAATTAGTTAGAGATTAAATGATACAAATGATAAGATCACAATCAAAATCAAATGAGTATGCACCTTTTCTAATCTGATCCATCCTTTTTAAACAACATTGCGATACAAGGCATTAAAAGATTTTGGAAAAACTTAAAGTGCCAAAATGTGCAATTAAAGCTTTTACCAAAATGCTGCTACTGTGTCATATAATCATACAATTATTTGTCAAGAATTCTTTCCATTATATATTTACAATTTGAAAGGATTTAAGACTAGCCTATGAAATATAGAATGTTGTAGGATGAATTCCAAATATCCGAGAAACATTTAAATCAGTTGCAGGTTTTTACTATTAACAAGAACACAGCGAACATCAAACTTGAAGAAAAGGAAGTTTATATCACAATAAATACTTCTTCATATGAATTGACGAGATTTATTCCACAAGCAGTATTAACTGTAAAAGACAATACAGAATTGATGAGAGACATGATAAAACAAGATAAAATAGGTCAGTAAGATCAACCGATCTGACATAAATGAATCCACAATTGTTTATGAAAATTACAATATTAACACAAAAGAAAATTCTTTCCCACTGTGATCCACTTCTAAAAGTGACTTATCATTGCATCTAAGATCTCGAGAAATCAATGAAACCTACACAAGATAGTGATAAGACATTTAACAATTCTTAATAACATCATGTAGCAAAAACAATGTATGTTGAAACATCTGATGAATGAAAAACAAGTCCTAAAATGTAATCGTCACAATATATCCACATGAACCGAGGTATGACACTGAGAATGTCTCGGAAAACTCTATGGACCAAACCAAATGACCCAGAAATCTGAATCAACCAACAGTCATCGTGAATGATCTATACAGACAAATCAGCCATGGGTAATATTCTGATTGTAAGGAAGGGGGGAATACCATTTGCCCTAGTTCAATAGCTTCACCACCACCTCTCTGCCATCCAGGTTCACTCGATTCATTTTCTCTGAAAAGATACAGATGACAACATAGATACATATGAATTGTTTGAGTCAGTCCAGGCAAAAACCAACCTTCAAAGGAAATTTCATAATTAATTGCAATCCCTATTATATTATGTACTGCATTATTTGTTTTTCTGTCTCCAGTGGCTTCAAGGATTGCAGTTCCATAAGTTGGCTAACAGGACAGAACACTAAATGATATTCAGAGGACCTTAATATCAATATCTTAACATACAATCCAACAGAATTTTAAATTTCATCAGAAAATTATGACATGACGATTGATGAGAGCCAAATTATTACGATGACAGTTGTTGGCAAGATGTGTGTTTTCTATCAGACATATTCATTTTTAAAATGAAGTCTACAACATTCAACCACTGCATAATATTATAACATAAAAGAAAACAAAATCGACAAAAAATGGGTGAAAATTTATTAAACACTGACTCAATTCAATCACTTTCAATTTTGGTTGTCAGAGTAGTATCATATTAACCCTTTCCCTCATATAGACGCTTCTGACGTCTCTGCAGCAGACGGCTTTTTGAAAACATAGTGACAAAAGAAGAAATTGCTCAAAACGAGCAATTTCTTCTTTTGCCACAATGTTATCCACTTTTAGTCATAGGTTATCCATTCAATAATAGAGATTTTCTAATTTTTGACAAAATATGTTCAAAGTCGTCTGAGGGAAAGGGTTAACTCTTCACCTCCATCGCTGAAACTGCAGCAGACTAGAATTGTACATGGAAATATGATAACTCTCAAAAGTAAATAGCATTATCAATACATAGAATTGGAAACAATATGATAAAAGAAGAAATAATAGATATATTACAAATCCTGTGCCATAGTGGGTAGAGGTTTAAAAAGGTTTGCATAGTGGAAAGGGTTAACATAAGTTTACTTCAGTTACAGGAAGTGCATTTTGAATGTAAACTGGATGGATTATAAATATGCCCAAGGCTACTGATACACTTTTATTACTCGGACTTCGGTCTGCAGTATTTTTCAGACATTTCTCTGTATTGTGGAACCGTCAATTTTAAACCCTGGGACCAGCATCCAATATTGCAACATCCAGTTTATCTTAAATTGCGATATCTTAACAAACAAGTCAAATACACTGGATAATATAGGCACCACAAGTCTTATTGTAACAAGCTGTATCACACATGTACGATGATCACATCAAAACCAATCTTAATCAAACTTACGGACAGCAATCCTTGCATCATCTTCTCGTCTGTAACTGATCAGGCCCCAACCTTGAGATTTTCCACGGTCATCCTTACTGATTTCAGCAAATCTTATGTCACCTACAATTGAAAATAGTTTTAAAATTAAACAAAAATGTGTGGATGCCACAAAACCCAAGACATTGTCAAAATTCAACATGTGTATCAGAGAAACAACATTTAAAAAGGAGAATAAAATAAACAGGAACACGATGGTCCTATATCTCTTACCTGATTATATTATTTAAAAGTGTTCAATGTTCTTACTCAATGCATACAAGGAAAATAAGCAGTGGACCCCCTTGTTGCCATGTTTTTTAACAGTCTTGGTAAAGGGTCACGAAAGTAATATTTGTGCCAAATTATTTTAAAATCCGGCCTAGACTTTTGTCAAGAAGATTTTAATAGCTTTCACTATATATCTATAAAAGGAAAACACGTCCCGCCCTGTGGTAGCCTTGTTTTTTAAAGGATTTCACTAATTTCAATAATCTTGGTGGAGGTTCACCCAAAGAACATTTGTGCAATTTTTTTAAAGCTTTCACTATATATAAAGGGAAACAAGCTCCGCACCCTGGCTGCCATGTTCTTATTAGATGGGAATAATTTGAACAATGTTGGTAGAGGTTCATCCAAAAAATAATGACGCCAAATTATTCGCAAATCGTGCCTGTGCTTTTGGACAAGAACTATATATACAAACTACATTTAAGGAAAAAAAGCTCTGCCGAATAGTGGATCAAAATAAATGTGTGCCAATCTTTTTCAAATAAGGCCAGTAGTTTTATAAAAGAAGACTTTTATTTAATACATTGTAAGTTCCACCACTTGGCAGCATTTTTTTTTCCAACAAATCAAAATAACTCAAAGACTCCACTTAGATTCATATTCCAAGAATTGGTCTGTTTTTTTAAATGCAAAGCAGTGCAAGTCCAGTTTAAGAATTCAACATTGAAAGGTTTAACACTTACCAACAGCTTGGAATCTGGATTTTAAAGTCTGCCAGTCCATGGAGTATGGTAACTACAAACGAAAAGATAAGTTATAGAACAGTTATACTTCTTTTTTCACACAATTTGCAATTCAGTTGTAAAAAAACACTCAGATATTTTCAATTTTGAAAAATAATCATATTTAAAATTTAAACTTATGCATTAATATAAAAAACAACTTCATAAAATATTTTCAAAGAAGGAATGCTTGTATAATTTGGATTAGAGAAATGCGCAGCGACTTCTTTATTCAGATAATGATACAAATACAACAAATCCGAAGCAGACGACTTCGAAAGCATCTAACAAAATAATGAAAATTCTCTGTAAATCAGTGCAATTATTGAATAAGAGTTGACAAGGAAGTGTGGAAAACAGAAGTGCAGAGGTCAAGTGTCGGCCTCTTGTACCAAAACTCATTATGATTAATTTCTCCTTTTGCCACAATGTTTTCAAAAGTCGTCTGCTGCAGATTGGTTGAAATGTGTCTTCAGGTGGGAAAGGGTTATCATGCATTTCATGAGTCATTGTCAACATGTCACATGTGTCATAGAGGAACACAGGTGAAGTCTGCCTACAAGTCACTGCGACATGTATTGGCTGCTTGGAATTAGACACCATTATCATCCGGGTTTCACTTATACCATGACTGCACGTTATAATCATCATTAACCCTTTTCGTCATATAGACGCTTTCTGACGCCTCTGCAGCAGACTGATTTTTGAAAACATAATGACAACAGAAGAAATTGCTCAAAACAAGCAATTTCTCCTTTAGCCACACTTTAAGTCATAGGTTATCCATTTAATTAAGAGATTTTCCATTTTTTGACAAAATATGTTCAAAGTCGTTTGCTGTATGTGGGTAAGGGTTAATGTGTATGATATTTTTCTACTCTGAGCATGGGGACATTGTGATTGTCATGTCTCGTGTGCTAATTTGCCAGATTTCTATTTTTAAATGCACCTCGCAATATAAGATCGAACTACTGTCACTATGGCAACATATTATTCTATATATATGTAAACAGTTAAAGTAAAGGCTACTTACATTCTTAACAATAATCGTCGACTTATCAGCACGTGTTTTCATATCACCAGAAATGTTGCTGCTACCCCTTTCACTTCGATCTCTGTCTCGCCCAAAGTCATTCCTTGAACTTCCTCCATTGTTGAATCCACCCAACCCAGAACTGTAGGAACTACCACCACCCATTCCCATAGACGACATCCCAAAATTATCATTCATACCTCCTCCTCCCATTACAGATGAGCCCATGCTTGAAGACCCAAGCCCAGACAGCCCACTAAATGAATCGTTCATACCCATGTTAGAGCCAAGAGAGCCCATTCCAGACATAGCTCCCATACCGGACATTGAATTGCTCATTGAGGAGCCCATTCCTGTGCCCATATTTCCCATACCCGACATCCCTTGCCCCATACCCATCATGCTAGAGCCCATTCTATTCATGTCCATATTGCCCATTCTCATATTGTCCATCCCTATTCCTCCAAAACCTCCAATATTAGAACCACCCATTCCCATACCCATCTCAGCTGCTGAAATATAGAATGAGAACAAAATAGGAAATGATTTGATTGATTGGGGTTTAACGCCGATTTAACAATTTCTCAGTTATATCATGGTGGCCAGTTCACCTACTCATGCATTTCCTGGTTTTCTCACACCAGTACTCCACACAACAATCTTCCCAAGCAACTGGCTGCATTTCCACATAGACTTAGCCCATTGGTGGAAGACGAATGACGCATGTTGCATCGACTTTTGTCAATCGTCGGAAAGAAAGTTGGCCTAGCCGAGTTCGAACTCACAACCCATTGATTGACAGCCCGAGTCACTACCGACTGAGCTACTTGGGCTCGGCACACAAAATAGGAAAAGAAACAATGTTGGCATTTCTGTATAGTATATGTTAGGATAACCCTGTCCATCTGATCATTCTTAATCGGAATCTACACAGGTGTTGAATTTGTTATACACTGAATATCATAAAAAACAATTTGTGCATTTTTCCATTAAGTCTCAAGTACAGTTCATCCTTGTTTACATTTGCTGCCTCAAGAGTTATCAGGCTTATCCTTTTCTCACTTGCAGAAGCATTTTGAAGTATCTGCAGCAGACGAGATTTGAAAACATCTTTGAGAAATTTATTCTTTTGAACATTGCTTCCAAATCTTCATGTTAAATTTTCTATACTTTTGCCTAGATATTTTCAACATCATCTGCTGCATATTTGTTGTATATCAGACAAGGTTAATAACAGTCTCCCATGATCCAGCCCATGTCTTTTCACTACTAAACATGACTGGAAGGAAGACAAAGGGCCAGCCAAGATTAAAATACGTTATCTTTCTTTTTAAAACAACAGTTTTTGAGAAGGCTTGAAAAGCTTTTAGTTCCGTCTTGCTTTAACAAATTGTTTGGGGAACATCAAGTGGATACTCACTGAATTGTCACCAAATTTGCACCATGGTTACGGAGAAGTTGTGCAATAAACAAGAGGACCACAATGGTCTAATATCGCTCACTTGATTTAATAGAAATTAATTTTCGAAGGTTCTTACTCTATGCATACAATGTTAACAAGCAATGTCCCTGGTTACCATGTTTATCAACTGAACGGAATTATTTCAACAATTTTGGTAGTGGAACACTTGTGCAAAACTATTTTAAAATCAGGACAATATATGATTTTTAAAGTTTTCACTATATATATATTCACATATAGATAATTTTACTTACAATTTGACTGTAGGTTGGTCAAACTAGGTCCAATACTCCTTAAGCCAGTGGGTAAAGGATCTGGTCTACTGGCTGCTGACTGCTGACCATCCATCTTCACACGCATTGTGCGGTCAAACAATGTTTGATTGTTAAACATTGCTTAACATGTGTTAAAGAAAACAATCAAACTAGCACGAAGAAATTGGACATACATGGCCTCATCTCTACATCTAAACACGTAGAATCTTTAAAAGAAATTGTCATGAACAGATTTCAACAGTACCTTTCATTGGTAAAGTGTTTTCTCTGAAACTATAATAAGATAACAAATTGCACAGAAAATGAACTTATAAAGACACATGTGACCATTGTCTGGTCTTGAGGGAGAAAAAAACAACCACAAACATTTCCCGAAAAAAAGACACATTCTGAAAAATATTGTGATAATTAGAGAAATTGCTAAAAAGGTGAAACTTCACCTTTTCTCACAATGTCTTCAACACTGTATCAACTTTGATTTTCAAAATTTTAGATTCATGTCTTGAATGAGTTAAATGGAGACTTAATAAGTATTGTTTCCATACAGATATATACGATAAGTTCATTTAGTTCAGAGAACAAAGTACTGATTTGAATATGGAATTGTCAATTCAGAGGGCTTTGACAATTTTGAAAACGTTGAGTCAAATATATGAAAAATATCTATAAATGAAAGAAAAGAAAAATTGAATCAAGTTGAAACCATTGTTGCAAAAGAAGAAATTAAACTTTTTTCTTCAAATGTTGTCCGCCGCAGTGACCTCACCCTAATGTGGGAAAGGGTTAACATTTTAATTGACTACCAAACTCTATGTTAATGCTTTTTGACGCCTCTGCAGCAGACGGCTTTTTTGAAAACATAGTGACAAAAGAAGAAATTGCTCAAAACAAGCAATTTCTCCGTTTGCCACAATGTTTTCCACTTTTAGTCATAGGTTATCCATTCAATTATAGAGATGTTTTTACAAAATATGTTCAAAGTCGTCTGCTGCAGAATTGTCCTATGAGGGAAAGGGCTATGAGTAACCCCCCATCTTAGGTTTAATTGATTGATATTGTAGGATCAGTTAACTCCCTTTTATCTGGGCCCCCTTCAGTTTAAAGGATACAGATAGCTTGTACAGATTCAGCCGGTGTCTCAAAAATCACTGTTCCCATCCCTCGACTTTTTCCATCCTTCTCTTCTTTAATTTCGGCTCTTACAACATTTCCAGCCAGTCGAAATACATCTTTCAATTTCTTCCATGTCACTTTATAGTCAAGCTTGAATAAGAAGGATAAATTTATAAAGTATTTAAATGAATATCAACAGCTAGTATTCTAATCCCTTTATTTACTCAAATGCATAATCACAGTTCAACTATCACACTTCATATTCATTTCCATTTCAACATGTGTTGCTATTTAAAAGTTGAACTGTATTCAAATCTTATTAAACCCTTTCCCTTATACAAACAAGAGGTTCATGATGGTCCTTAATCGTTTAATAATAATCTCATATTTTTCAATATTCTTACCCTTTGCATACAAGGAAAACAAGCAACGCCCCTTGGCAGCCATGTTTATCAATCGATCAAAATAATTTCCACAAAGTTGGTAGAGGGTCACTTAAGATAACTTTGGACCAAATTATTTTCAAATAGGGCTTATACTTCTGGTCAAGAAGATTTTTAAAGTTTTCACTATATACAAATATATACATAAAAGGAGAAGAGGGCCAAGATGGCCCTTAATCGCTCATCCGAGTGAAGTTTTATACCTTTCATTTTGTTTAACCTTTCCCTCATATAGACGCTTTCTGACGCCTCTGCAGCAGACAGCTTTTTGAAAACATAGTGACAAAAGAAGAAATTGCACAAAACGTGCAATTTCTTCTTTTGCCACAATGTTTTCCACTTTTAGGTTATCCATTCAATTATAGAGATTTTCTATTTTTTTACAAAATATGTTCAAAGTCGTCTGCTGCAGAATTGTTGTATGAGGGAAAGGGTTAAGATGAAATGAGTTGGGTTTTACAGTACTGTCAAGACGCAGAGATCAATCAGTAATGGAGTGAGAAATAGATGTGCAACTTTAAACATCATGAAATGATCAATTTTTTGACAGTATGGTTGTTCCTATTCTTACATACAGTTCCCAGCTATGGGGTCATTCATACCCTGATGTTGTCAAAAAGGTTCAAATAGACTTATGTAGATAATTAATTAGAGGTTAACCAGACTGTCAACAATAGCCTGGTCCTAGGAGAATGTGGAAGATATCCGTTATGTGTTATATATTTACAAAATTAATATCTTATTGGTTAAAACTATTACATTTGCAACGGCACAGGTACCTGCGGATTTGTAACTTAATGTTTAAAGCTATTGACAAGGTTGGAAGAGTTACTTGGGCTTCAAGATTTATTATACAGTCATGGGTTTGGTTATGTCTGGATTTCTCAAGAAGTTGATTATTGCAATGTATTCCTATCTAGTTTCAAACAGCTAATCTAGGACTGTGTTACACAAAATTGTCACACGAACATTAATGGCTCTTCGAGATTCAAATCCGAAATATTTTAAATCCGAAACATATTTAAATATGGACCGATCCTTCCAGCTACAATAGGCTCTTGCTAGATTTAGATGCTCTAGTCATAAACTTAATGTTGAATTGGGTCTTCATCATAACAGAAATAGAGAAGATCGAATATGCTTTTACTGTTTATTAACCAAAGATGCTATACTTTTGGAAGATGAGTATCACTCATTTTTCATTTGTCCAAGATTGGCAGAAGAATGAAATAGGTTCCTTTTTTACTGGTACAATGTTAACAGAGGGTGTGACGATTTATTTTCTATTAAAACCTAACAATGTTGTAACAATTAGAAAAGTAGCTATTTTCGTTTAACCCTTTCCCTCATATGACAATTCTGCAGCAGACGACTTTGAACGTATTTTGTTAAAACATAGAAAATCTCCATAATTGAATGGATAACCATATGACAAAAAGTGGAAAACATTGTGACAAAAGGAGAAATTGCTCGTTTTGAGCAATTTCTTCTTTTGTCACTATGTTTTCAAAAAGCTGTCTGCAGCAGAGGCGCCTAAAGCGTCTATATGAGGGAAAGGGTTAAAGTTAACAATATTCAAATCTAATTAAACCCTTTCCATACAACACAAACAAGAGGTTCATGATGGTCCTAAATCGTTTTATAGAAATCACATACTTTTCAATACTCTTACTCTTTGCTTACAAGCAACACATGAGCGTGACGATTTATTTTCTAATAAAATCTAACAATGTTGTAAGTTAGTAACGATTAGAAAAGTAGCTATTTTCGTATAAATGTTTTGTAAATACATCTGCATCTGGGCAAGGTCAAACAACCTTTCAAAGTTGATTGTAAGTTGGGATGTACTGTTATCTGCAGGTATGTGGAGTTACTTATGAACATACAAAGCTTTTTACATTTACTTACATTTGATACAAACACTGCATTTGTGAGTGGTCCATCAATTCCCAGCTGCGCCAAGACCTGTTGACTCAAACCGCCTCCTCCCGCACCTTAACAAATAAACAAACAAATCAGTCAGAAAATGTAATTTATAATTTTCAAATAGATCACTTTCTTTCCTATTATTTGTATTATCAAAAAAAGGCTGAATATAATTAATAAGTCAATATCATATGATTTCTGCCTTGAATATGACATCAAAGTTCTTCTAAAAGAAACAAACCGTCCCTTAATTAATCGTTAGGTTAGCCATAATTCTTCCATTAACACTACACAAACGGTCATCAATAAAATCAAGTGAAAACCCCCGATCGAGGTGTGAATAATTAATCTCTGGTCAGTAACGTGTGAAAAAATGGCAAGAACAAAAGGTGAAACACAACTGTGTATATATTTAATCTATTTTTCTGAGTACTAGGTTACTTGAATTGCTGACCGAATAATCAAATAACATATGGTTAATTGATTAACCGGTTAACCACTGACATCCCTAATACTAGTTTAAGATAATATAATTACCCCCACTTCTCAATTTGCTCAAAATTTCCCAAAATAAAAATGCTCAAACAGAAAAGATTGTCAACTTACTAGGTGCCATGTTTCCTCCACCCATTCCCATACCAGGCCCGGGTCCCATCATGCCTTGTCCGCCCATGCCACCCATTCCGCTCATGCCACCACCCATACCACTCATGCCACCACCCATATTTCCCATATGCCCCATTCCGCCTCCACCACCACCACCACCTCCTCCTCCTCCTCCGCCTCCACCACCAACACTTCCACCCCGACTAGACATCGCCTCATGCTGCCGTCTCTCACGTTCTTTTTCCTGTCAAAATAATATGAACTGCTGAAAACCAACACTTTTTCATCATTGAATCTGTAAAGTTTTCCTGGCTTTAAAATTTCTTTCGAAAGCCAATCATTTATTCAAAGCAACTGGTTGTCTTGCCAGAGTTTGAATAATTGACTGAAGATGCAAGACATTCACCTTGTTCAGACTTCTGTCAATTACAAGTTAGAATGCTGATCAAGCAAAACAAATCTCACAGCCATGTATAGGACCAATCATCATGGCTTGAAATAATCTTGTAAGGGTCACCTACAAAATTATTTGGAAATCAGCCACATAAATTATGTTCAAAGTAGAAGATATCTAAAGTTTTTACAATAGCTCAACGATACAGTCAACCACAACAACTCATTGTGTTACACCCTAAATAGTTAATTCTGCACAGCGAGGGTAAATAAACTAGAACTATCACTGGAGATGATAAATACCCCCAAAACAGCACCTTGACCTACACCATAACTAATTACTTAATAAGTAAAAGGGCCATCATAACTCTGTAAAATAACATGCAATTGTAAGACCTTTAGGATATGCACATCGCCTCTTGGTATAGAAGCTTCATGTAAAATTTTATTGTATTCCACCCAGTGGTTTGTAAGAAATAGGCCGGACAAAACATGGCTCCCGACCGACAGACAGACAGCCAGCCCGACACAGTGACTTCTATATACCCCTTCTTCTTCAACCAACCAACTCATTTTGTGGTCAGGTAAGATAAAAACAAGATGCCCAAAAGGACCAGTATAGCACCACAGCCACAAGGTGGAAAAATAAACCCTATGTCTGTCTTTTGTCAAATAAATATGACTCGAGGAAACTGATAAGTTACAAAATGTGTTTGTGCTACTTAGCATTTCCAAATCAGACATTCGATTTTTAAGACGATAATTTTCAAAATCTTTCACTCTTGGCATAAAGAGTTAAACATCCCCAGCCCCATTGTGGTCATGTCCTTTGACCAATCAACATAGCTTGAAGGAATCATGTTTACAAAATTGATTGAAAATCAGCCAGATACTTCTGAGGAAAGGCACCCAGTAGTGTTTGCACAACTTAAAGGACGACTGTTCTAATTAAAATTCAATTACCTCTCTGACAACAATCTTCCTGTCTTTTATGTCATAGCGGTGCATTTTATCAATTGCCAGTGCAGCTGTGTCAATGTCTTTAAATTCAATCACTCTGCAAAAAATAGAGATACATGTACAATTGTATTCTTGTATAACTTTTTAATTGGGAACACGGCCATTAAAAAATATCTGGTCAAATATCAATAATATTAAGGTATTTCTGAGAAAAGAAGAAACTTTTCACATCATGATATCATTAGTCTTCTTACTTGGACATGTCAAAAAGCAATCTGCATCACAGAAACTAGTCTATTAAACCCTTTCCCAGTAAAACCCTGCTCGGACCAAAGTGGTGTCCTTGCCGCATTGCTACGGTGAAGGAAAAATAGGTCCAGATTGTGTCAATGTTGCTATAAACGTGGTATAAGCATGGTGAAAACGCTAGACCGGTGAAAAAGCCAATGAGCTCCATGTCACGGCATTTGTTTTTAGCACGAACAGAACAAATGCAACGGTTTGGCGATCTGCCCTGGAACGTGGCAAAAACACTGCAATGGTAACTTCATTGTGCCTCACCACAACCCTACCATGTGCTCAGTCCTTGAAGACGTGGTAAGAACCCCATGAGCATGGTTAGAAGGCCGTTGCCAAGCCAATAGATCTCAATAGAAACATGATAAGAGGTCATGGCAGGCGCGCCATGAGAACATGATATGATCTCACAGGTCCCAGTAAGAATAAGATCACTGCTTTTTTCAAGCTTGTAATTTTTTGGGACTTTTTTCTCCCATTGTGTTCACATTCACCGACAGGCTTTATATTTTCTGGTCAATGTATGGTTGTGGAAGGTCACTGTCAAGTCTGACGGAGCTTCTACAGCAGATGACTTTTGTTTCCAACTATTTTTAGTTTTATTTTTTCTATAATTTCAAAGTTGTCTGCTGCAGATGAGGGCACACATGTTCGTGGATTTTTTTTTTTTGTTAATTAGCCCCAAAATATCCAAAAACAAGAAACCGCTGAAGACGGTAAGGCCGGATTGTCGACAATTTGACCTTGAAAATTGACAAACCAAGGTCAAGGTCAAAGTAACCATAGAAATCAATAGAACTTGTTACTGGTTACTTTCAGGCAAAGTTTCAAGTTTGTAATCCTTTCCAGTGCTGAGATTTTGCCTCAACCTGAAACTTTAACCAAAATGTTGATGGACAGACAGACAGACATCGCCAATGATGATCTATAGACCGAAATAGCTTGAGCAATCCGGCCAATTACACATTACAAACAGGGGCTCTGTAAAATATCACTTGTTTTAATCATGGAAGGGTGGTGCAACATGACTTAATTTGTTATCATACAAAAATGGCCTCAAGATAATATCCAACTTACCCTGATCCTTTTGGTTTCCCATCTGGATTAGTGAACAATTCTACATAAGTCACGTCACCAACTGAAACAAACATCATAGTCATTCTTCATAATTATGAACTGATGCCAAACAAGGAAAAAACTCTTTGCTATCTTACGGATGAATCCTGTCATTATGAGCAGAGACCTTTGTTCCAATATTGTTTCACTAATTTTAACAATTATTGCACATTCATAAAACTTTGCAAGAAAAGTTAAAAGATACCAAGATTCAACAATTCATTGAGTTCAAAATATTTTAAACAAGAGGGCCAAAATGGTCCTAAATTGATCACTTGAGAGGTGGTATAGTAAAAATAAAGTTTCTGCTAATATTGACTAAAATTTTATCAAGGCCTAGGCTTGGAATGAAACAGCGAGAGTTGAACTTGTAAATGACAATTTGAAAGAGGACAAACAAACGAGCATTCAAAGGAAGTTTGTTAGATATTAAAGATATAGCCCCTCAGTATGGCTTAAATAAATCATTTCAAGGGACACTCAACAAACACTTTAAAGAAATTGTGTTGAAATCAAACAAGAACTTGCCCTTTTTTCTGATAAAACCATGTTTTTCAACCAATCAATATGACCCGATCAATTTTGGTAGAGGGTCACCCAAATAAGATCTGACAAGTGGATTCAGAGGAGAAGAATTAGCAAGTTTGGGTATTTATCCCCCTTTCTGATCCCGCATAAACCAAAGCTCTACTAAGAATTTAATTCTTTCAACAACTTTGAAAGTGGGCCACCAAAGGAACATTCCTGATAAGTTGACTTAAATAGGTTCAGTGAAAAGGATATATAAATTGTAATTGAAGCTTAAAAATAAAATTTGGACAATATCCCCCCATTTTTGATCCCGCAGCAACTAAAGTTTTCCATCGATTTTAAATCTTTGAACAAATTCAAAAGAAATGATACACTGTTATCAGGATTAAGTTAAGTGATGCAAGTAGCAATGTGGTATAAGTGGACTGATTGTAGTCTGGTATTCAAATCATATATCATGCATTAATCCTTTCAAACATACAATGAAACAGCAGCTGACAACTTTGAAAGTATGTAGGCAAAAGCAATATGAACGATAATCAATAATTAGTACTTTTAACCCTTTCCCTCAAATGACAATTCTGCAGCAGACAACTTTGAACATATTTTGTCAAAAAATGGAAAATCTCTATAATTGACCTATGACTAAAAGTGTAAAAACATTGTGGTAAAAGGAGAAATTGCTTGTTTTGAGCAATTTCTTCTTTTGTCACTTTGTTCTCAAAAAGCCTTCTGCTGCAGAGGCGTCAGAAAGCGCCTTTATGAGGGAAAGAGTCAAACATTGAATGAACTTGAAAAATGAAACAGTGTAGTGAATTTACTTTTTTCTTTTTACAACATTTTTATTTTTATCTGCTGAAAATGAGTCTAAACATGTGAATGTAAAATATTTACCTTCTCTCCTAAATAAATCTTTTATTTCCTGCCATTTAAGATCATATGGTATGTTACTGACAACAACCCTTTTCGTAGTTGGAATTCGAACTCTCCTTGGAGATCTTGATCGTTCACGCGAATCTGCTCGCCTGTTATCCATTGGAGAACGGGATCTTGATCTTTCCCTGAGATAGATTAAAAACAAATTTGAAAACTCATTCATCTGCTCATAACAATCCTACAAATTCAAATGGTGTGTTGTAAACTTCTTTACTAGAGATATATTAAACACCCATTTCCCTCATATAGACGCTTTCTGACGCCTCTGCAGCAGACAGCTTTTTGAAAACATAGTGACAAAGTAGAAATTGCACAAAAGTGCAATTTCTCCTTTTGCCACAATGTTTTCCCATTTTTGTCATAGGTTATCCATTCAATTATGGAGATTTTCTATGTTTTGACAAAATACGTTCAAAGTCGTCTGCTGCAGAATTGTCGTATGAGGGAAAGGGTTAAAAACAAATTTGAAAACTCATTCATCTGCTCATAACAATCCTACAGCACAGCGAATTCAAATGGTGTGTTGTCAAACTTCTTTATTATAGATATATTAAGGTTTACACTTTTTGATGCATCTATAGCAAAAAGGTTAAATTGCTCATATTCATAATGAGCATTTTCTTCTTTTATTCAACACTACACAATAATTATATCTTTATTTTTCATAACGTTTCCGAGGTTTTTCAAACTCGTCAGTAACAGATTAGTTGTATGAGGGAAATGGTTATATTCAACCTTTTATAACAGTAACAAAGAACAAATCTGCAGCAGAAGACTTTGAAAAAATCTAGGCAAAAATATGGAAAATCCCTACAAACTAAAATATGTTTTTTGGATAGAATTGAAAACATTGTGGCTAAAGGAGAGATCACTCGATGAGCAATAATCATTGCTCCTTTTGTCAGAATGCTTCCAAAAGTCGTCTGGAAGTGGGAAAGGGATCATTGTACGACTCTTTTATAAATTATAGTGAGCAGGACTCTCACTAGGCTAAATTTTTTGGGAGAAGTGATTTCTCCCTCCAGGCAATTTAGGGAGAAGTGATATTTCTTATGTCATAACTAGGACGTTTGGGATACACATCTATTTAAACAAAAATGAATGTTTATTTGATTTTAATAATTATGACAAAGCAAAGGGTCGTTTGAGATACACATCTGTTTAAACAAAATTTAATGTTTATTTATGTGATATTTATAATGATGACAACCGGTAAAGCTTCGATGTCACAATCACAACAAAAATCCAGACCAAAGAGAGGGAGGAGTGGTTTGCAAATTTCTCGCGAACAATTCAACTGTTAATTGTGGGAAATGTCAGTATCATGATATGGCAGTAAAACATTAAGTTGTCTAATATATTTCTATCAAATCAGCCCTTTCAAATTCTGCTTCAGAGTCGAAATTTTCGAAAAATCTCGGCAAAAAATTCATATTGTCAAAACAAAACATGCGAAAAATCGCTAATTTCTGACCATGAATCAGGTCGGAAATTTGGCGATGCTTCCAGGATCGAATCTGGCGTACGTTATGTTTGTCACACCAAAATACACATATCGGACAACATTTAACCATTTATCTATCGTATAAAGTAAACACAAACGGTCTTACTCACGTTTTTATGTGTGTTAATTTCATTTTTATCCACGACCTGCTGACGTTTAATAAATCACAATGTGGTCGCGTTGAACCAAGGATAACCGAATACGGTATTGTGGTTAAAGTATACCAACATGGATATTTAACGAAACAGTTATATATCTTACTCAAACAAGTTTGGGCGATATTTCGTTTATTTTTTTTTACCGATTTCGTCTAGTTTATTTAACCGAAAACAAATTTGTTCCAGATTTTAATTTTTTTCGCCGTTGTAAATTGAATTTTGATAGATTATTTATAATCGAAAGTTGATCGGATATGCATCACGTTAGCGATAATCGATTGCAATTTACCACAATCGATTATCAATCGGTTCACCTTTTTTGCTTCATTTCTGTTTGATTAATATTCGCTTCCACAAGAGAGGTTACTCTCATGGGCTAGCATGTAAATACAACAATTTGAAATCGAAACAAAGTGTTTTTTGGGTAATAAAATGATACAACCTAGTAAAGACAAGACATTAAGCCGGTATATTTTTTATCAAACATAAATAATAAGAAGCATTGCGAACATTAAGGCTTGTTAAATGCAATACTGTATGAACCGTTTATATAATCGATGTCTAATCGAAATAGGCAGTGATTGTAACCGATAATCGATTGTAAAAATGGAACCGATGGCCCAACACTAGGTAAAGGGGTAAGCTGTATAACTTTTAGGCTCAAATTAATATAATAATAATTATAGATATATGTGTTTTTTTATCGTTGCGATAGCTGTCAAAGATACAAACGGCATAATAACTTGAATCAAGACTGTCTGAAACAAACCATGGATGGCATATTTTGGTAAGATGTAGGGTACTGCAATCTGCCGAGATGTGCCGATTGAGTCCCCGACGTAAATACCCGGGAAAAAATGTCGGCTCCATCGTCTGCTTAGCAGCGGCGTTTAACATAATTTTTCTCCAGTCCAAAAACACCGTCTGAATCGCAAAGTAAAGAGGCGATAAAAGGAAACTGTATTCAAACTAATCACTTAACTTGATAGTCGAGTTCCATTATGAAGAATCCAAGATCTGATTAGAAACCTTCAGTTTATGTGTTAATGACAACATTTTAGCTTTGAATTGTGCAGATGTAAGCTAACATACCAAATATTAATTTTGTACAATCTAACATACCAAATATTAATTTTGTACAATCTGATTGTTCAAAATTAATATTTGGTATGTTAACTTACATCTGCACAATTCAAAGCTCAAACAAGCTATTGTGTTGATTGTTAAACAGTTCAAATAACTCACTAATGAACCTGTGACAATGTAAAATGATTGTGATGGAAGTCTGTTCATTTCTAAGTCTAGTCATCTTCTAGTCATTTACTCTCAGTTATAATAAGTTGAGATTTAAAGACAAACTAAAATACACCAGAATTGTTTATGGTTTCTTAAAATAATGAAAACCATGTGTGTGACCCCCAACATTTTCAAATCATGAAATGACCCCCAACATTTTCAAATGACCCCAACAATTCCAAGTAGGGGGTCATATATGACCCTCAAAAATTTTGGTCTGGAGAAAACACTATTTGCCATTTGATTTTATAGTAAACAGTGGTTAATGAGATATGTGCATGAATTCATACAAGAATTATCTAACTTGAGTGTCTGACACCCCTGAAGACATGAATGAAGTTTACTGAGATATGTCCATGATAGTATCTTGCAGGTAAAACTAAGTTTTACCTGCAAGATACTAAGTCCAAAAAGGGGTATATTGTGTCAAAATATGAAGTAGGGTTGTGGGACATGTCCTGCAAGGTCATTTAATGATGTCCAATAAGTGTGTGAAGGTTCAAAACAATAGCATCTGTGGTTGTGAGAAAAAGCATTGCATGCATAACTTTAACCAACATTTCCAAGTCCAAAAAGGGCATTATTGTATCAAAATATGATGTAGAGTTGTGTGACTTGTCCTGCAAGGTAATTTGATGATGTCCAATAAGTGTGTCAAGTTTCAAAGCAATAACATTTGTGGTTTGTGAGAAAAAGCCTTACATGCAAAACTTTAACCAAAGTTGTAAAGCCGACACAAAAGTAATTGTAATAGCTCTCATATTCTTCAAAAAGTCAGACTAAATAGTATCTATAGGGAGTTTGGCCAATATTTTATTTACATTGGGGGTGGGATTTCATCTTACCAGGGCTGCAAGGAAAATAATGATGAACACATTTTTCGACAACATGAAATGAAATTTCATGGATTTAAAAGAGGTAAACTGCATATTTTTGAGGCTCAATTCAATGTTCACAAGAGCTATCTGTAAGACAGCACGCTCGACTATTCCATCGCTTAACAAAAATTTCTAATTCAAATAATAAAGGGCCATTATTTATATTGTAGGCAAGATAGAAATATCTTACTTGATTTTTATGCCCCCGGCATCTAGTTTTTGGCCTGTCTGTCTGTCGAAAAAAACTTTAACCTTGACCACTACTTTTGAACCATAACAGGTACGGCTACCATATTTCACATGTGTATTCCTTGTGACATGACCTTTCTGTCAGTACCAAAATTTTTGACCTTGCGACCTTGACCTAGATGTCTTTGTCTGTCGAAAAAAACTTTAACCTTGACCACTACTTTTGAACCATAACAGGTACGGCTACCATATTTCACATGTGTATTCCTTGTGACATGACCTTTCTGTCAGTACCAAAATTTTTGACCTTGCGACCTTGACCTTTGACCTAGATATTGCCATTCGGGGGCATCAGTGTTTCACAAACAAATCTTGTTTTAATATAGGTGTGATGGTTAGGAAGGCTTGTATAAAGGTTCAATGCAACGCCTTTCATTATTTAATGAGATATCGACAATAATGTAGTACAAAGAAGGGCCATAAGTTGCATTATAATAGCAACCCCAGTTTTATTTAATTCAAATTGGGTTTATTTAAAAGCTACTTTCAATAGCTTTCAGAAACAGTTTAGTTTTTGTAAATAAATAGCTACACTACAACAAAAACTTGCTGCAACTCCTGGAAGCTAGTTAATCTTTTAATCTGATAGGTTATGCAATTTTCAAATATTAATGAGATCTTAACCCTTTCCCTCATATAAACATTTTCGGACGCCTCTGCATCAGACGGCTTTTTAAAAACATAGTGACAAAAGAAGAAATTGCAGTTTCTCCTTTTGCCACAATGTTTTCCACTTTTAGTCATAGGTTATCCATTCAATAAATGGAGATTTTCTATGTTTTGACAAAATACATTCAAAGACGTCTGCTGCAAAATTGTCGTATGAGGGAAAGGGTTAATGACCAGCAAGTCTTTGAAGATATAACCCCTACAGTGGTGCGAGCTTGTTTATTGGGCAATCAGTCATGCAAGCGTGAATATGATGTATACAAGTGGATTATAAATCGCCGACAGAGTTACACAGTATGAATTGAATAGAAATGAATTACACCGTTAGTTAGAGATTTCAATTAGCTTCAATACACTACACTTTATAGTACTCTACGATGTTGGTTGTTGAAAATATTGGTAAAAATGTAATACGAGGGTATGAATATTTCACACTTCCAGACGGCGTATACGATAATCACTGATAAGGTGGGGTTGCTAATTATAATCAATATAGAGTTATTAATTGATTAATTAGCAGGGCCGGCCTTGGCTGAAAAAAAGTTTGAGCCATTGCTCGAGTCGATTTACTAAAAACTTGAGCCATCTTTGAGACATTTTTTGTCTTTTTTATTATCTCTATATCAATGGAACCCGCAATAGACAAATTCTTTTAATAAAACATTTATGGAGAAAAAAGATAGTGAATGTGTAACCAAAGATTATCAAAGTAGACAAAAGTATATTTTCTCCATTTCAAACTGTGTTTTCAAAAGGTGCTATTCTGCAGATAAATGCATCTTTATGTGGGAAATACTTAATTTGTAACAATGTTTAGCGCTTCATTTGCAACATATGATTTTACTGCGCAGCAGTCTGGCTTGCTTATTCTGCCATGCAAAATTCTATATTATGTTTTCTTTTTTGATGTGAAAACCAAATTGACAAGACTATATTTTTTATCTAAAGTTTGAAAACGAAAAACGTAAGTAAAATCTCCGAACAATGTATCCGGAACTTGTATTCCAACATCTAACCTTACTGTTTAGCGGTCAAAAAAAGCTTATTCAACTCTTTTTTAAAAACGACATCAGCATGCCCTTTCACGCAAAATGTTGCGTGAATCACGTAAAATAATCAGCATGCACATAAAAGTTCTGATATTGAGAGGTACATGCACGTAAAATTAATATGAAGAAATAGACACTCTATTCTATTATTTTTATTGTTGTTGCCGTTCAATTTTCGGCTTCAAGTCTTTCAACTATGAAAATATACGACCGTGCTGAATCGGCCATTTGTGGATGGGAAAACCCATCTTTATCGGAAATGCACGGATCGTTTCGTCACATCTCAACTGTTCTTTAATATATTATACGGAAATATCCGATTGAACAATCAGTTGTCATCGTTCAGCTTCGACAAGCCAATAAGCAATGTACAAACTGGTCACATGATCAGTAAGTCAAATATGACGTAAACAGCCAAGCAGGGCACAGCTCATTATCAAGAAGTTGCGATTTGGGAAGGGCGATTACGTATCCAAAACGTTGCATCGTCTGCGCGGGCGAAATTAACAAAAAAAGACAATAAAAAGCTTCTTCCAACTGATAAACAGTAAGGGAAGATATTGAAATAAAAGAAAATGTACTATTTTAAAGAGCTAGTCATTAAAATATGATGAAGTGAAACTAGAGTAAAACTAGACGTATATTCGGACGCGCTTTTTTCGGATCCTTTTTATGGCGAAGTAACCATCGTATCTTTTATTTTTCAAAATGAATTTAAAGACATTTGATACTCTTGCGTCACTATCTTATAGTGACGCAAGTTCTTTTTACATGATTACACAGTGGTTTTTGCCGATTCATATTGGCATGCTTTACTTTGCAGAAAATAAAACATCACCAGACAAGCAGGTTGCCAGTACATCAACAGAGCCTGAATTGAAGAGAACAGAATGCAGATGTTCTGTTTGTCCTTTGCAGATATTTTTCTTTTTGTCTACAACAGACACATTTTAAATACACTGTGGGAGAGGGAGATATTGCTCATACTTGTGTCTACTTTCAATGATAATCTTAATTTGTACTTTCTCTTTAATTAGTCAATCTGTTAAGTTTTTGTCTTTTCCTTGAATGTGGAGAGGGAGATGATAAACAAGATGTGTTTGTGAAACACTGATGCCCCAGAATGGCAACATCTAGGTCGAAGGTAATGGTCAAGGTCAAAACTATTGGTACTGAATGAAAGGTCTTGTCAAAAGGAAAACACATGTGAAATATGGAAGCCGTACCTGTTACGGTTCAAAAGAAGTGGTCAAGGTCGCAAGGTGAACAATTTTGGTACTGACAGAAAGGTCATGTCACAAGGAATACACATGTGAAATATGGAAGCCATACCTGTTACGGTTCAAAAGTAGTGGTCAAGGTTAAAGTTTTCTTTGCCACAGACAAAGAAGTTTTCAAAATGTAGGTCAAAGGTCAAGGTCAAAAAAGGTAGCCGTACCTGTTATGGTTCAAAAGTAGTGGTCAAGGTTTTTTATTTTTCGACAGACAGGCCAAAAACTAGATGCCCACCGAATCGGTGATTCCGGGGGCATAAAAAGAACAAAATCAACATTTCCTTGTTTATTATATCTTTACCCCTTATTGTTACTGTTTACCCCAAATTTCCAAAGGCAGTGAGTACATTGTACCCAAAATCTCAGAATCTCATGTGGGCATGCTGCGACATTCATGAACCAAAATTTCAATGTCTTGACACTGTGCTGAAATCGCAACTTCTCGACACCGTGCTGCAATTGTCTGTTTATAAATAGGTCACTTCATCGGCGTTAAAGCCTTTTCTTTAAAATGCCATTTTCCTTAATTACTCTGTCTATGTCAACAGTTTGACATTATACACATACACATGAAGAATTGGGTTCAGTTATGTTACCGGTGTATCGTGTACCCAGGTGATCCAGTCAGTAGGCAAATATTGACTTTTCAACTCGGGAGACCACTTAGATGAAATATGTCGGATTTTACGATTTTGATTTTTCCTACCAATTTTCTTTTAAGAACCACAGCTTGAGCCACTTTTGTTTTTTATGAATATGAGCCAATTTTTTCGCCAATGGCTCATGTGGCGAACAACAGCGCGAGCCCTGAATTAGGTAGCTTAAGATTCTTTGGAAGCCTTGTAAAAATATCAGTGCAATACATCAAGTAGTAACAGAGCTGTGGTGTTAATATATGCGTGACTGAGTGCACTCGGATAAATGTGAAAGGAAATTGCAATAAAGAATTTAAACTTAGTAGCCAAATAACAGATGATAAAACAAGCCAGCGTAAATGATTTGGACTACTGATGCATCTTGGACAGTGTGAAAATAATTTAACCAGTAAATGGACCATGTAATAATACAGTAACCCAATTAGGTTTTTATTCTTCTATATTAATCCCACTGTTCCCTGATTAAAAGATTTAATAGTTGGTTGTTTCGTTTGTAGTTTTAAAATTACAAATGGACGCCGGGATAAACATTTTTGAGACAGAAATACTTAAATCTCGAATAGTATCAAAAATGTCATACTTAGGATATCATTTTTTCGTCAGATTCAAAAATTTGTAAATCCTCAACCCGTAGTAATGGCGCATTATATAAAGAGGACAATTAGGACATATTGTTTAACTGTAGCTGACATTTGCACATGTTTTTATTCTTTGTTACTCCACCCACTTTTGTCGAAGAAAAATAATACATCAATTTCAGCCATTTGCACATTTTAAACGAAACTACCACAAGAACAAAATCTTACCTATTCTGAGACATTTGTATCGGAGAGTTTATCTAAATGTATATATATATGTTATTGGTAATTTTCTTTGATTTACAATATTTTGGACGGAGAGACGCGGTCACGTGACTAACTGTTATGTCTATAGTGCGGCACCGGATTTTTAGAATATCACAGTAGTTAATCGTACCGAAATATCAAATCGGAAGTTCCAATTCACATTGTTGTTTTATTGGTGGTTACGCCGTTAAAAACACTATTTCGGTTATATCGTGCCAGGCTGCGTGGAATCAAGTCAGACCAGAGATTAGTCCTTCAAAAAAAAGACATCGCATATGCTTATTTTTCATTTTGTTATTATCCTGCATTGAACAAATCAAAGCGCTGATAGCACTAATGAGCGAAGTACCTTCATTGATGTTGACGCTGTAACTGTGAAAACCAGCATGACAATAAGTATAAGACCTGTCTTAGGTTCAACACATAAGAAACAAATAAATTCTGTGTTACAAAAAAAATAATCCTTTAACACTTTCCCTCATACGGCAATTCTGTAGCAGACGACTTTGAACATATTTTTTACAAAAAAATGAAAATCTCTATATTTGAATGGAAAACATAAGACTAAAAGTTGAAAACAGAGTGTCACTATGTTTTCAAAAAGCCGTCTGCTGTAGATGCGTCAGAAAGCGTCTATATGAGGGAAAGGGTTAAACTTTCTATGACTAATTTGTGCGTGTAATGCAGATCCTGATCCGAATACGCAGATGCGCTAATTGACCTTAAAGAATAATTTGAGTATCTGTCCATTCGCAGTAAATAATGAATAACACTACCTTGGTATTATCATGGATAAGTGTATTGTTGTTGAAACAATTTGACTGTATACATGAATGTAACACATTTTACATCTTATTTGCATCAACATATATGGACTTACCCTTATTGTTGAAAGTGCTACTTTTGATACAAAAAAAGATTATGTAAAATAATATATTATCCTTGTGGTTGTTTATCCGAAAGACATTAATTAAACCTTAATTCAAAACACAGAGGAAAGGAATAAAGGAAGAGACCATTTATTCATGCCCTGTATGACCGCTCTCTGAACTTATTGAGCGAGAATCAGTTATATAATCGAGATAGTAACGGGAGACCTCATAACCGTTTATGATATCTGATAGTTTTACAACTTACTTACCCTTTTTCTCTAAACCGAAATTAGAGGCCGGCGAATTGGAACATATCCAAACTAAAACATCGGAATAATAAGTTTAACTGAATAAAGCGGGAAGCGTTGGCACAATGATTTTCAAAAGTGTTCTGCTTAATTCCCCCTAATACAGGGACAGTGTTATACACTGTCCCTGCCTAATAACATGAACGCAAATAAGTGGCGGAAAATGGTATAAGAATAGCTGTAGAAAAGTGTATGATATCTAGAATATTGAATTAATTTTCATGCTACAGGTTTGAGACATTGTGTAAAAGGGTGGAATAAGTCATTTTGAGTAATTGTTACATTTTCTAGAAAAGTTTTCAAAATTCACCCGCTTCATTTGTGTCGTATTCTATCATGTAAAGGGTGAATACTGATAGTTCATTAATGAAAACGTTCGAAGCCTGCCATTTCAAAGTGCTCCTCTGAGTTTATCAGTTTTCTGTGTATATACATTATGATAGTATAAAACGTTGTTTAAAGTGACTGGGTGACTAGTCTACAGTGTGATAATATTGAATGAAATCAAAAGTATTTGACATTGTACATATTGATAACAATCTAGTCCACAGTGGAATTACTTTTTGAACTCATTCATGAGGAAGGCGGACTCGGGCAAAAAGGCGTGTCGAAAGTAGTGCGATGCGAATGAAAGCCAATCAAATGAAGTAATCTCAAATCCTTCCGCGGTTGAGTGTGGTTGCAGCTTTAAGTTGGATTTTCGAAAGCAGGCATGCTATGAGCTTTCGGATCGCTTCGCGACCCTTCGCTCAAAAATGACAGATGATAAAACGAGAAACCGAAAGTCTAAATGATTTGGACTAACCAGAGACATATAAAATACAGAAACATAATTTAACCTTATAATAGACGCTGGCATGTTCGCCACTATATCCATCTCATCTATGAAGCGCGTGTTGACGTGACTTCTGCACTGTTTATAGATGTAATTAACCCTTTCCCACCTATAGACGCATTTTGACCCATTAGCAGCAGACGACTTTTTAAAACGAGCAATTTCTCCTTTTGCCACAAATGTTTTCAGTAATTTTACCTCCATGGAGTTTTTCAGAGTTTATGCTAGATATTTTCAAAGTCGTCTGCTGCAGAATTGTCGTGTGTGGGAAAGGCTTAAATGTGTTCTAAAATCATATTTTACTGGTTGAATTTCCCAGAATTCGCCAACCGGATTTCGAATTGTTTAACAGGAATCCGAGTGGTTAGCGTCGGGGATTAGAAACCGGGTGTCTCGGGTTCGATCCCCAGTCGCAGACTACGGTCTTGGTGGAGTGCCCTTGGGCAAGGCACATTTTCTAGCCTAGTACTGGTTTGTTTACCCAGGGATCATGCACAAGTGAACTGTCGCCGTGATCAACTGAAATAATGTTGAAAGCGGCGTAAAACCCCAATAAAAGAAAACAAATTAGCATTGCTGCTGATGCTACTTCGTTGGGCAGATTGTTCCAGATATCTACAACTGTGTTCATTGAGCGGTGCGATCACGCAACGGGCGTGATGCTTTTTTTAACTTGATACCTTAAGCGGCCATTACACCAAGGATTGATTTGGTCCCGATAGTACGCGATCCTTTTTTAGATCACCTAGAGCCAAAGGCTCAAGGTGAGCTATTCTGATCACTCTGTGTCCGTCGTCCGTCGTCGTCCGTCGTTAACTTTTAGCTTTAAACATCATCTCCTCCTGAACCGCATGAACAATTTCCACCAAACATCACAGGAATGTTCCTTTGGTGGTCCTCTTTCAAAATTGTTCAAAGATTTAAATTCCATTGAGAACTTTGGTTGCTGCGGCATAAGAAAGGGGACAAAATGTCCAAACTTTAAAAATCTTCTCCTCCGAATCTGCCTGTCAGATTCAAATATAATTTGGTAGAAATGTTCCTTGGGTGACCCTCTATAAAAAATGTTCAAGCCATACTGATTGGTCGAAAAACATGGGAGTCAGGCGGCATCAGAAAAGGGGCAAAATGACAAAATTTGAAAATTCCATTTTTATGAAAGTGCTTGTCTGATTTTAAGAAAATATAATACGAATCTTACTTTAATGATCCTCTTTTTAATTTGTTTAAGCCGTTTTGATGGGTTACACAATCATAGCAACCAGGCGTCATCACAAAAGGGGTAAATTGAACTTTTAGCTACAAATGACAACCAACTCCTACCATTCCAATAGACCAATTTCCACAAAACATCACAGGAATGTTCCTTTGGTGGTCCTCTTTCAAATTTGTTCAAAGAATAAAATTCCATTGAGAACTTTGGTTGCTGCGGCATATGAATACAAATTATCACAGAATTAACATGGTTTACATTGTTTGCGACTCCATTTACAAGTGGAGAAAATATAAAGCTCTATCCAAATACTCAATTACACCAGGAATGTAGGGTATCGATGGGCTTGGCGTGAAACAGTTGTAACTCGAAACCCTGGTTTAGGGGCAATTTTGACCCCTTTGTAAACAATGCAAATCAGAACGAGCAATGGCACCTACATTTTCATTGTTTACCAATAAAAAAAGGATTTAACGCTTATAAAGACTTCATAATACCAATATTAGTTACAACCGTTTCATGCCAAGCCCTCGGTATAATTCTAGTAGTTCTAGATTCCTGATTACCCTTCCTTCAGGGATGCTAGTCGATGTTGCTGTATTTCTTCTCTTCGTGGGTCTTATTCCCCCGGTGGTATATTGAACTACCTTTATGAAGCATGACAGGGCTTCAACTTCCTGGATGGCTCTGTGAAAGTTGCAATGGCTGCTGGAAGGACTAGGGTAGCAATGTCGTTGAGAGCTGCGAGCCACAGTAATGTGTTGATTGGGACAAGTAGTAAAAGTGCTGCTCGTCTGACTAGGCGGTGAATGTCTTCGTTATTTTTCTGGATGCGTTTGTCAAACCAATCGATTCAGTGTATCTTCCTCCAGACCCATAGTGTGCTTGCTACACATGTGTGGTCATCAAGAACAAGACTCATTCCGCAGCGCTTGTTCTTCACAAAATCGAGATGTACTTGAGCATTAGCCATGATAAATAACTTTTCCTAAAAGTTGCAATTCAATGCATGCGCTCGCAGTTGTGCTAACAGCTGGAAGTGCTCCTTTTCTCGCACAGTCGAAAGTGCAGTCGTAAATATCAGTTCACGTAAAGGCGTTCTTCAATCCGACCATATTGATAACACGTGGCCCAGAAGACTAAGATAGAAACATTCAACATAATCAGGGGCGTAGCTCCCCTTAGGCAGTGTAGGCACGTGTCTTCAGCAGCAGCAGACTGATCCGGCCGACACATTCCGTCTTAGGGGGATAGATGTATAGAGTAGTTATTCCTGAAACAGAAAATCCACAGGAGGCGAAAAGTGTCTATCCGGGTAGGCCTGTGTGGCATGCTTAGGCTGATCCGGGTCGATACTTTACGCTGAGTCCGCAATGTTGATTTTCTCACGAGACGGCTTTGATTATTGCAAAGCTACGCCCAAACGCAAAGCTACGCCCAAACATTGATTATTGCAAAGCTACGCCCCTGATAATATAGGGCATTTATGACGAGGAAGTTACAGCAGGAATGTTTGAAATGGAATCCAACTGTATAACTAGAGTGATCGTATAACAACTTTAAAGGGACTGAACACCATAATGGTCCAAAATCGTTATATTTTATACTTATTCTAATTAATACACAATACGTCGATATATATGTAACGGAATGTTGTAGAAGGTCGTACAAGTCTTGTTTTTCATTATTTCATAGGAAATAAGCAGTTAAAAAAACGTCCGCTCCGAGTTTTCCCGTTTAAAAATACCGTGGAATTTCCTCTTGCTCGTTTGAATTTGTGGATTCAATTCGGCATTCTCTAACAATATCCACTCATTACATTCATGTATGCGTGAGTGTAAGGAACGACAACTCTGCGAAGGAGATTGTCAATTCGGTTTTAGTGATCACGTGATAAATATTCAGCGATATTTTTAGATTTACTGGGTTACTAACCCAGTAGATTTTACAATGCAAAATAACGAAAAATCTCCGCAATATTAATAGTGTGCATATATTGTAGTACATCAGTCAGCAAATCTCAATGCCTTACATGCAAAAACATCAAGGTAATAGCAATTTTTAACAATTTTCTTTTTTTCCCGGTTTTTTCTCATATGGGATTCAGTCCCTTTAAACAAACAAAGGCTGTTGTAGACTGAACATTAACAAATACCTATTTACGAACCGAGATGTAAATCGATGCGTGGAACAATCTGTCCAACGAAGTTGTGTCAGTAATCAAAGCGCCAATGGCACTGTAGTGGCGATCGTATGGAAAATCCTGCATAGTAAGAAGCAGTATATAGCGAATAAAAAGCACAATTTCACTATTTGCCAAACTGTTTAATTTATAAAAATATAGGCATATATTATAATGCTCGATCTCCAAACTAAATTAGGCTACACTTTCAGCATTGATTGCTAATTGACTCTAGAACGTGCAGATTATTAATCACGTCTCTGCATCAATGATGGAACTATAACGGATGTGAGTAAATTAGTTTGCAGTAAGGACAAAAATATCAATCGATTGTTCAAAACCGACTATGTAAATATTTTTCGTTGTTGTTGTTTCTGTTAACATTGTGGCGATTGTCAAACCAATCGCCACACAAACTGTTAAATTTGAAATCCGGTTGGACATTTTTTTGGAAAATCAATAATCTTATTGGGCATATGCTGTATTATGGTGATGCAAAATTTCGGGAGGAAATTCGAATATATTTTTAGAGGCGCGTTCTACCTTAAAGAAGAGTTCGCAAGTCGTCTTGTGTCCTTTACTGGGAGTTAATACAAACGCAATAAGATGAATGTGCACCATTTAACACAATGATTGAAGTTTAGTTTGATTATACTTAGATTTACGCCACTTTCAACAGCTAATGCCACCCATAAGCTTGAGCTCAGAAGTTACGGTTCAAGCATGGGTCAGACTGTGGCTACCATTCGTATTGATCGTCCCCAAGCTACAGGGGCATATTGAAGATTATAACAGGTAACTAACACGTTAAAGTGTCCATGCCTTTGTTGCGTTATGTTACAAACCAGGATAGTGATAATCTACTACAGACTGCAACCCCGTTAATCTGATATACTGTATAGTAGCCTACCTGATTCCATCCTCGATACCCAGGCTATTCATAAAATATATGATACCCTGGGCAAATTGGCTAGCAAAACTTCGTAAAGATACACTGTAATGTTCGTATCGCATGAGGTTTGTGTCATGCGGCCAATCAAGTGGCTGCATTTCACCTCATAAATTATTCATGAGTACGAGATTATTAAAGCCAATTTGCCCAGGGTATCATATATTTTATGAATAGACTGGGTACCGAGGATGACCTGACTCCAATTGTGTGAAAAACATAAAACGTAGGTCTATACTAGAAAACTCCAGTGCCCTGACCGGTATTCACTACCGGATCTGACACCTGCCCACTGCCTGGCGACAGAAACATGAAGGGGGAGACATTTGGTTAAATCAGAGACATATATATTTCTATTTAGGTCTCTGGTTAAAATATCTTAATAAATTTATAATACTTTCGTCAGTGTTAATTCATCTGTTGCTTAACGAATACATAGCAAAGTGTCTGTTTACATAGAAATATACAGTAATCACAATATTATGTATTTGTTGTGTATACGTTGATTTTGCCCATGTTTTGAGATATATCTAAAAAGATTGATGATATATTCAGTGAGAAAACCACATATTTGTGTTCAGACCCGATGCGACGGGTCTAAGAATGTCAAATGTCTAGTTACAGCTTCCGAATCATTGAACTGTACGGTTCAATACTGTGCAAATATTGTTTAAAAAAAGCGCATTAAATATTTCTGTTCATATCGAAATCCATTCAAACGGCGATAACATTTAGATAGTTCAGCGTATTTCTGATATGTCCAAATGGGCTACTTTAATAGCTGGTTAAAATACATAATCTGTTTCTGGACAGATTGTCATATCTAAAATTAGCCAAAAAGTAATTGTTTCTAAATATAGCAACCAATGAAGTGCCATCTATTAATAACCCGCTTACTTGCAAAACTATAATAATGCTTCAAAACAAACAGTTCATACACAAAGTTGAACAGTTTTAAACTACGGTTACTATATTTCATTTTATATTTGGTGTATTTAAAAGACAGGGAATCAAATTAACCAGCGAAATGGCAAGTGCAACAATAGATGTGTATATCAAACTGGCTAGCGGGAAAGCGTTTTCTTCTCCACACTTCCCAACGGACACTGTTAGGAAAATCGCAGAAAATGTAGGAAAGAGAGAAAACATTCCGGAGAAACTGATTCGAATCAAATACCAGGGGAAAACACTGGACAAATCCAAAGCAGTTGGATATCTGGGTATATGTGCTGAAACTATTTTAAAAGTGGAGGTAAGTCGTACTAATATTGTTTGTTTTGAAAATGTAATTTAGTTATTTCCCTTGTATCATAAATATTTCCCAGTGTAAACCAATTTCCCTGAAACAAACGACATCAGGTGCTTTATGCCATCAGACGATTTTAAAATATTGCGAGAAAAGGAGCACTTTCTACTTTTCATAAAAAGTTGCACTTTCTACTTTTCATAAAAAGTTTTCAGCACTTCATCAATATATTAATACTTCCAAATATTCCAGATTACGCATTTTTTTGCCGAAACACTTTCAGAGCAGAAGACTTGAATTATCACACGAGATATTTCCCGATTTTGCTTAGATGATTTCAAATTAGTCTGCTTCAGATGTGTTGTAAGTGAGTTAAAACAACATTGATGTTGTTATTAATATTACCAGAGACCTAAATAGAAATTGTATATATATATGTGTATCTGATATTACCAGGGACGTAGATATACGTCCCAGATATTACTTAGAAAATATAAAAAATTATTATTACTGTTATTCAAGGTGATAGTTCCTAAAGAGTTGAACATTTGTATACAATTCCCTGATGGAAGCACTAACCCATTCATGGTACAAACAACAGACAGTGTAGAAGACTTGAAGAGGAAGATAGAATGTGAGAGTGGAATAGCCATCAATTCACAGATTCTACAGGTCAGTCACCAATTACATATATAAACACAGAGTCCTCACATAACAATGTAGGCAAAAACATTCAGTAGTAGACTTTAAAAACATCTAGACCAAAATATACAAATGTATGAAAGTACATTGATTGAATAGAGATGAAAATGTTGTGACAAAAGGAGAAATTGTTTATTATGAGCATTTGTTCGCAAGTTGTTTTCAAAAAGCATCTGCTGTAAATCACTAAATGCCCTCAAAATGTGTCTTTAGTTGGGAAAGGTTTTATTAATCATGTTAACCCTTTCCCTCATATAGATGCTTTCTGTGCCTCTGCAGCAGATGACTTTTTATGAAAATGTAGTGACAAAAGAAGAAATTGCTCAAAACCAGCAATTTCTCCTTTTGCCACAATGTTTTCCACTTTAAGTCATAGTTTATCCATTCAATTATAGAGATTTTCTATTTTTTGACAAAATATGTTCAGTCGTCTGCTGCAGAATTGTCATATGAGGGAAAGGGTTAAAAGTTACCAAATATTCATTAAAAAAACTGTGAAGATATAACCAGAAATATCTTCAGTAGATGAATATTGAAAATATTATAGTAAAAGGAGAAACGCCTCATGATTTAGCAATTTTCCCATTAAATTTTGCAGCAATGTTTTTAACTCTATTCATTAAATATACTTTTATTTATAGATCTATATATCTTTCATATTTTTATGTAGATGTCTGTTGTGTAAAAGGGTTTCCCCGATTAAATGGTTCAACTTTAATCTTTGCCTCGATAAAGATTAGATTGGAAACTCTATACATAAAAGAAAAAATACATGTACTGAATAAAGATAAAAAACATTGTGATGAAAGGAGAAATTGCTTTTGTAAGAAATTTTCCCTTTTGTCACAATGCTTTTAAATTTCATCTGTTGCAAAGGCCTTAGAAAGCATATATATGTGGGAAAAGGTACATTTCTCATAACATCTTTGCATTTTTCTTCTAAACTTTTTTCCTCTCAGATCTCTGTTTTTATAAAAAGAAATCTGTCAAAATTAAAAAGGCATCATCATATGGTTAGATTAAGGCAAATCTTTGGGATATAATTTTAACGATTGACAGAAAAAGAGAATTTAATTGAAACTGAAAATGTCTGAAGGAAAATATGTAACCTCTGGAAAACTGGGATCTTTTTAAATACAGAGTTGAAAATATTGTCCGAAAAGGAGTAATAGCCAAAAAAAACGTTTTAGGAAAAGGAGAAATTCCTTGTTTGTTGACAATTTTTGGGAATACAACTGCATTATCAGTGAACACATGCTTAACTCTGTGGCTGTGTTATTGTAAATGAGTCGGTTCTAACAGTGAAGGAAGAGAGATCATACATAACTTCTTTTACAACAAAGTTTTCAAAAGTTGTTTGTATAATGGGAAGTGTTTATGTGTATACAATGTACTTGAATGGAGTTTCCTTCATTGCTTCAGTTTGACAATGGATCGGCACTATCAGTGAACGCATGTTTACTCTGTGACTCCGGTATCGTGAATGAGTCTGTTCTAAAAGTGAAGGAAAGAGAAATCAGAACGAAAGGAGATGGTAAGTTTTATCTGGGACTACTAATACGGGGAAGTGAAACAAGTGCGCTAAGCGCCAATTACTTGTCATCTTTAAAAAACTGTTTGTGTACGTAAACCTCTATAAACGGGTAGATAAACCTTCTACAGGTAATGCGGAATATCGATCGATAAGAACGACAATTATTTTATATAGCGCTATATAGCTTATCACACTCGTTTGTTTCTCTTCCCCGTATTAGTAGACCCACCTTTCCCACATGCAGACACGTTTTGACACCGCCTTTTCACCTTTTCCATCATATTGACGCTTTCTGACGCCTCTGCAGCAGACAGCTTTTGGAAAACATAGTGACAAAAGAAGAAATTGCTTAAAACGAGCAACTTCTCCTTTTGCCACAATGTTTTCCACTTTTAGTCATAGGTTATCCATTCAATTATAGAGATTTTCTATTTTTTGACAAAATATGTTCAAAGTCGTCTGCTTCAGAATTGTCATATGAGGTAAAGGGTTAAGGTACAAGCACTAAATAGCAGGTGGGAAAGGGTTAATGCTTTATTTTCAACATAATTTTCATTATCATTTCACTCTCCAATGACCTTTGATACCACTGCAACAGGCAGCTTTAAAAAACGGTTCTAACTTGTACACAAAATAGAGTAGAATATTCCCTCTGAGATAGAGAGGTCTTGGGTTAGAGACCCAGGCTTGCTGCATGTTATTATATTCCTGTGACATTGGTACCAAACACATTGCCATGATAGAAATGCTTGGTCAGTCTTACAGTGTATATTATGACAACTTTGTAACGGAAGTTCTGAAATTCTAGGACGAATTTCCAGTTAAGTAAGGTGATTGTCACAGCCCTTGTACACACTTGGAGAGTTTACATGTTAATCCTTTCCCTCATACGACAATTCTGCAGCAGACGACTTTGAACATATTTTGTCAAAAAATGGAATATGTCTATAATTGAATGGATAACCTATGACTAAAAGTGGAAAACATTGTGGCAAAAGGAGAAATTGCACGTTTTGAGCAATTTCTTCTTTTGTCACTATGTTTTCAAAAAGCCGTCTACTGCAGAGGCGTCAGAAAGCATCTATATGAGGGAAGGGGCTAACAGCCTGGTTAGCTAATTCAGTAGAGTTTTCCCCCTGAAAGCAAAGGTCACAGTTTGATCCACAGAGTGGCTACATGAGTAGTTTACATGATTTTTTTTCTTCCTGTGTTAATTGAATAGAAATTTTACTGGCAAATCGAAGTTTTGAAGTATTGAGGTTTCTACTAGAATGTACAGAAACCTATATTATTTAATATCATTAATTTTGTACATTGTTTTTATTATCATTAATAATACATATCACAACAGCCTGTAATGTATTGTTTGGTTTTATTTATATAGATAACACAGCTGATGACATTGAAGAAATAGATGAAGAAAAGAAACAGGTAGCTATAAGTCTTTCCCACATACAACCACTCTGCAGCAGACGACTTCAAAATCATCTGAGAGGGGGGGAATTTGACAATCTCGATAAATGAAAGTTTAATTTTAGAGCCGAATTGAAAATCATTATGAGCAATTGCTTCTTCAGCCACACTGTTTATATAAGTCATCTGCTGCAGATGCATTAAGGACATTTCTTACTAGCTGGTTAAAACTTCCCCACATGCAGAATCATTTTGATGCATCTGCAGCATTCAACTTTAATATGAGCAAATTCTCCTTTTTCTGTCAATAATTTTATCATATTTATTGAAATATCCAATACTTTTGCCTAGATGTTTCCTAAGTTATCTGCTGCTGATTGGTTGGGTCTTTATATAAATAAAAAATAAATTATGAAAAATATATTTAACCCTTTTCCTGATATACTATCTGCCTTGGAAATATTATTGTGGTACAGAGTTGAAAATATTATGGACAAAGGAAAAGTTACTTCTGCTGCAGAGGAGTCAACAGTCATCTGTATCTCAAGCACAATCTCACTTTCCTTTTTCAGCTATGTTTTCTTGATTGCTAACAATGATTTATAGTCATCTGCTGTATAAAAATGGATATGGCATCATAGAAACTGAAGAATTCTAATCTGGAAATTACACGATTTCTTTGCATGATAAATTCTCTGCTTTAGAGTATGGAGGAAAATTAAGACCTAAATGTCATTTTTTCTTATTTTTTGCCTATATATGCTTGTGATTGTTCTGGATTTAAATAAATTTCAAACTTCTAAATAACATATTTCATTACAAAAGTTATAAGGAAAAAAGTCATTAAACAATTAACAATGAACTGTAATTATTTGGGAAATATAGATTAATTGTTCCAAAAAGAAATACCACCAATGCAGTCCGAACATTTTATGTCAATATATTCACAATTCTCAGACCTTTTATGATGCCACTGCAGCAAATCAATTTAGAAGTCATTATTGATACTCAAAAAATAGAAAATCTCTATAATTGAATGGATAAACTATGACTTAAGTGGAAAACATTGTGGCAAAAGGAGAAATTGCACGTTTTGTGCAATTTCTTCTTTTGTCACTATGTTTTCAAATAGCCGTCTGCTGCAGAGGCGTCAGAAAGCGTCTATATGAGGGAAAGGGTTAAAGGACAAAGAGGAATTGCTATGTTGTTGATGTTTTTTAAAATTTGCTGTTCCCACATTGTTTTCAAGTGTTCTTCTGCAGAGGCATTGAAAGCTGTGCATAACAAGCAAAGGGTTTTAATACAGGACTTTTCTACTTTTAGGCCCTAATGGACAGCTTTGCCACAGAAGGGAAGACAATTGAAGTTGTGTTTTGTTTTGATACCACTGGTAGTATGTACAGCTGTATTACACAGGTAATAATTAACCTTTTACTACTATTACTGCTGATGTCAATTTAATATCAATATCATTCCATTATTGAATATATATAGGATCTGACATGAGTTGTCATTTTATAAAAAGTTTTATTAAACAAGTTCAAGAAATTTGTTATTTAAAGCAAGCCTTTGGCGAGCTTAATTACAAATGTCTTGGACGAGTTTTGAATGAAACTTTATGAAATGACAACGAATATCAGATTATTTTTATCAAATGATGAAAAACAAAAAGAAAATTGTTTTTTCGCTGTCAGAAAATAGTCCCAATACGTCATACTTAATAGACTGTTAACTAATCACACACAAAGATATTTGTATGACCAATAATGGTCTCTTTACCTCGTCCATCTATCGTGATGTTTGTGTTTACCGGATACACGTTTTTAGCCATTTTGTAAACATTCGTGGATGAATACACAAATAGTTATTCGGTCATGTTATATTACACATGTCCAATGGGCTAAGTCTATGTGGAAAAGCAGCCAGTTGCTTGGGAAGATTGTTGTGTGGAGTACTGGTGTGCGAAAACCAGGAAACATATGAGTAGGTGAACTGGCCGCCGTGATATGACTGAGAAATTGTTAAAAACGGCGTTAAACCCCAATCAATCAATCAATATTACACATGTCACATATAAAGAATTACGTAACGGGCATATTACATTGGATACAAGCATTGTCATGTGATAAAAATAGTTTCTAAAGTAGTGTCTCTTTGACTTACAAAAATTGATTGAGAGAAAAAAACATAGGAGCATTCTGCACACAAAACATGGGATCATTCTGCACACAAAACATAATATCATTCTGCACACAAAACATAATATCATTCTGCACACAAAACATAATATCATTCTGCACACAAAACATAGGATCATTCTGCACACAAAACATAATATCATTCTGCACACAAAACATAATATCATTCTGCACACAAAACATAGGATTATTCTGCACACAAAACATAGGATCATTCTGCACACAAAACATAATATCATTCTGCACACAAAACATAATATCATTCTGCACACAAAACATAGGATTATTCTGCACACAAAACATAGGATCATTCTGCACACAAAACATAGGATCATTCTGCACACTGCTTAACCTTCTCCCACATATAACACATTTGCAGCACATAACTTTAAAAACATTATTGAAAATCTCAACAAATGAAAGTATAATTAACAAATAGATTTGATAACTTTGGGGCCAAAGATTTTGAGCAATTTCTTCTTTTGTCACAATGTTTTCAAAAGTGGTATGCAGATGCTTCAGAAAGCATATATAAGTGGGAAAGGGGTTAAGCTGATTTAGTTTCATACTGCCTGCTATACAGGATAACACTTTTTCATTTATTTATCAATGAATTACTAAAACAGATACGACAGAATCTTCGCCAGTCATGTGAGCGTCTACTTCGAGACATCCCGAATATTCGAATAGGACTTATGGCCCATGGTGATTATTGTGATCATGACACATACATTGTTCGCTACACTGATTTAACTAGCAATGTTGATCCACTGGTGGACTTTGCTGAAAACGTACCCACAACAGAGGGAGGGGATGCTCCTGAGGTTTGTTAATAAAGTATTTATTATTATGTAAGATATCTATATTACCGTATATTTGTCCCACCAGGTCAGAGAGAAGTTACGAGGTTCCATTTCCCGCCTGTTACGGGATATTCCACGTATGCGTATTGGTCTAATGGCTAATGGTGATTACTGTGACTTTGAAAAGTATGTCGTGGATTTTGTCGATTTGACCTCTGAAGTTGATGTACTCGTAAAGTTTGCGAACGATGTACCTGCAACAGGCGGGGGAGGAAATGGGGGAGAGGTGAGTATCCTGTTGTGTCCTAGTTTCGTGACCTTTAACATCGATTTTCGTGCATGCGCATTTCGATATGAAAAAGCGAGTGGTCAAAATATTATTTAATTTTTAGATAAGTATCAACATAAATTGGTAACATAAACAAAAATAAGAAATATTTTGAAAACATGTCTCAAATATATGCCTGTTTATCGGTCTTGAACGTCAAAATACTTTCTCCTCAGTTCATGACCTAGTTTCATATTGCCAAAATATAAAAGGAAGTAACTGGAAGTATAATGTAAACTTAGAAAAACGCTTCCATGACATTGATGAGTTATGCAGACAAAAAAATCGATTTCTTATACGTCACGAAACGAGTGCAAGGGCCGATTTCTTATACGTCATGAAACGAGTGCAAGGGCCGAATGTAGGAGAAAGAAGGATATATGTACAGAAGTTTCCACAATTACTGGCTAACAAAGTGTTTTTTTGAAAACATTGTTAGAAAATGTGAGATTAATTATTATGAGAAACATCTCCTTTTCCCACCCTATTTTCAACTCTATATCTCAAGCAATTTGGCGCTGTTAAAGCAGATTAATGTTAAAAACATTGTTGGATATTTATATTACTGTTATTCAAAATTAGCAACAGCAAATGAAAACTGAACCTTGAGAGAAGAGGTGTTAAGTCATCCTACATACAACAGATCTGCAGCAGACGACTTTTGTTTGTTCAAAAATATGGAAAAAATCTTCCTAAATGAAAACATTATTACTGAATAGAGTTGAAAACATTGTGGCAAAAGGAGAAATTGCTCATTATGAGCAATTTCTCCTTTTGTTACAATGTCTTCAAAAGTCGTCTGCTGAAGAGGATCAAAAAGGGTCTGTATGTGGGAAAGGGTTAACACAGCTTTGAAACCATCTTGTCAAAACTGAAGAAAATAGTTATAGTATCATTATTGAATATAATTAAAACACTCCTGGCTTTGGCTTTGGCACATTTGAAAGTATTTAGGAAAAACATTTGGAGAATCTCCAAAATTGAAAGAATATGTTTAGAATAGAAGGGCAAATATTGTGGCAAAAGGAGAAATTGTTCATCTTATTTTCAATAGGCATCTGATGCGTGTACATGTGGGAAATGGTAAAATTGAAAAATTACTTATATGACTGTATTCTGAACAAGGAGGCCCTGATCCATTTCCCATGCTGATCTGGGTCTTTTGTGTTGACAAAATCACAAAGGCTCTTATAAGACATGAACACAAAAGTGTAAAAGTTTTACTGTTATTTTCAATGTTACGAATGAGCATTACTAAACGCTCAACTGGTCAGAAGATATAAGAAGATTAAAAAGTTTTGTGCGGTTTATTTTCAATGTTATACGAATGGGCATTATGTAAGGCTCAAAAACTGGACTGGTCAGAAAATATCAGAAGAGTTAAAAGTTTTGTTCGGTTTATTTTCAATATTTCGAATGGGCATTATGTAAGACTGAACAACGGGAATGGTCAGAAGATATCAGAAGAGTAAAAAGTTTTGTTCGATTTATTTTCAGTGTTATGAATGGGCATTACGCAAGGCCCAACAACTTGACTGGTCAGAAGATAGTGCTAAAGCCTTAGTGATGATCGGGGATGAGCTTCCCCACGTTCCATCCTATACGGACCAGAGTCTATTCTGGAAGGATGAGCTGGATGTCTTGTCTGGCATGGGGGTTAAGGTAGGTACAAATGGGCTGAGCTCCCAGGAAAATTTACCTTACAATAATTATAAACCCTTTCCCACCTGTAGACACATTTTGTGCATTTTGCAGCAGACGACTTTTGAAAACATTGTGGCCAAAAGAGAAATTGCTCATGATGAGCAATTTCTCCTTTGGCCACAATGTTTTCAACTTTATTTAACAATTAAGTTATCTTTTATTGGGACATCAAGCATGATTAATATAAACTGAAAGTTTGCTTTACAATCAATGTAAAATAAATAAGTTTAAACTAAGAGTAAACTAAGGGTTAAGGTATTGTTTCTTTAAGGTGTATGGTGTTCAGGCGATGCATCAGGCCCAGTCTGATATGTTTTATGAGGAAATGGCGGACAGAACAGGAGGATATTATCTAAGACTGAATAACTTCAGTTTAATCACAGATATGTTTCTGGCTGGTAAGTTTCACTTTACTTGCTTAACCCTTTCCTTCATATAGATGCTTTCTTACACCTCTGCAGCAGACGGTTATTTGAAAACATAGTGACAAAAGAAGAAATTGCTCAAAACAAGCAATTTCTCCTTTTGCCACAATGTTTTCCAATTTTAGTCATAGGTTATCCATTCAATTAAAGAGATTTTCTATTTTTTGACAAAATATGTTCAAAGTCGTCTGTTGCAGAATTTTCGTATGGGGAAAGGGTTAACCCTTTCCCACACACAACAAATAAGCAGCAGACGACTTTGAAGACATCTAGGTAAAAAACGGAAAATGAAAGTATTATTATTGAGTATCATTGAATTTCTCCTTTTTCCACTGTGTTCTTTTCTTGCCATAATGAACGAGTTTTATAGTGTTTTGGGCCTGTTGATATCTTTAAATGCCTCTGCAGCAGACAACCTAATGAGACTTTCTTCAAACTTTTCATTATTTTCTTCAGAAGTTTTGAGCTTACATTTGAGGCAACAGTTCTGAAAATGATTAAGTTTTCACTAACATCACTTTATTTCTTTTATTACCAGTTAATCACAACACAAGTTTTAACCTTTAACATGCTTACCAACCTTTTCTCATCTTCAAGGGAGAGTTTCATGATCTCAAAGTGGGGGATTGGGGTTTGAAGTGGGAGATTTTCAACGCCATGTATTTAACAGTAGAAATATTTTAAATTTTCGAATTTTCGAAAATCGTGAGTTACTCCATCACGATCGTGGGGGTGGGGTTACGCCCTTCAAATTGTGAGACTCACGATTGAATCTGGAGGGTTGGTAAGCATGCTTTAACCCTTTTCCACATACAGTAAATCTGCAGCAGACGACTTTGACAATGTCTACTAAAAAATATGGAAAATCTCTATAATTGTATGTACAAGAGAAAGTTGATGCCAAGGCATCAATGTCGCCGGAAAAGACTGCATTGATTTATTTATGTATTCTTGACTTTCCTTAATCTATTCAAACATTAGGAACGTTGAAATGAAAACATTTACTTATAAATTTTATATTCATACTTACATTAGGGTATCTATAAAAAATTAACGAAATGTGTACACATTTATCTTGGCTTAAATTTAATTTTGCTGTTGTTACTTATTTAAATAATAGTATTCATTCATATAATTTCAATGTTTGTCAATCTTATTCGAATCACAAGGTAAATATCCTGATATTGCTTTAAAGGGAGGTAATTTGAAGAAAACAAAAGTCTTCAAAAGGAGAAATATATCAGCATTACCGTCTACAGTTTAAATTGTTCTATTGTTTGTGGATTTAAAAATGTTCTTTTTTTCTTATTTCTACATGTACAACGAAATATTGCGGCTTCTCTTTGACGCTTTGCGTCAAACATTCGTCTTGTACTTGTCTAAAATAAAATAATATCACTCGCTTTTTCATATCGAAATGCGCATGCGCGAAAATCGATGTTAAAGGTCACGAACCTACACAACAGAATAGGGTCTATATTTAGCTTAGAAACAGTTCCTTCTTTAGATATTCATGGATTAACATTATTAAATGAATTCTACACAAATCAAGACATCTCTTTGAACATGAAAACAACATTTAGTAAGTTAAAATTGCTATTAAAAGGAGAATCCGAAATTGACCTCAATGATGACACATAAGAGTCTGCATTAGGGGGTGTTGGTTCACGTCTTGAAGGGACCACTTTTGTCTTCGTAAATAAGACAAAAAACTTAAATGCGAGTGAAATAAAAAAAACTGCAAACATTAAAAAATCGGAATATTTATTTCATTTTAGATGTGTCATTTATTAGTGTTCGTAAACAACCACAATTGTAATATGTTCAAATCATCTAGATTTGTTTCTTTCTAATAATAAGCCGCCCTCCCATGTGATTTCCGAAAAGCTATTAAAAATAGAAGTCGCGGGCTTCTGCCCGGCGACTAATAATTACTGTAAAAGGTTGAAAGTATTCTGGCAAAAGGAGAAATTGCTTGATTTCCGCAATTTCTCTTTTTGTCACAATGTTTTTAAATGTCGTCTGTTATAAAGGCATCAAAAAGCATCTGTATGAGGGAAGTTATTTTCATTTGCTTTATTGTCTTCTGCATCACTTTTTTTTTTTTTAAATAGACAATTTTTCTACCATTTTCTTTGCTGAAATAGAATCTGAGTGTCAATCAATTTTTTATCTTGTATCTGGCCCTACATTTTGTTGGACCTGATCTGAATCCAGTTTGTTTTTTATAGGTTATTAACATTTATCAAAGGTTGATGAAAGCCGCAGCTAGCCTGCAAAGAGTTTTAAAGTTCTGAATATTCACCTTTTTGCTTAGAAATCTCTCGGTGAATTTAAAAATCTACTTGTTTTCACAGTTTGTTATCGGGAGTCAAATGCGGAACAACTTGATGCATTTGTTGAAGAAGTACAGAATGAGGGAAGAATGACAGAAGATACAAAGTTATTCCTGGATAAACTTGAAAAAGAGCAAACTAAACCCGAAACCAGATCTGATGAGGAGAAAAAACAAGTGAGTTTTGAATATAAGAACTCTGTTCCTAATATAATATTGATTTATTTTATTTATTGGGTTTAATGCCGCTTTCAACATTATTTCAGTTATATCACGGCAACAGTTCACTTATTTATGATCCCTGGGTAAACAAACCAGTACTAGGCTAGAAAATGTGCCTTGCCCCCCCCAAGGGCACGCCACCTTGACTGTAGTACCAAACTGGGGATCGACCCGGGACACTCGGTTTCGAAATCCCAGATGCTAACCACTTGACCACAGCAGATTCCTCCCCTAATATAATAACTCTGTCACTAATATAAGAACACTGTCCCAAATTTAATAATTCCCTATATGTCCCTATATGTCCCTAATATAAGAACTATGTCCCTAATATAATAACTATGTCCCTAATATAATATCCATGTCCCTAATATAAGAACTCTGTCCCTAATATAATAGATATGTCCCTAATATAAGAACTATGTCCCTAATATAATAAATCTGTCCCTAATGTAAGAACTCTGTCCCTAATATAATAACTCTGTCCCTAATATAATAGCCATGTCCCTAATACAGATGAACTTTAATCCTTTTACAACACAACATTGCACACATTATATAACTCTTTCTTTAAATCACTGTGACTCTGTTACCAGATTTTCAAACTTTTTCTAAGTTATTTTAACCCTTTCCCTCATATAAACGCTTTCTGACGCCTCTGCAGCAGACAGCTTTTTTAAAACATAGTGACAAAAGAAGAAATTGCACAAAACGTGCAATTTCTTTTTTTGCCACAATGTTTTCCACTTTTTAGATCACCTGAGCTATTCTGATCACTTTTTGTCCGTCGTCCGTCCGGCGTTAACTTTTAGCTTTAAACATCATCTCCTCCCAAACTTCAAGGACAATTTCCGTGAAACATCACAGGACTGTTCCTCTGGTTGGCCTCTTTCAAAGTTGTTCAAAGATTTAAATTCCATTGAGAACTTTGGTTGCTGCGGCATCAGAAAGGGGGCAAAAGGTCCAAACTTTAAAAATCTTCTCCTCCGAATCTGCCTGTCAGATTCAAATATAATTTGGTAGAAATGTTCATTGGGTGACCCTCTATAAAAATTGTTCAAGCCATACTGATTGGTCGAAAAACATGGCAGTCAGGCGGCATCAAAAAAGGGACAAAATTTGAAAATTCCATTTTTATGCAAATGCTTGTCTGATTTTAAGAAAATATAATACGAATCTTACTGTTATGATCCTCTATTCAATTTGTTTAAGCCGTTTTGATTGGTTACACAATCATAGCAACCAGGCGTCATCACAAAAGGGGTAAATTGAACTTTTAGCTACAAATGACAACCATCTCCTACCATTCCAATAGACCAATTACCACAAAACATCACAGGAATGTTCCTTTGGTGGTCCTCTTTCAAAATTGGGCAAAGATTAAAATTCCAATGAGAACTTTGGTTGCTGCGGCATCAGAAAGGGGACAAAATGTCCAAACTTTAAAAATCTTCTCCTCCGAATCTGCCTGTCAGATTCAAATATAATTTGGTAGAAATGTTCCTTGGGTGACCCTCTATAAAAATTGTTCAAGCCATACTTATTGATCGAAAAACATGGCAGTCAGGCGGCATCAGAAAAGGGGCAAAATGACAAAATTTGAAAATTCCATTTTTATGAAAGTGTTTGTCTGATTTTAAGAAAATATAATACGAATCTTACTGTAATGATCCTCTATTTAATTTGTTTAAGCCGTTTTGATTGGTAACACAATCATATAAACCAGGCGTCATCACAAAAAGGGTAAATTGAACTTTTAGCTACAAATGACAACCAACTCCTACCATTCCAATAGACCAATTTCCACAAAACATCACAAGAATGTTCCTTTGGTGGTCCTCTTTCAAAATTGTTTAAAGATTTAAATTCCATTGAGAACTTTGGTTGCTGCGGCATCAGAAAGTAAGAAAAAATACCCAAATTTTAAAATCCTTTTCCTCCATAATCTGCTTGTGCGATTGCAAGATAATTTGGTAGAAATGTTTCTTAAGTGACCCTCTAAATAAACTGATGAAGCCATATTGATTTCGTTGAAAAACAGGGCAGCAAGGCGGCATCAGGAAAGGTGCAAAATGACAAAAACTTTATAATTCCATTCTTATTAAAGTTCTTGTTAGATTTCAAGATATAAATGGCCTTTACTGATAAGCTGTTTCTTGAGAAGTGTCCACTCCTTTCAGTTTCATTTGCACTCCCTGATAAAATTTTCCAGATATTTGCAGTTAAATATTTGCTACTAATTTACTATCAATTAGGTGATCGATTTAGGGCCATCTTGGCCCTCTTGTTATCATAGGTTATCTATTCAATTATGGAGATTTTCTATTTTTTGACAACATATGTTCAAAGTTGTCTGCTGCAGAATTGCCGTATGAGGAAAAGGGTTAAAAGAATGAAAGTATTAGTTGGGTCACAATTGTTGGTAGGTTTGACTTTGTTCCCCCATTCAAACACCATTTAATTACCAGTCTATCAATTAACCATTTGATGGTATCAAAGGGACCATTTGTCTCTGTGCAAAATAGTTTGATACAAATTGATTGTATCTAATCTCTACAACCAAGTGTAAACACAAAACAATGCATTCAGAATAAAAAATCTGTATGAATGAAACAATGATTTTAACAGTGTATGGAAAGGAAAACTGCATACTCATATTGTGCAAATTAAAAAATTTGCTTTCCTACAATGTCCTCTTAACTTTTGTATAGCATACAATGTACTTAAACTACCCTTTCCCTCATACAACAATTCTGCAGCAGACGACTTTGAACATAATTTTTCAAAGAATAGAAAATCGCTATAATTGAATGGATAACCTATGACTAAAAGTGGAAAATATTGTCTGAAAATGAGAAAGTACTTGTTTTGAGCAATTTCTTCTTTTGACACTATGTTTTGAAAAAGCTGTCTGCTGCAGATGTGTCAGAAATCGTCTATATAAGGGAAAGGGTTAAAACAAAGATTACAGTATTGCAGTGGTTGAGCGTCGGCATCTTGTACCCAAATGTTTGAATCCCCTAATGAGTAGGTTCTGCCTGTTTGTCTTTTGACAGAAAAAGTGCAAATACTTCTCAAGTCTCTGGGAATCAGATTCGAGCATTATTATAAGAAGTAAGCTTGTTTTGCAATTGATTTAAAAGAAATAAATTTAAACAAAAACCTAAACCATTATTCAACCAAATTTATACCAATTGATCTGAGTTGAGTCGCGATAGCTCAGTCTGTAACAGTGAGGGCTCTCAATCCAGGGATCGTGAGTTCGAACCTTGACTCGACCATTCATTTCTTCTTATGTTTGACAAAAGTCTGTTATGACTAGTGTCAGGATGCACACTTTAGTTCAACTGACTGTCGTGGTTTAACCCTTTCCCTCATTAAGACACTTACTGACTTCTCTGCAGCAGAAGGCTTTTTGAAAACATGGTGACAAAAGAAGAAATTGCTCAAAACGAGCAATTTCTCCTTTTGTCACCAAGTTTTCAATTCTTTTCAATTATTGTATTTTCATTTTAAGGGAGTTTCAATAAATTGCTAGGATGTTTTCAAAGTCGTCTGCTGCAGGTTTGATATTTGTGGGAAAGGCAGGGGCGTAGCTTGGCAATAATCAATGTGTAGGCCCCGTTCAAATCCTATATCGCTGCAGCTGCATTTTGGGGCATTTTGAGAAAAATGTGTAGGCAGCTTACGCCCCTGAACGGGTTAACTAAAATACTGTTAAAAAAGTGACACTCCAATTAAATAAATCGTTATTTTTTTCTATTTTTTTCAGCGTTATGTCCATGCACCGTGGTGGGATCCAACATTGGACCATGGGAAAGTGCAGTATAATTATGATTCGGAACTGGATTCCTTTCGGCCACGCAGACAAGCTCTAACTGGTATGTATATTGTCTATCTGCAATAGGATATCACTTAAGAACTTTGACCTGATTGTGACCTTTGTTCAAACTTTTGCATTAGCATGGGAGTGTTTATTTATTAAAAGTGCTAATAAATAAACATGAACAAGATATTCTATTTATCACATATGAGGCATATTTCGAAAAAATGTACGCAACTTTTACCATATTTCTACATGAAATTTGCCAATTTTGGTGCCAAAATGACTAACGATATGACGTCAAACCACTGATGTAACGTCCTTTTCATAGTTCGATATCCCTGTTGTGACAAAGACTTGAGCGTAAGACTGTAAACACAATACAAAGTAGTCACAGACGATATGAAAATGCTCTTTAAAGTAAGAACAATTACTAATTAAAGTTGAAAACATTGTGGCAAAAGTAGAAATTGCTCATCAAAAAGTTATCTGCTGCAGAGTAGGAGAAAGTGTATGTACATATGTGGGAAAGGCTTAATAATAGTGGTTACTCAACATTTGTAGTTGATTATATGTATTTGATTGATCTTACTAAAGTTAACCCTTTCCCACTAAAGACGCATTTTGACTCGTCTGCAGCAGACAACTTTTGAAAACATTGCGGCAAAAGGCAAAATTGTTCATAATGAGCAATTTCACCTTTAGTCACAATGTGTTCAACTCTAATTAACCCTTTCCCTCATACGACAATTCTGCAGGAGACGACTTTGAACGTATTTTGTCAAAACATAGAAAATCTCCATAATTGAATGGATAACCTATGACTAAAAGTGGAAAACATTGTCGCAAAATGAGAAATTGCTCGTTTTGAGCAATTTCTTCTTTTGTCACTATGTTTTCAAAAAGCCGTCTGCTGCAGAGGCGTCAGAAAGCGTCTATATGAGGGAAAGGGTTAATAGAGATAGTGATTTTTTTAACCCTTTCCCAAATATGACAAACCTGCAGCAGACGACGACTTTGGGCAAATGTATATAGAAAATATCCATGAATAGAGTTGGAAATATTGTGGCAAAAGAAGAATATGCTTGTTATGAACATCGTCTCCGTTTGCCACAATGCAACTCTACTTAATATCAGAAATAAACTTCCAGTTTCTAGATGTTTAGAGGTTTTATATGTTTTGAAAAGCATATTAGGAAAAATGGTTATATTCAGTAATATAGTATTATGTGTTATATTTAGTAATATAGTATTATGTGTTGTTTGTTTACCTTTTCACAGACAGAAGTTCAGCATCACCCACTTCACCCACTTCATCAATACACAGAAGTAAATCGAGAAGGTCGCGATTTAAACAATTTGTCCTGTCTGCGTTCAAGCGCAAGTGAACCAAGTGAACGAAACATCCGGGACACTGGAAGTGCTGATTTATTCCTGTTGATGAAACTTGCAAGATCAAATGAGATGCTCAAGTCCAAAGGACACTAAGTCTTCTTTCATGCAGCAATAAGGCATCCATCATTGGTGTTTGTTGTTTCATGCTGCAATAAGGCATCATCAATCATTGGTTTTTGTTCTTGTAAGGGAGCCAGGCTCGTCATAGGGCACTACTGTTTATTTTGCATAATTTAAATGACATTATTGATGTTTGCCTATTGATCATAGACAATTATCTAACAACAAAAAGTGTACATTTGGACTAGATTAATAACTATGCAGGCAGGTCTTTATTTATACTTGAAAGAAAGAAAGTGAAGTTTGTTTTCCTGGATTATGACTCAAATGGATATGTGTAAACACCTGATTGCTTACAATTCATTACATATTAGACATCTTTAACCCTTTCTAACATACAACAAATTAGCAGCAGACGACTTTAAAAACATCTAGGCATAATAATGAAAATCTCTTAAAGGAAAGTATAAATTATTGAATAGATTGTGGCAAAAAGAGAAATTGCTCATCATGAGCAATTTCTCCTTTTGCCACAATGTTTTCAAAAGTTGTCATCTGATTAGAAAGTGTCTGTATGTGGGAAAGGGTTAAGCAGCTACCCTGATATGACATCTTTAGAGTAGTCGGTTTTGAAAATATGTGAGAGAAAAATATGACACCAGGAGATAGATCTGGACTAAAGATTTTCGCGAAGACTGACGACATCCCTACACAAGTATGTTAGGCCTAATCTAGTTTTTTACCAATATCTTTTTTCCTACAATGTTTTCAAAACTTGTTTGACACTGTGGCTTCAGAGTTGTCTGTATAAAGAAAAGAGAATTTCCAGGACAACAATAAGTATATTTGTTGTTTGTATTGACTTGTACGTTACTTTATTACCTGTTCAATATTATGTAAATGAGCCAATATCTTTTTTCCTACAATGTTTTCAAAACTTGTTTGACACTGTGGCTTCAGAGTTGGCTGTATAAAGGAAAGAGAATATCCAGGACAACAATAAGTATATTTGTTGTTTGTATTGACTTGTACGTTACTTTATTACCTGTTCAATATTATGTAAATGAGCCAATATCTTTTTTCCTACAATGTTTTCAAAACTTGTTTGACACTGTGGCTTCAGAGTTGGCTGTATAAAGGAAAGAGAATATCCAGGACAACAAAAAGTATATTTGTTGTTTGTATTGACTTGTACGTTACTTTATTACCTGTTCAATATTATGTAAATGAGCCGCGTTTGGGGATACAGGTTATTAACCCTTTCCCACATACAGACGCTTTCTGACGCCTCTGCAGCAGAATACTTTTGTAAACATTGTGGCAAAAGGAGAAATTGCTCGTTTTGAGCAATTTCTCCTTTTGCCACAATGTTTTCAACTTCTTACAGTAATTATAACGAAAATCTCATCTTTCTGAATAGAGATTTTCAATGTCGTCTGCTGCAGATTTATTGTTTGTAGGAAAGGGTTAATGTATCTGATTATGGTGAAGACTGAGATGATCCTGTGCACCCACACTGTCTTATCAGAGCACCCACCGTCTTTACATCACTTCACCTGTATATGATCCCGTTATAGAGGGTCAGTAAGGCCCTGTATCTCCACATGCGGCTTGAATACATTTTTGTTATGTATTTATAACAATTATTATAAAGACATTTAAAATAATAAAAATGATAACTTTGATTCATGATTTATTGTTGTCACTGTTTGCTTCGACTATTATTTTCGAATGTAAGTCAAGGCTCAAAATGTGTGCCATTTATAAAATAATACAAAACTTATAAAAGTGTCACGGAAACAGACGATGTTTTGATGCTACGGTAGCAGATGACCCTTGGAAAAAAAGGCTAAGAAAACTGTTTAAAAATCAAAGCGCCAATGGCACTGTAGTGGCGATCGTATGGAAAATCCTGCAAAGTAACAAGCAGTATATCGGTGTAGGGCTTGCGATGACTCTGGTGCGGGTATATTTGAGAATGTATCAACCCTGCATCTTTTGACAGTAGAATAATGTTAGTTTGCCAGAATGTTGTCTTGGTGATTATTTAGTTACGTTCTGAAATTGGTCATGATGTGTTCAAAATTAGGCCATTCCAAAGTTATGAAAAATCTAGTTGGTATTCGATAGACTACCGTTTTAGCTCATTAGAATGGCTATTTGTAATCTAAATTGTTCGGGTAATCACATGTTTATCACCAGGTCGTTAGGCCATATTAAGATAAAATATATTTTACACTTTAGAAATGACTAAAGAAAGAAGAGAAAACAGTATCCATTAGTTTGGTGTTTGTTTCAATGATGTCCGATATTAAACAGGTCTGTTCAATTTAGTCCCTTCACATTGCATGATTGAGGGTTGTCACAGTGTATTTATATGTCTCTGAGGTTGTTAAACTGCTTCGAATAATATGAGTGCAAAAACAAACACAAAACATGCTCCAAAAGCACAATTTCACTATTTGCCAAACTGTTCAATTTATAAAAATATAGGCATATATTATAATGCTCGATCTTCAAACTAAACTAGGCTACACTGTCAGCATTGATTGCTAATTGACTGTAGAACGTGCAGACGTGTATACATAACGTGTGTACACACTGACATCGTGTGTCCATTAAACCTTTGTGAACCAGTCTTATCATCTAGACGCTTTCATATATTTAAACAACTACAAAATAAAGCGTTTATAATATTGAGATTTACAAGCTCTTCTTGTTTTTGGTCTCGCGAGCTATTTATAGAACCTTTTGGAATTTCCAGATTTGAGTATCATCAGAGTTGCCGTTATTTGCAAGGCAGAACGCGCAATGATATTTATTATCTGCCAAATCATGACGAAGATAATATTTACATATTTTAACTCTATGTAGATAATGTCTCGATAAAACTCAAATATTAGTAACAATCCGGTACCGAAGTAGCACTGACATAATTATTATTAATCACGTGTCTGCATCAATGATGGAACTATAACGGATGTGAGTAAATTAGTTTGCAGTAAGGAACAAAAATATCAACCGATTGTTCAAAACCGACTATGTAAATATTTTTCGTTGTTGTTGTTTCTGTTAGCATTGTGGCGATTGTTTTAACGCCGCTGTGACGGTATTTCCATTATTTCGGTTATATCACGCATACCAGTTCACCTTATGTGTGTTTCCTTGTTTTCTCGCACCTGTACTTCTCACAACATTCTCGCTAGGCAACTGGCTACCTTCCAACACATTAAATAAAGCCTATGTGTGTACGACGATAGGCATAATGTCTTTTGTCAATCAATGGAAACAAGAGAAAGTTGATGCAAGGCATCAATGTCGCCGGAAAAGACTGCATTGATTTATTTATGTATTCTTGACTTTCCTTAGTCTATTCAAACATTAGGAACGTTGAAATGAAAACATTTGCTTATAAATTTTATATTCATACCTATACATTAGGGTATCTATAAAAAATTAACGAAATGTGTACACATTTATCTTGGCTTAAATTTAATTTTGCTGTTGTTACTTATTTAAATTATAGTATTCATTCATATAATTTCAATGTTTGTCAATCTTATTCGAATCACAACGTAAATATCCTGGTATTGCTTTAAAGGGAGGTAATTTGAAGAAAACAAAAGTCTTCAAAAGGAGAAATATATCAGCATTACCGTCTACAGTTTAAATTGTTTTATTGTTTGTGGATTTAAAAATGTTCTTTTTTTCTTATTTCTACATGTACAACGAAATATTGCGGCTTCTCTTTGACGCTTTGCGTCAAACATTCGTCTTGTACTTGTCTAAAATAAAATAATATCACTCGCTTTTTCATATCGAAATGCGCATGCGCGAAAATCGATGTTAAAGGTCACGAAACTACACAACAGAATAGGGTCTATATTTAGCTTAGAAACAGTTCCTACTTTAGATATTCATGGATTAACATTATTAAATGAATTCTACACAAATCAAGACATCTCTTTGAACATGAAAACAACATTTAGTAAGTTAAAATTGCTATTAAAAGGAGAATCCGAAATTGACCTCAATGATGACACATAAGAGTCTGCATTAGGGGGTGTTGGTTCACGTCTTGAAGGGACCACTTTTGTCTTCGTAAATAAAACAAAAAACTTAAATGCGAGTGAAATAAAAAAAACTGCAAACATTAAAAAATCGGAATATTTATTTCATTTTAGATGTGTCATTTATTAGTGTTCGTAAACAACCACAATTGTAATATGTTCAAATCATCTAGATTTGTTTCTTTCTAATAATAAGCCGCCCTCCCATGTGATTTCCGAAAACCTATTAAAAATAGAAGTCGCGGGCTTCTGCCCGGCGACTAATAATGAAACGACCAAGCCAAGATTCGAACTCCCGACATCCGAATGAAAGCCTTCATTGTTACTGACTAAAATATTAGCGCTGAGAGGGTCAGATGGGTTTCAGTTGATGATTAAAAAGGAAACGTAAACACCCTGTACCTCAATATAGAGGTACTAGTAGTTCCGGGGTCCACCATGTACGACCATAAAGACAGTATCAATACTGCCAGGGTTCAATATGCACCGCCACAGTGACAGTATTAATATTGCCAGGGTTCACTATGCACCGCCACAGTGACAGTATTAATATTGCCAGGGTTCACTATGCACCGCCACAGTGACAGTATTAATATTGCCACTGACCAGGGTTCACTGCAACGCCGCACAGACAGTTTTGACAGTGCCAGGGTTCAATATGCACCGCCACAGTGACAGTATTAATATTGCCAGAGTTCACTATGCACCGCCACAGTGACAGTATTAATATTGCCAGGGTTCACTATGCACCGCCACAGTGACAGTATTAACATTGCCAGGGTTCAATATGCACCGCCACAGTGACAGTATTAATATTGCCAGGGTTCAATATGCACAGACAGTATTAATATTTTCAGGGTTCACTATGCACTGCCACAGTGACACTATTGATATTGCACTTGTTCAATATGCACCACCACAGTGACAGTATTAATATTGCCAGGGTTCAATATGCACCGCCGCACAGACAGTATTAATATTGCCAGGGTTCACTATGCAACGCCGCACAGACAGTATTAATATTGCCAGGGTTCAATATGCACCGCCACAGTGACAGTATTAATATTGCCAGGGTTCACTATGCACCGCCACAGTGACAGTATTAATATTGCCAGGGTTCACTTTGCACCGCCGCACAGACAGTATTAATATTGCCAGGGTTCAATATTCACCGCCAAGGTGAAAGTATTGCTATTGCCAGGGTTCACTATGCACCGCTGCACAAACAGTATTAATATTGCCAGGGTTCACTATGCACCGCCAAAGTTACGGTATTGATATTGCCAGGGTTCAATATGCACCACCGCACAGACAGTATTAATATTGCCAGGGTTCACTATGCACCGCCGCACCGACAGTATTAATATTGCCAGGGTTCACTATGCACCGCCACTGTAACAGTATAAATATTGCCAGGGTTCACTATGCACCGCCACTGTAACAGTATAAATATTGCCAGGGTTCACTATGCACCGCCGCACAGACAGTATTGATATTGCCAGGTATCAATATGCACCGCCGCACAGACAGTATTAATATTGCCAGGATTCACTATGCACCGCCGCACAGACAGTATAAATATTGCCATGGTTCAAAATGCACCGCCGCACAGTCAGTATTAATATTGCCAGGGTTCCATATGCACCGCCACAGTAACAGTATTAATATTGCTAGGGTTCAATATGCACCGCCACATTGACAGTATTAATATTTCCAGGTTTCAATATGCACCGCCACATTGAAAGTATTACTATTACCAGGGTCCAATATGCACCGCAACAGGAACAGTAGTAATATTGCCAGGGTCCAACAATATGCAACGCCGCACAGACAGTATTAATATTGCCAGGGTTCACTATGCATCGCCGCACAGACAGTATTACTATTGCCAGGGTTCACTATGCATCGCCGCATAGACATTATTAATATTGCCAGGGTTCAATATGCACCGCCGCACAGACAATATTAATATTGCCAGGGTTCACTATGCATCGCCGCATAGACAATATTGATATTGCCAGGGTTCACTATGCACCGCCGCACAGACAGTATTAATATTGCCTGGGTTCAAAATGCACCGCAAATGTAACAGTATTAATATTGCCAGGGTTCAATATGCACCGCCACAGTGAAAGTATTGATATTGCCAGGTTTCACTATGCACCGCCGCACATACAGTATTAATATTGCCAGGGTTCAATATGTACCGCCACAGTGAAAGTATTAATGTTGCCAGGGTTCACTATGCACCGCAACAGGAACAGTAGTAATATTGCCAGGGTCCAATATGCATCGCCGCACAGACAGTATTAATATTGCCAGGGTTCAGTATGCACCGCCGCACATACAGTATTAATATCGCCAGGGTTCACTATGCACCGCCAAAGTGACGGTTATTGATATTGCCAGGGTTCAATATGCACCACCGCACAGACAGTATTAATATTACCAGGGTTCTCCTTGCACCGCCGCACAGACAGTATTAATATTGCCAGGGTTCAATATGCACCGCCGCACAGACAGTATTAATATTGCCAGGGTTCACTATGCACCGACGCACAGACAGTATTAATATTGCCAGGGTTCACTTTTTTAATGTCGCACAGACAGTATTAATATTGCCAGGGTTCAATATGCACCGCCGCACAGACAGTTTTAATGTTGCCAAGGTTCAATATGCACCGCCACAGTGACAGTATTAATATTGCCAGGGTTCAATATGCACCGCCACAGTGACAGTATTAATATTGCCAAGGTTCAATATGCACCACCACAGTGACAGTATTAATATTGCCAGGGTTCACTATGCACCGTCACAGTGACAGTATTAATATTGCCATGGTTCACTATGCACCCCACAGTGACAGTATTAATATTGCCAGGATTCAATATGCACCGACTGAGCGACAGTATTACTATTGGCAGGGTTCACTATGCACAAACAGTATTAATATTGCCAGGTTTCAATATGCAACGCCGCACAGACAGTATTGATATTGCCAGGGTGCACTATGCACATACAGTATTACTCTTGCCAGATTTCAATATGCACCGCCGCACAGACAGTAATTATATTGCCAGGGTTCACTATGCACAGACAGTATTTATATTGCCAGGGTTCAATATGCACCGCCACAGTAACCGTATAAATATTGCCAGGGTTCCATATGCACCGCCACAGTAACAGTATTAATATTACCAGGGTTCACTATGCACCGCCGCACAGACAGTATGAATATTGCCTGGGTTCAAAATGCACCGCAAATGTAACAGTATTAATATTGCCAGGGTTCAATATGCACCGCCACAGTGAAAGTATTGATATTGCCAGGTTTCACTATGCACCGCCGCACATACAGTATTAATATTGCCAGGGTTCAATATGTACCGCCACAGTGAAAGTATTAATGTTGCCAGGGTTCACTATGCACCGCAACAGGAACAGTAGTAATATTGCCAGGGTCCAATATGCATCGCCGCACAGACAGTATTAATATTGCCAGGGTTCAGTATGCACCGCCGCACATACAGTATTAATATCGCCAGGGTTCACTATGCACCGCCAAAGTGACGGTTATTGATATTGCCAGGGTTCAATATGCACCACCGCACAGACAGTATTAATATTACCAGGGTTCTCCTTGCACCGCCGCACAGACAGTATTAATATTGCCAGGGTTCAATATGCACCGCCGCACAGACAGTATTAATATTGCCAGGGTTCACTATGCACCGACGCACAGACAGTATTAATATTGCCAGGGTTCACTGTTTTAATGTCGCACAGACAGTATTAATATTGCCAGGGTTCAATATGCACCGCCGCACAGACAGTTTTAATGTTGCCAAGGTTCAATATGCACCGCCACAGTGACAGTATTAATATTGCCAGGGTTCAATATGCACCGCCACAGTGACAGTATTAATATTGCCAAGGTTCAATATGCACCACCACAGTGACAGTATTAATATTGCCAGGGTTCACTATGCACCGTCACAGTGACAGTATTAATATTGCCATGGTTCACTATGCACCCCACAGTGACAGTATTAATATTGCCAGGATTCAATATGCACCGACTGAGCGACAGTATTACTATTGGCAGGGTTCACTATGCACAAACAGTATTAATATTGCCAGGTTTCAATATGCAACGCCGCACAGACAGTATTGATATTGCCAGGGTGCACTATGCACATACAGTATTACTCTTGCCAGATTTCAATATGCACCGCCGCACAGACAGTAATTATATTGCCAGGGTTCACTATGCACAGACAGTATTTATATTGCCAGGGTTCAATATGCACCGCCACAGTAACCGTATAAATATTGCCAGGGTTCCATATGCACCGCCACAGTAACAGTATTAATATTACCAGGGTTCACTATGCACCGCCGCACAGACAGTATTAATATTGCCTGGGTTCAAAATGCACCGCAAATGTAACAGTATTAATATTGCCAGGGTTCAATATGCACCGCCACAGTGAAAGTATTGATATTGCCAGGTTTCACTATGCACCGCCGCACATACAGTATTAATATTGCCAGGGTTCAATATGTACCGCCACAGTGAAAGTATTAATGTTGCCAGGGTTCCCTATGCACCGCAACAGGAACAGTAGTAATATTGCCAGGGTCCAATATGCATCGCCGCACAGACAGTATTAATATTGCCAGGGTTCAGTATGCACCGCCGCACATACAGTATTAATATCGCCAGGGTTCACTATGCACCGCCAAAGTGACGGTTATTGATATTGCCAGGGTTCAATATGCACCACCGCACAGACAGTATTAATATTACCAGGGTTCTCCTTGCACCGCCGCACAGACAGTATTAATATTGCCAGGGTTCAATATGCACCGCCGCACAGACAGTATTAATATTGCCAGGGTTCACTATGCACCGACGCACAGACAGTATTAATATTGCCAGGGTTCACTGTTTTAATGTCGCACAGACAGTATTAATATTGCCAGGGTTCAATATGCACCGCCGCACAGACAGTTTTAATGTTGCCAAGGTTCAATATGCACCGCCACAGTGACAGTATTAATATTGCCAGGGTTCAATATGCACCGCCACAGTGACAGTATTAATATTGCCAAGGTTCAATATGCACCACCACAGTGACAGTATTAATATTGCCAGGGTTCACTATGCACCGTCACAGTGACAGTATTAATATTGCCATGGTTCACTATGCACCCCACAGTGACAGTATTAATATTGCCAGGATTCAATATGCACCGACTGAGCGACAGTATTACTATTGGCAGGGTTCACTATGCACAAACAGTATTAATATTGCCAGGTTTCAATATGCAACGCCGCACAGACAGTATTGATATTGCCAGGGTGCACTATGCACATACAGTATTACTCTTGCCAGATTTCAATATGCACCGCCGCACAGACAGTAATTATATTGCCAGGGTTCACTATGCACAGACAGTATTTATATTGCCAGGGTTCAATATGCACCGCCACAGTAACCGTATAAATATTGCCAGGGTTCCATATGCACCGCCACAGTAACAGTATTAATATTACCAGGGTTCACTATGCACCGCCGCACAGACAGTATTAATATTGCCTGGGTTCAAAATGCACCGCAAATGTAACAGTATTAATATTACCAGGGTTCAATATGCACCGCCACAGTGAAAGTATTGATATTGCCAGGTTTCACTATGCACCGCCGCACATACAGTATTAATATTGCCAGGGTTCAATATGTACCGCCACAGTGAAAGTATTAATGTTGCCAGGGTTCACTATGCACCGCAACAGGAACAGTAGTAATATTGCCAGGGTCCAATATGCATCGCCGCACAGACAGTATTAATATTGCCAGGGTTCAGTATGCACCGCCGCACATACAGTATTAATATCGCCAGGGTTCACTATGCACCGCCAGAGTGACGGTTATTGATATTGCCAGGGTTCAATATGCACCACCGCACAGACAGTATTAATATTACCAGGGTTCTCCTTGCACCGCCGCACAGACAGTATTAATATTGCCAGGGTTCAATATGCACCGCCGCACAGACAGTATTAATATTGCCAGGGTTCACTATGCACCGACGCACAGACAGTATTAATATTGCCAGGGTTCACTGTTTTAATGTCGCACAGACAGTATTAATATTGCCAGGGTTCAATATGCACCGCCGCACAGACAGTTTTAATGTTGCCAAGGTTCAATATGCACCGCCACAGTGACAGTATTAATATTGCCAGGGTTCAATATGCACCGCCACAGTGACAGTATTAATATTGCCAAGGTTCAATATGCACCACCACAGTGACAGTATTAATATTGCCAGGGTTCACTATGCACCGTCACAGTGACAGTATTAATATTGCCATGGTTCACTATGCACCCCACAGTGACAGTATTAATATTGCCAGGATTCAATATGCACCGACTGAGCGACAGTATTACTATTGGCAGGGTTCACTATGCACAAACAGTATTAATATTGCCAGGTTTCAATATGCAACGCCGCACAGACAGTATTGATATTGCCAGGGTGCACTATGCACATACAGTATTACTCTTGCCAGATTTCAATATGCACCGCCGCACAGACAGTAATTATATTGCCAGGGTTCACTATGCACAGACAGTATTAATATTGCCAGGGTTCAATATGCACCGCCACAGTAACCGTATAAATATTGCCAGGGTTCACTATGCACCGCCGCACAGACAGTATTGATATTGACAGGGATCAATATGCACCGCCGCACAGACAGTATTAATATTGCCAGGATTCACTATGCACCGCCACACAGACAGTATTAATATTGCCAGGATTCACTATGCACCGCCACACAGACAGTATAAATATTGCCAGTGTTCAATATGCACCGCCACATTGACAGTATTAATATTGCCAGGGTTCATTCACTATGCACCGCCGCACAGTCAGTATTAATATTGCCAGGGTTCAATATGCACCGCCACAGTAACAGTATTAATATTGCTAGGGTTCAATATGCACCGCCACATTGACAGTATTAATATTTCAAGGTTTCAATATGCACCGCCACATTGAAAGTATTACTATTGCCAGGGTCCAATATGCACCGCAACAGGAACAGTAGTAATATTGCCAGGTTTCAATATGCACCGCCACATTGAAAGTATTAATATTTCCAGGTTTCAATATGCACCGCCGCATTGAAAGTATTAATATTGCTAGGGTTCACTATGCACCGCCGCACAGTCAGTATTAATATTGCCAGGGTACAATATGCACCGCCACAGTAACAGTATTAATACTGCTAGGGTTCAATATGCACCGCCACATTGACAGTATTAATATTTCCAGGGTTCACTATGCACCGCCACAGTGACAGTATTAACATTGCAAGGGTTCAATATGCACCGCCACAGTGACAGTATTAATATTGCCAGGGTTCAATATGCACAGACAGTATTAATATTTTCAGGGTTCACTATGCACTGCCACAGTGACATTATTGATATTGCACTTGTTCAATATGCACCACCACAGTGACAGTATTAATATTGCCAGGGTTCAATATGCACCGCCGCACAGACAGTATTAATATTGCCAGGGTTCACTATGCAACGCCGCACAGACAGTATTAATATTGCCAGGGTTCAATATGCAACGCCACAGTGACAGTATTAATATTGCCAGGGTTCACTATGCACCGCCACAGTGACAGTATTAATATTGCCAGGGTTCACTAAGCACCGCCGCACAGACAGTATTAATATTGCCAGGGTTCAATATGCACCGCCAAGGTGAAAATATTGCTATTGCCAGGGTTCACTATGCACCGCTGCACAAACAGTATTAATATTGCCAGGGTTCACTATGCACCGCCAAAGTTACGGTATGGATATTGCCAGGGTTCAATATGCACCACCGCACAGACAGTATTAATATTGCCAGGGTTCACTATGCACCGCCGCACCGACAGTATTAATATTGCCAGGGTTCACTATGCACCGCCACTGTAACAGTATAAATATTGCCAGGGTTCACTATGCACCGTCACTGTAACAGTATAAATATTGCCAGGGTTCACTATGCACCGCCGCACAGACAGTATTGATATTGCCAGGTATCAATATGCACCGCCGCACAGACAGTATTAATATTGCCAGGATTCACTATGCACCGCCGCACAGACAGTATAAATATTGCCAGGGTTCAAAATGCACCGCCGCACAGTCAGTATTAATATTGCCAGGGTTCCATATGCACCGCCACAGTAACAGTATTAATATTGCTAGGGTTCAATATGCACCGCCACATTGACAGTATTAATATTTCCAGGTTTCAATATGCACCGCCACATTGAAAGTATTACTATTGCCAGGGTCAAATATGCACCGCAACAGGAACAGTAGTAATATTGCCAGGGTCCAATATGCATCGCCGCACAGACAGTATTAATATTGCCAGGGTTCACTATGCACCGCCGCACAGACAGTATTAATATTGCCAGGGTTCAATATGCACCGCCGCACAGACAGTATTAATATTGACAGGGTTCAATATGCACCGCCACAGTGACAGTATTAATATTGCCAAGGTTCAATATGCACCGCCACACTGACAGTATTGATATTGCCAGGGTTCAATATGCATCGCCGCACAGACAGTATTAATATTGCCAGGGTTCAATATGCACCGCCGCACAGACAGTATTAATATTGCCAGGGTTCAATATGCACCGCCGCACAGACAGTATTAATATTGCCAGGGTTCAATATGCACCGCCACAGTGACAGTATTAATATTGCCAGGGTTCACTATGCACCGCCACAGTGACAGTATTAATATTGCCAGGGTTCAATATGCACCGCCACAGTGACAGTATTAATATTGCCAGGATTCAATATGCACCGCCTGAGCGACAGTATTACTATTGCCAGGGTTCACTATGCACAAACAGTATTAATATTGCCAGGTTTTAATATGCAACGCCGCACAGACAGTATTGATATTGCCAGGGTTCACTATGCACATACAGTATTAATATTGCCAGGGTTCAATATGCACCGCCGCACAGACAGTATTAATATTGCCAGGGTTCACTATGCACAGACAGTATTAATATTGCCAGGGTTCAATATGCATCGCAGCAAAGACAGTATTAATATTGCCAGGGTTCACAATGTATCGCCATAGTAACAGTACTAATATTGCCAGGGTTCAATATGCACCTCCGCAAAGAAAGTACTAACATTGCCAGGGTTAACTATGCATCGCCACAGTAACAGTATTAATATTGCCAGGGTTCAATATGCATCGCCACAGTAACAGTATTAATATTGCCAGGGTTAACTATGCACCGCCACATTGACAGTATTAATATTGCCAGGGTTCAATATGCACCTCCGCATAGACAGTATTGATATTGCCAGGGTTCACTATGCCCTGCCACAGTAACAGTATTAATATTGTCAGGGTTCAATATGCACCGCCGCACAGACAATATTGATATTGCCAGGGTTCACTATTCATCACCGTCTAATACTGTCTGTATGGTGGAGTATGATGTAACCTGACAATACTAATACTGTCTGTATGGTGGTGTACGATGTAACCTGACAATACTAATACTGTCTGTATGGTGGTGTATGATGTAACCTGGCAATACTAATACTGTCTGTATGGTGGTGTATGATCTAACCTGGCAATACTAATACTGTCTGTATGGTGGTGTATGATGTAACCTGACAATACTAATACTGTCTGTATGGTGGAGTATGATGTAACCTGGCAATACTAATACTGTATGTATGGTGGTGTATGATGTAACCTGGCAATACTAATACTGTATGTATGGTGGTGTATGATGTAACCTGGCAATACTAATACTGTATGTATGGTGGTGTATGATGTAACTTGGCAATACTAATACTGTATGTATGGTGGTGTATGATGTAACCTGGCAATACTAATACCGTCTGTATGGTGGTGTATGATGTAACCTGGCAATACTAATAATGTCTGTACGGAGGTGTATGATGTAACCTGGCAATACTAATACTGTATGTATGGTGGTGTATGATGTAACCTGGCAATACTAATACTGTCTGTATGGTGGTGTATGATGTAACCTGGCAATACTAATACTGTCTGTATGGTGGAGTATGATGTAACCTGGCAATACTAATACTGTCTGTATGGTGGTGTATGATGTAACATGGCAATACTAATACTGTCTGTATGGTGGTGTATAATGTAACCTGACAATACTAATACTGTCTGTATGGTGGTGTATGATGTAACCTGACAATACTAATACTGTCTGTATGGTGGTGTATAATGTAACCTGACAATACTAATACTGTCTGTATGATGGTGTATGATGTAACCTGGCAATACTAATACTGTCTGTATGATGGTGTATGTTGTAACCTGGCAATACTAATACTGTCTGTATGGTGGTGTATGATGTAACCTGGCAATACTAATACTGTCTGTATGGTGGTGTATAATGTAACCTGGCAATACTAATACTGTCTGTATGGTGGAGTATGATGTAACCTGGCAATACTAATACTGTATGTATGGTGGTGTATGATGTAACCTGGCAATACTAATACTGTCTGTATGGTGGTGTATGATGTAACCTGGCAATACTAATACTGTCTGTATGGTGGAGTATGATGTAACCTGGCAATACTAATACTGTCTGTATGGTGGTGTATGATGTAACATGGCAATACTTATACTGTCTGTATGGTGGTGTATAATGTAACCTGACAATACTAATACTGTCTGTATGGTGGTGTATGATGTAACCTGACAATACTAATACTGTCTGTATGGTGGTGTATAATGTAACCTGGCAATACTAATACTGTCTGTATGATGGTGTATAATGTAACCTGGCAATACTAATACTGTCTGTATGATGGTGTATGATGTAACCTGGGAATACTAATACTGTCTGTATGATGGTGTATGTTGTAACCTGGCAATACTAATACTGTCTGTATGGTGGTGTATGATGTAACCTGGCAATACTAATACTGTCTGTATGGTGGTGTATAATGTAACCTGGCAATACTAATACTGTCTGTATGGTGGAGTATGATGTAACCTGGCAATACTAATACTGTATGTATGGTGGTGTATGATGTAACCTGGCAATACTAATACTGTCTGTATGGTGGTGTATGATGTAACCTGGCAATAATAATACTGTCTGTATGGTGGAGTATGATGTAACCTGGCAATACTAATACTGTCTGTATGGTGGTGTATGATGTAACATGGCAATACTTATACTGTCTGTATGGTGGTGTATAATGTAACCTGACAATACTAATACTGTCTGTATGGTGGTGTATGATGTAACCTGACAATACTAATACTGTCTGTATGGTGGTGTATAATGTAACCTGGCAATACTAATACTGTCTGTATGATGGTGTATAATGTAACCTGGCAATACTAATACTGTCTGTATGATGGTGTATGATGTAACCTGGGAATACTAATACTGTCTGTATGATGGTGTATGATGTAACCTGGCAATACTAATACTGTCTGTATGGTGGTGTATAATGTAACCTGGCAATACTAATACTGTCTGTATGGTGGAGTATGATGTAACCTGGCAATACTAATACTGTCTGTATGGTGGTATATGATGTAACATGGCAATACTAATACTGTCTGTATGGTGGTGTATGATGTAACCTGGCAATACTAATACTGTCTGTATGGTGGTGTATGATGTAACCTGGGAATACTAATACTGTATGTATGGTGGTGTATGATGTAACCTGGCAATACTTATACTGTCTGTATGGTGGTGTATGATGTAACCTGGCAATACTAATACTGTCTGTATGGTGGTGTATGATGTAACCTGGCAATACTAATAATGTATGTATGGTGGTGTATGATGTAACCTGGCAATACTAATACTGTCTGTATGGTGGTGTATGATGTAACCTGGCAATACTAATACTGTCTGTATGGTGGTGTATGATGTAACCTGGCAATACTAATACTGTCTGTATGGTGGTGTATGATGTAACCTGGCAATACTAATACTGTCTGTATGGTGGTGTATGATGTAACCTGGCAATACTTATACTGTCTGTATAATGTAACCTGGCAATACTAATACTGTCTGTACGGAGGTGTATGATGTAACCTGGCAATACTAATACTGTCTGTATGGTGGTATATGATGTAACCTGGCAATACTAATACTGTCTGTATAGAGGTGTATGATGTAACCTGGCAATACTAATACTGTCTGTATGGTGGTGTATGATGTAACCTGGGAATACTAATACTGTATGTATGGTGGTGTATGATGTAACCTGGCAATACTAATACTGTCTGTATGGTGGTGTATGATGTAACCTGGCAATACTAATACTGTATGTATGGTGGTGTATGATGTAACTTGACAATACTAATAATGTATGTATGGTGGTGTATGATGTAACCTGGGAATACTAATACTGTCTGTATGGTGGTGTATGATGTAACCTGGCAATACTAATACTGTATGTATGGTGGTGTATGATGTAACCTGGCAATACTAATACTGTCTGTATGGTGGTGTATGATGTAACCTGGCAATACTAATACTGTCTGTATTGTGGTGTATGATGTAACCTGGCAATACTAATACTGTCTGTATGGTGGTGTATGATGTAACCTGGCAATACTAATACTGTCTGTATGGTGGAGTATGATGTAACCTGGCAATACTAATACTGTCTGTATGGTGGTGTATGATGTAACTTGGCAATACTAATAATGTATGTATGGTGGTGTATGATGTAACCTGGGAATACTAATACTGTCTGTATGGTGGTGTATAATGTAACCTGGCAATACTAATACTGTCTGTATGGTGGTGTATGATGTAACCTGGCAATACTAATACTGTATGTATGGTGGTGTATGATGTAACCTGGCAATACTAATACTGTCTGTATAGAGGTGTATGATGTAACCTGGCAATACTAATACTGTCTGTATGGTGGAGTATGATGTAACCTGGGAATACTAATACTGTCTGTATGGTGGTGTATAATGTAACTTGGCAATACTAATACTGTATGTATGGTGGTGTATGATGTAACCTGGCAATACTAATACTGTCTGTATAGAGGTGTATGATGTAACCTGGCAATACTAATACTGTCTGTATGGTGGAGTATGATGTAACCTGGCAATACTAATACTGTCTGTATGGTGGTGTATGATGTAACCTGACAATACTAATATTGTCTGTATGGTGGATTATGATGTAACCTGGCAATACTAATACTGTATGTATGGTGGTGTATAATGTAACCTGGCAATACTAATACTGTCTGTATGGTGGAGTATGATGTAACCTGGCAATACTAATACTGTCTGTATGGTGGTGTATGATGTAACCTGGCAATACTAATACTGTCTGTATTGTGGTGTATAATGTAACATGGCAATACTAATACTGTCTGTATGGTGGTGTATGGTGTAACCTGACAATACTAATAATGTCTGTATGGTGGTGTATGATGTAACCTGGTAATACTAATACTGTCTGTATGGTGGTGTATGATGTAACCTGACAATACTAATACTGTCTGTATGGTGGTGTATAATGTAACCTAGCAATACTAATACGGTCTGTATGATGTAACCTGGCAATACTAATACTGTCTGTATGGTGGTGTATGATGTAACCTGACAATACTAATACTGTCTGTATGGTGGTGTATAATGTAACCTGGCAATACTAATACTGTCTGTATGGTGGTGTATGATGTAACCTAGCAATACTAATACTGTCTGTATGGTGGTGTATGATGTAACCTGACAATACTAATACTGTCTGTATGGTGGTGTATAATGTAACCTGGCAATACTAATACTCTCTGTATAGAGGTGTATGATGTAACCTAGCAATACTAATACGGTCTGTATGATGTAACTTGGCAATACTAATACTGTCTGTATTGTGGTGTATGATGTAACTTGACAATACTAATACTGTCTGTATGGTGGTATATGATGTAACATGGCAATACTAATACTGTCTGTATGGTGGTGTATGATGTAACCTGACAATACTAATACTGTCTGTATGGTGGTGTATAATGTAACCTGGCAATACTAATACTGTCTGTATGGTGGTGTATGATGTAACCTGGCAATACTAATACTGTCTGTATGGTGGTGTATGATGTAACCTGACAATACTAATACTGTCTGTATGGTGGTGTATAATGTAACCTGGCAATACTAATTCTGTCTGTACGGAGGTGTATGATGTAACCTGGGAATACTAATACTGTCTGTATGGTGGTGTATGATGTAACCTGGCAATACTAATACTGTCTGTATGGTGGTGTATAATGTAACCTGGCAATACTAATTCTGTCTGTACGGAGGTGTATGATGTAATCTGGCAATACTAATACTGTCTGTATGATGTAACCTGGCAATACTAATACTGTCTGTATAATGTAACCTAGACTGGCAACAGTCCTTATGGTTATTTTTCAATGTTACAATTGGGGAGAACTCTAATAGACAAAATATGCATTACTCTGATTATCGTCCTTAGGACTTGACCATATGTTTCGGACACCAGTTGAAATGCAGCATATAATAATAAACATAGAGTCTTGTGCCAGTCTAAATGTAACCTGGCAATACTAATACTGTCTGTATGATGTAACCTGGCAATACTAATACTGTCTGTATGATGGTGTACGATATAACCATTTGCACATTCGTACTATTTGATCTCTGACTGCAATACTCGCTACTCATTTACAAATCACTCCACAACACCTTTTCATAAATATGAACGAATTTGACAAAAGTAAAGGGTAAGATACCAGATGCATGGATTCAGTAGGATATATTCTAAAATGGTCTTCTTTTTAATTAATTAACAGCATATTCGTTACCATTTTATGAAAGGGAAAAAAAGAAACATTTAAAATTAACAATTGAGACCATGATTAAAGGACATATACAAATATATGTAGATCGATCCTGAGCAAAGTTGACGTAAATTGTTGTGACCCTTATTTGCCTACAGCAGGATGAAAGCTAAAGATAAGAGTATTCATTAGGGAGGAGATTTCCACAGACTGATTATAACTTGAAGGTAAGTAGTATTGATTGGGAAAGTGGAGTCTTTTTGCCGCCCTAGAACCTTTTCAGTGAACCTAGATATAGATAAAAACCATTGACCCTTTCACTGATATCCATGTGGATTTAGAAAACGCAGTTTGCAACTTGTCTTTTCAGTGATATCAATGTATATTTGGAAAACGCAGTTTGCAACATTGACATTTCACTGATATCCATGTGGATTTAGAAAACGCAGTTGGCAACATTGACTTTTCAGTGATATCAATGTATATTTGGAAAGCGCAGTTTGCAACATTGACATTTCACTGACATCCATGTGGATTTAGAAAACGCAGTTTGCAACATTGACTTTTCAGTGATATCAATGTATATTTGGAAAACGCAGTTTGCAACATTGACCTTTCACTGATATCAATGTATATTTGGAAAACGCAGTTTGCAACACTGACCTTTCATTGATACCAATGTAGATTTAGAAAACGCTGTTTGCAACAATGACATTTCACTGATATCAATGTATGTTTGGAAAACACAGTTTGACACACTGATACCGATGAAGAGCTAGAAAACTAGAAAACGCAGATTAAGACTAGGACCTGTTATCCAAGTACCGATTTGAATTAAGAAACGCAATACGTTGAACTGTTTTTCTGATATTAATGTAGATTTAGAAAACACAGATTGAAACGTTGTCACCTGTACAAATGTAGATTTTTATAACACAGTATGAAACATTTAGCTTTATCACTGATATCAATGAAGATTAGAAAACGCAGATTGTAACATTGACCATTTTTACTGATACCAATGAAGATTTAGAAAACGCATATTCAAACAATGATACATGAGTACCAATGTAGATTTAGAAAATGCGGATTTAAACAATGACACATGAGTAACGATGTAGATGAGAAAATGCAGATTGGAATGTTGACAGATTTATTCAATTGTAGATTTAGAAAATGCAGATTTAAAAGTTGACACATTTGCACCAATGTAGATTTAGGAAACAAAAAAATGAAACGTTGACACACTAGTACCAATGTAGATTTAGAAAACGCAGATTGAAACGTACAAATGTAGATTTAGAAAACGCAGATTGAAACGGTGACACACTGGTACCAATATAGATTTAGAAAACGCAGATTGAAACGTTGACACACTAGTACCAATATAAATTACTACTATTTCAGCTATAAAATTATCAAAGAAAATCGATCTTATTTTGCAGTTTTATCTCTATTTACTATATAAGGACATGGTAATAGTTGACCCGGATTGGTTTGGTGTATGTACGTTCGTGCGTCCCTGTGTCCGTGAGTCCGTGTGGCCGTCTGTACGAACCTAGTCCGGCACGCATCGTAACCATGCATCCTAGGATTTCCAAGAAACTTGGCATAAACGTTTACCATGATGAGGCGGTGTGTAAAGCACAAGACCCACGCCTGTACCTCAAAGGTCAAGGTCACGCTTATAGGTAAATTATCAAAATGAGTATGTTTGATATGACTGTACCTTGTCCGAGCCGCATCTTTAGGATTTCCAAGTTACTGGGCACACATGTTCACGATGAAGAGTTGAAATGTCGCGCACAAGACCCAGGCATGTACCTTAAAGGTCAATGTCACACTTAGAGGTCAAAGATCAAAATGAGAAACCATGTATCATAGGATTCCCATGTTACTGGGCACACATGTTCACTGTGATGAGGGGATGATGGCAGAAGTGAAAACAAATTTGGCAAAAAAGGAAACTGTTCTCATTTAACCCTTTCCCACTTGTAGACGCGTTTTGACGCATATACAGCAGACAATTTTCGTCATTGCTGTTCTAAAGTTGGATGCTGTGTCAGCTACATTTATTTGTTTGGTAAACTTCTCAATAAGATCTAAACAAAAACTCGCTTTCCTATGTTTTTGTCCACTACACTTCTCTACATAGTTAATGTCCGCTTTCCAAAAGTGGTATTGAAGTACAAAAATGCAAAATAGTCCATTATTCAAAACATATTCAGTTTTAGGATTTATCATTTAATGAGGATACGCACATGTGTCTTTCAATACATGTGTCGGTGTGTATAATTATTTCTATGTTAAAAATGCCTGAATCTTTCATACACAAAGCATACTAAAAATGGTGTAATGGGTCATTGTTTTTTTGACATTTTACAACCACTTTGGTATAGCAGAAGGCCCTTAATTAATTGGTCTGTGTTGCAATTGCATGGAAGATCACAATGTCTGTGACAAAGCCCTTGGAGGGGTCTCTACATGTTTTCTCTGGGCATCTAGTTACTGATATCAATATAGATTTAAAAAACGCTGACTGAAACGTTGCCACACTAGTACAGATGTAAATCAAGAAAAGGAAGTTTAAAACATTGACAATCTTTACTGATATCAATGTATATTTAGAAAAGGCATGCTAAAACATTGATCATACTTACTGGTATCAATGTATATTTAGAAAACGCAGCTTGAAACATTAACCATTTTCACTCATATCAATGTAGATTTAGAAAAGACAGTTTGAAACATTGACCATGTTCACTAGGATATCAATGTATATTTAGATATCGCAGTTTGAAACATTGACCATGTTCACTGAGATATCAATGTATATTTAGAAAACGCAGTTTGAAACATTGACCATGTTCACTGAGATCAATGTAGATTTAGAAAATGCAGTTTGAAACATTGACCATGTTCACTGAGATCAATGTAGATTTAGAAAATTCATTTACAAACATTGAAATGTTCAATGCCCATTTAAAAAGCAGATTTTAACGTTGACTATCTTTATTGATACCGATGTAGATTAAGAAAAAAAGCAGATTGAAACGTTGACACATTAGTACCGATGTAGATTTAGAAAATTGAACTCTTCCATAATTATCAACGTTCTGTACACGTCTGTAGCACACAGATAAGTGTCTTCGAACAGACGATGTTTAGTGACCTTTGCAGCAGACGACCAGACGAAACTATTGTGGAATAAGGAGAATGTCTCACAATGATCAATTTCCCCTATCCCCAAAATATTTTCAAATCATTTGTAATGTTATAATTTCACTTTCGTAAACGTTGCAAGATTTTCACAATACGTCATCATATCATCAAACCTAAATATCATATTAGGTAAATGATTCAAGTATATACTTACTATAATAATCAGCAGCCTTGCTTTTCCCACAATCGGTTTTTATTCAATCTCATTCCAGGGCCTTCTATGGTCGGTGCTATCACGAAACAGACATACCAATTAGAGTCTCGGGCGGCTCCAGTGTTCGAGATGAAAATGACAATACAGCTCTGTGTCCCGAAATATCTCTCTAAAATCTCTAGTATAGCTTATGCTGTGGTGCTAAACAAATCGTCTAACATATGTAGTACAGCTTATGCTGTAGGGTTAAACAAATCGTCTAACATCTGTAGTACAACTTATGCTGTAGGGTTAAACAAATCGTCTAACATCTGTAGTACAACTTATGCTGTAGGGTTAAACAAATCGTCTAACATCTGTAGTACATGTTATGCTGTATGGTTAAACAAATCGTCGAACTAGAGTACCAGCAAGTAAAGGTTTTGGGGTCAAATCAGGTAAAACAAAATGTTAATGAATGAACTTCAAGGAAGCTCTTTTCTGGAGGTCTTTGTCGGACACGATGAAAATAACTGTATGAGTTATTCTCTGGAGGCTTATGTCGGACTCAATGACAATAACTGTATGAGTTATACTCTGAAGGTTTATGTCGGACTCAATGACAATAACTGTATGAGTTATACTCTGGAGGTCTATGTCGGACTCAATGACAATAACTGTATTAGTTATACTCTGGAGGTTAATGTCAGACTCAATGACAATAATTGTTTGAGTTATTTTCTAAAGTTTTATTCCGGTCAAAATGACAATAACTGTATTAGTTATACTCTGGAGGTATATGTCAGACTCAATGACAATAAATGTATGAGTTATACTCTGAAGGTCTTTGTCGGACTCAATGACAATAAATGTATGAATTATACTCTAGAGGTTTATGTTAGACTCAATGACAACAACTGCATGCGTTATACATGAAGGTGGCGTTTATCTAGTTCTCATACAATCTTCATATTGTATTGAACTTGTTTACACAAAATATTTTTCTATTTAGATCAGAGTCACACTAATGCAGCTCTTTATTGCCGTTTCGTTAGCCTAGAAGACTCTAATTTGGGCTTTCCAGTGACACAAACTCCCTTTACATGTGTATAGGCTTATGGTAGTTTAAACTTATTTATTTTACATCGATTGCGAAACAAGCTTTAAGCTTATATTAATAACGTTCGATGTCTGCTTCCTGGAAGCTAAACCAGTACTCGCGCCGTTTGTGTGGAAAAATCCCAAACGCAGAACCCGCTCATCACGGGATTCGAACCCAGGACCTTTGGTACAAGAGGCCGACTCTCTAACTCTGTACCACTGTCTTCCACAAAGTTATGGTACTGTACTTGTATGTTTATTGACGGTAGATCGATTGGTGTGTAACGGTAGATCATGAATCAAATATTGATTGCCATCGTGCTGGCCAGGGAAACATCGACATGAACATATGGAAAACGACGATTGACCAAACAAAGAATAATAACAAACCATTCACGTGTGACGAATGGGTAGTTAATTAAGTCACCTTGGTCAGTAGCTCGGACAAGTCAATCATTATACCGCCATTTTCACTTTAGAAGAAGGCTTTTTATTTTAACCCTTTCCATCATACGACAATTCTGCAGCAGACGACTTTGAACATATTTTTTCAAAAAATAGAAAATCTCAATAATGAAATGGATAACCTATGACTAAAAGTGGAAAACATTGTGGCAAAAGGAAAAATTGCTCGTTTAGGGTTAAGTAGATGTACTATTAAGACCTACAAAATATGTTTTCGTATACAAGGATCAATAAGAAGACTAAAGAAGGATATTGTTGAATTATTAAGTAGATGTATTCGTAGATAACACATCGAGGGCTTGGCGTAAAATGGTTGAAACTAAATTGGGTATTTTTTCTACCAAGGTTAATTACCTCGCCATAAAGTCTTTATAAGCGTTAAATCATGTTTCTTAAACAATGTAAATTTTGGTGCCATTGCTCGTTTTGAGCAATGGCACCTAAATTTGCATTGTTTACAAAGGTGTCAAAATTGCCCCTAAACCAGGGTTTTCAAAATAGGTTTTTTAGTTACAACCGTTTCACGCCAAGCCCTAGAAATGCGAGTTTAATTATAATGATAACAACAAATAATCAAGGAATGTCAGATTATAACAATCGCTTTAACAAGTCAATCATAGTACTGCCATTTGTACTTTCGACGCATGTCTTTTTTATTAATAGTAATATATAGAAAAGTTGTGCTACAATACATCTTGTCATATAAAGGAACGAATTAGAAGTCAAAAGAAGTAAACTAGAGAATGTATAAGTTTTTTTAACTGCTGTAGATCACACGTGTTATAATTACAATACTACTACTACTACTACTACTACTAATAATAATAATAATAATAATAACAACAGTAATACTGATGAATTTGCATAATGGCCATTTGATAAAAAGGCTATTGGATTAAATAGCTTTTTCATAAAAAGAAATGTTTTATTGGCGTCCGTTTAATTGCCCATATGCTGTCTTTGATGTCCCTTTGTAATAACTTCACATAACAATTTGTCCATGCAACTGTCCGTTTTCCCGCATGAATCATGTTCTAATCTTTGAGAAACATCAGATGTGACATGTGATGGCTTGGTGACATGTGATGGCCTGTCAAACATAAGAGGAATCTGCGTTATGAGTGAGGAACCCAGCTGGGAATGAGTAAATGACAATGTGTAGCTTGCTTTACCTTCACAAAACTGACAATGGAAAACGTTTACAAACATTGTGGAAGTTAAAGAAATTCATCCCAATGCCAAAACTCAAAAGAAACTTTCGCTTATATTGTATATATATATATATACACATATGAGCCGCGAGATAACCAACAGTGTGGACTCTGCGTAAAGTATCGACCTGAATCAGCCTAAGCATGCCGCGCAGGCTTACCCGGATAAACACTATTCGCCTCCTCAGGATTTTCTGTTCTAGGAATCATTACTCTATACCTCTATCCCACTGAGACGGAATGTGTCGCGGGACGGCTCGTATAAAGAAAAGAAAGAAGCATTTTATCGTAACATCACGTTTGGCTCATCAGCAGTTTAAATAGCATAATCTTCCGGGATTATAGCAAGGTCACTGTTAGAAGGTCATCGTGGATTCGTGTACATGGATCATTAGAAGGGCATGCGTTATCATACACTTAACCCTTCTCCTCATACGACAATTCTGCAGCAGACGACTTTGAACATATGTTGTCAACAAAATAAAAAAATCTCTATAATTGATTGGATAAACTATAACTAAAAGTGGAAAACATTGTGACAAAAGGAGAAATTGCTCGTTTAGAGCAATTTCTTCTTTTGTCACAATGTTTTTTTAAAAAGCCGTCTGCTGCAGAGGCGTCAGAAAGCGTCTATATGAGGGAAAGGGTTAACAAAACTTTTAACTGTGATGTTGTACATTTGACCCTATTTTGGTCAATATTTGTCTGATCGTGCTGAAACTTTCAAAATATTGAAAAATAAATTTCAAGTCAAGCAAGTCAAACAAATCGAACACAAACAATAGATAAAGGTGAAGGGGTTGAAAAATCTAAAACTGAAATTTGTCGAAATAGATTATCTCGTGGAATGGAGAAAAGTCTAATGGCGCGTGTGTCCATCCTGACTGTTAATAACTGCTTGGAAACGCCCTCTGCATTGACGTGACGTAACGCTGAACATAATTTGGGGGAAATGTTTCGTTGCCAGTTGCCTTGTATTTTTGCATCATTCAGGTTTCGTATCTTGTTAAGATGAACTCCCATTCGTCGTGTAACCTGTAAGTGGTATATGGACACAATTAAATTTATTTTCGACGGGTATTTCAATCATAAGTTCATAACTGATGTTTGCTCTTTCAATATCTTAATTCTTTCTCAGCTTCAAATGTCAGTGTTATAATGTATTTCATCACTCCCTGTTGTATATACTTATAAATTATGTTGTATAATGGGCCGGTGGCCTAAATTGCGAAATAAATATCTTGTATCTTGTATCTTGGTAGCCTACACTCTTTTAACCATTCGTCGTTTAGATTATTAAAACTAAGGGAATGTTGGAACTAACCTCAAATTGGCAGACACCAGCGTTGACAAGTCCAACGGCTATTCCGCTTTGCTCAATTGAAAAGCGCCCAATTTGTGTTTTTTGGGGATGTGCGTAATGTTAGCCATTCCAAATTGACCAGGTGCTAAAGATAAATCGTACCAACCCACAATTTCCCCGTGCATTTGCTATTTGTGTCGATTCTTGGTTTTCGACCCGTTTCTCATAAATATGTTAACCAGGCTCCAATTCCACCAACATTACTTAGCGCTAAGTATTTCTTAAATACTTAAAGGCATATTTCATCATTTTTGTTTTCCTCATAAAAATTGCTTAAAGATTTAATTTCTTTACAAGTAATGTTAGTCAGCAAGGTAACTATTTATATCAACTTGTTATTCACTTAAAAACATCACATCGTTTATGATTTACAAAATATTAGAGAAACAAAAATAACGAAATATGCTTTTAAGTATTTAAGTATTTAAGTATGACTTAACGCTAAGTATTGTTGGTGGAATTGGACCCAGGCGTAAATATCATTATTTAAACTGCCTCAAAAGCCAATATTCAAAATTTCGTGTTAGGATCATGATGAAAAAAAGGTTATACTCAATCAAAATGTGCACGGTTATAATAAGTTTTGTTAAGTGTATAATTCAATAACACTGAATCAAAATTCAGCAAATGTTCAGTAACATAATAGCTAACATAACGGCTATGTGTTCTACAAATAGTTTTATTCGGTAATACAAGGCCTCCCTCCTAAAATACACTATGAATTTACCAAAGAACAAGAAAGTAGTTGTGAAAATGATTATAGTTAACATTACAAAAGTAATCTTACCATGGCGGTTGTTGGTACATATTATATAAATATCATATGGCAGCATGTGTGACATTGATATTGTCAACCCGAGGGCAGAATGTCACCCGAGGCGTAAGCCGAGGGTGACATTCTGTTTCGAGGGTTGACAATATCAATGTCACACATGCTGCCATATGATATTTATTTTATCATACCGAACACAATTAAGTGACGTCACTGCTGTATGCTGTATGCGTCACTGCTGTTTGTGTATAAGGGAGGCAATCACGTCATGATTTAGCTAAAATATTGAAGCAGTTATTTGCCCTTATATGACATTCAAAATATCACTGCGGTCACATGACCTGACAGTCAATTTTTGCTTGGTCACGTGTCAAAAAGGTTAAAAATGTTTCTGATAGTCAAAATATCTCTTTTTCGGGTAATGGGATTTTACCATTGTAGACAAAAGTGAGGTATAATAATAATATATATGCAGGGTCCATACTTTGCTGACTTGATACGAGGAAACACAGTACGAAAATCGATCTTCGTGATGAATGATTGAATGGCGATTCATCTACAATCGGAACTCTTCATCGGCTTAACTCTTTCAGCGCCAAAGGCAATATTAAGGTGTTTACAAGCAAACAATGCAGATTCAGATGAGTCAGCTCGTAACGAGCTGTCTCACCTGAAATCAGCATTGTTTACCTTTTAGTCATTGTCAATGTTTCAAACCTATTATAACATGAGAAATGGAGACACCCGCTTTTGAAAATGGAAGAGTCTACTTTAAACAATTCGGCGCTGAGAGAGTTAACTCATAAACTCGATTTGTCTTAACCATGGGTTGCAAGATTTTGTGAACAAAACAGATCCTGACGAGATGCACCCGAAGGTTGGTTTCACTATGACGCAATTTAAATGAGCGTCACTTTACAAACAAACTAGTCATTTACGCCCAATGCAGATCCAGATCAGCCAGCGATGATCTGACGCTGCTCTACTAATAAGTCATAAAAGGTTTCATGAAACTGCAGTAAAGCAGTAACAATTTGGCATGAATGCACGTTTTCTTTCCCAAGCGTGTAATACTTACGTTAATGTTGGTTCTAACAGAGCACCGTTCAATTAATTATTCCGAAAAAAATACATTTCAATTTGAACCTGTTTACCGCTATGTAACAAAAAGAAATCCCTTAATATGTAATTGTCGTCTAGTACCGGTATCTCGTTATTCCTATAAATGACCTGCACTCCGCGAAACCCAACCGTTCGGCAGGAGCGAAAACAGTGTTGATACCGGTCAACCGGCGTGTTCGCGCAGTCGGATCTGACATTGCAATGTTCGTAAATTAGTCATAAAAGGTTTCAAGGAACTTCTGTAAAGCAGTCTCGATTTTTCCTTGGCATTGCTGCAGGTAGGTCTTTTTCCTCACCACGTGACATAATCACGTTAAGGTTGCAGTTCAATTATTAATTATTAATTTCATAACCCAATGTTAATGTGAACCTGACAACCGCGAGAGCAACATGAAGAACCTCCTCATGTAACTGTCGTCGAATACCGGTTTTTGTTATTTCTATAAATAATAAGTATGGACCCTTTTTTGGTTCAAATGTGAAAAGAGCATTTTTGAGGAACATACATGCTCAGTCAGGCGTTTTGAATACTTTCGCGCCTTCACATGCTCGTACCCATTTGTTCTCGAGTGTGCGATTAAAATGAAATCAGATTACACACAAACCAAAAGAATATTCATATTTAACGCTTACCTTAACGAGCGAGAATTGTATGTCTAATTAATACGCCCTTCGAGCGTTGCGTGTTTTTTTTTTATATCAATTCATTTACATGATTTATTGTGTTAAATAAAAGATCTTTCACGAGATGCAAGTAGGCATAGATTAGGGTGTGCCGTGCTCTTAGTCCGCACTTTTCACCAACGTCACCATAGATAACCTTTTTTGGAGCTAAAGGGTTTTCAAAAAGCAATATGTCTACGCATCAGTGAAGCGTAGTTCATTTGAAGGTAAAAGCATTTTAGTATAAATAACCCTTTCCCACTTACATTAAATCTGTAGCAGACGATTTGAATACATCGGAGCAAACACTTGGGAATTTTCTATTCATGAAAATTAATTTATGAATACAGTGGAAAACATTTAGGGAAAGGAGAAAATGCTCATTATTGAACAGTTTCGTTTTTTGTTTTAATGTATGCAAAAGTCGTCTTATGCAGAGGCGTCAGAAAGCGTCTGTAGGTGGGAAAGGGATAATTTGATGGGGAGAAAGAGCAATATAAAATTATCACTATCACGAACACGCTCCATCGATGGACCGCATGGAGGAAAGACCTTTTATCAGATATATTTTAGGGCATTTGAATAATGAATACCAAATATGGCCGACGGTGAGTCCTTTATATTCGAATTGTTGGATTTGTATGTCTTATGTATAGTTCTGCCCGAACAGAATTCGGAAACGAGGTGGAGAGAGACTTCGGCGGGGGGAATAATAATAGATAATGTGAATTATGTATGTTTATCGTTTTAATTTTGTATAATTTTTATTTCTTCGGGCAACGTGTTCAATCTCGGACAAATATGAACAGTAGTGAGTGGTGTTTTGAATGTTTTGTTAACCCTTTCCAAAGTAGATAAAATCTTCAGCAGGCGACTTTAGAAATACGCAAACACATGGAGAGTCTTTATGAATCAATGTTTAAATAGTGTATATAGTGATGAAAACAATGTGGCAACAGAATAAATTGCTCATCGTTAGCAAGTTCCCCGTTTGCCACTATGTTTTCAAAAGTCGTCTGCTGCACATGTTTTAAAATGCGCGAGCACGTGTGAAAGGGTTGATAAGTAAATGTAGACTCTTCAATACACATACACATTTCGTTATTGGTTACATGTATTAAACAAGGACAGACAACACGACAGTACCAATGCACGTTGTCTTGAACTGTAAAGTTCAATAAAAAGACATTTCGTCGGAGTACATACAGGAAAACCACATTTTGATCATACAAAAAGGTATTTTTTTTTTATTTCGTACATTTCGAATCCGTCTGATTTTGTTTTGTTAATTTATAAAAAAACAAATTCTGATCGACTTCATGTATCCATAAATGTTTGCTGGTTCGCAAATAAACTGATTAAGGTGTCTTTCTTGGATATTTGAATCTGTGGACAATGAAATCGGTGAACAAAGGCAATATTATGTATGTTTACTTCCTGAGATTGCAAGCATATCATGTATTCAATTACTGTTATTATGCCGACGATGATGTTTTGAACGTGGAAACATGTGTGCATGCAACAGGGCTTTCTGTAGAGATAAAAGAGGACATAACAATGATTATATTGCGTTTGTTCGGTTGTTTTGTATTATTCGCTTCCATACCTTTTATTTATTTTGAACCCAGAAATCAATTTATTTTTTTCTACTTCAAATGAAATACATTTTTTCAATTAACACGAAACACAGGAAAACAAGTTCTAACAAAACCAACCGTACGTGATTTTCGCCCAGTGTAAATTCAGACAAATCTGCCCATCCACGCAGCTGATGTTCTTCTGCACTTTTCATTAATTAGTCACATACATTTAAAACAACTGAAAAACATCTGACCAACTGTGAGCATTTGGATCTGATTATATGGATGTATAGGCACATATTCATCTGTAAATATTATAAATATATCAAGGTTGTTTTGCTGTAATATATTCATATATCTTATGCAAACCTAAAATGAGTATTCTGAAAAAAAATCTAACGTGGAACGACTAAATAAATACATATCAACATTCTGTAAGAACATATATTTGTCAAATTGGCAAACCATAAATAACAATACATTTTTGTAATTCGGGTTTCATCTAACCGGTACTGGCTCGGTGGTGAAGTGGTTAAAATGTCCGCATCGACTGGTGTACTGGATAAGGTTACCAGCAGTTACTGGTAATTAACACATGAAATGACACGTGATGACACGTGATCTAACTGAAATACTGTTGAAAGTGGCGTAAAACAGCAAACAAATGTAACATGCTAATGTGAGGTTTAGATATTATACTAGGATTGGATATTTGTGATACGTACACATATTTAAGATGTTGTTTCTGGTTTTACTTTGATATCATTTAGCATTTTAAAAGAAAGTGTTCTGTCCATGTATACTTGGCTGATAAAAGGATATATATAATTATGTTGATTTTTTGGTTTCGGTTTGTTTTATTTTTTGGCGCTTTTAGTTAGAAGATAATTAAATCCATATTTTACTTTTTTTTATATATAAAATGAGCTTCGGTAGAACAGCGCTAATAATTTTAAGAACGTCGATATAACATACAATTGTTTAAAAAGACAATTCTTCTTGAATTATATACATCTTTCAAAAATATAATTAGAAATAAAAAAAAAAAAAAATTACGGTATCTATGGCATCATGCTGCCTTGAAGCCTTTCTACATTTTCAGAAGAATTTACCATTCAGCCTTTAAATATATATTGTCAAGCAACTGGTTGGTCTAGCTAGATAGTAAAAGGCATCCGAAACCTGCGGTGTTAGGAGTATGCATGTATAAAACATATCTGACGATGTGTGGTCTTCAGGACTCCTTTTTGTTTTTATCCATTTCATATTGTTTATAAAGTGAGTAACCCTTTCCCACATGCAACAAATCTGCAGCAGACGATCATGTATCCATAAATAGTGACAATAACCTGAAAAATCTCCATAAAAGATACCTTAATTGTTAAATACAGTTGAAAACAATTGTGGCCAAAGGAGAAATTGCTCATCTGCAGGTGGTACAGGTGGGAAAGGGTTAAGAAACTGTATTAAGGGCTCTGTATCATTTATAGACCTAGTGTACAATATTCGTGTAATGTATTAAGGGCTCTGTATCATTTATAGACCTAGTGTACACTATTCGTGTAATGTATTAAGGACTTTATATCATTAATAGACATAGTGTGCACTATCCGTGTGAATTGCTATGTTCTACTGACAATGTTAAATAACCTGAGCAGTTTTATGAAATGCGCTAAGAAGAAAACACCTTATATACATTATATGTTATACTCTCTAGTACTTATAAATTCTGTATATTTATAGATGTTATATATGCATCAATATCAATGTCATTGTCATTACTACTAGTATAAGTATCTGTGTGTGTGTATATATATATATATTTATGTATATTCAAAATTCAAAATTTTGTTTTATAGTAAGCATATTTTATGAATGTTTTTATTTCTATGGCCTGAAGATAATTTTTAATTCATGTATGGACGGGGAAATTCTTGTGTTAGTCCAAACTCAAATTTGTGTTCTGTTTTAAAAGCTAGATCTGAATAGTTTTGGCCTACACATTTTATATTGAGCGAGTCATTTCTACTGAAGGTTTGATAGATGGACGACAAATGTGTTAATGACGGTCAGTGAGGGATGAGAACGATCACAAACTGATAAATATTTACATAGCAACCGAGTCTTGAAACAACTGGATCTAACTGCATTTGGTGTTCAGTGAAGGTGACGATAAACATGAACATCCGCACAGTCTCACCAGAAACCCCACTTTCTTTATATACATGCAGTATGTACACTGTTACACTAGCTGTGGTCTATACTGTAGTTTATCGAATGTTACAGCACTCAACATTGACAAACTTATTTCTGAACTAACCGTATATAATTACGTGGGTTTATGTTAATGGTATGTTGAAGATTGATGGGGTACATAGTCAATGGGCCGCGCCAATGGAAAACCGACCTGTTTTGAAATTAATGACATTAACAATCAAACTTTCCATTCTTGCACAGTCGGTCTTGCGATCTCCTTTCTCCCGAAATGTCATGGATGTTTGTACAATGAGATCGCCAATAGAGAATGACCTAATTCTGATCTAGATGGACGCTTTTACAATGAAATCACCAACAGAGAATGACCTAATTCTGATCTAGATGGACGTTTGTACAATGAGATCACCAACAGAGAATGACCTAATTCTGATCTAGATGGACGCTTGTACAATGAGATCGTCAACAGAGATTGATCTAATTCTGATCTAGATGGACGCTTGTACAATGAGATCGCCAACAGAGATTGATCTAATTATGATCTAGTTGGACACTTGTACAATGAGACCGCCAACAGAGATTTATATAATTATGATCTAGATGGACGCTTGTACAATGAGATCGCCAACAGAGATTGATCTTATTCTGATCTAGTTGGACGCTTGTACAATGACATCGCCGACAGAGATTGATCTAATTATGATCTAGGTGGACACTTGTACAATGAGATCGCCAACAGAGATTGATCTAATTCTGATCTAGTTGGACGCTTGTACAATGAGATCGCCAACAGAGAATGACCTAATTATGATCTAGATGGACGCTTGTACAATGAGATCGCCAACAGAGATTGAGCTAATTCTGATCTAGATGGACGCTTGTACAATGAGATCGCCAACAGAGAATGACCTAATTCTGATCTAGATGGACGCTTATACAATGAGATCACCATCAGAGATTGATCTAATTCTGATCTAGAAGGACGCTTGTACAATGCGATCGTCAACAGAGATTGATCTTATTCTGATATAGATCTAAGCTGGTCGCATTGTCCACACAGACTCATGAAGATTCCTAAAACAGTATGTCACCGGTAGTCAAGCCGTCCGCCAAGTTGTACATATGTGACCATGAAAACATTTAAAGCTTCTGAAATCAACTTTTCAGAAACGAATTTCGAAACATACTCGCCCATTAAAGAACTTGCGCATTAAGTTAACCTAAAGATTCAGGTGAAAATGATCACCCATTAAAGAACTGGCATATTTAGTTAGTCTAAAATTCATGTGAAAATGATCACCCATTAAAGAACTGGCATATTTAGTTAGTCTAAAGTTCATGTGTAAAATACTCACCCAATAAAGAACTGCCATATTAAGTTAATCTATAGATTCATTTGTAAAATACTCACCCATTAAAGAACTGGCATATTTAGTTAATCTATAAATTCAGGTGTAAAACACTCACCCATTAAAGAACTGCCATATTAAGTTAATCTATAAATTCAGGTGTAAAATACTCACCCATATTTAGTTATTCTATTGATTCATTTGTAAAATACTCACCCATTAAATAACTGGCATATTTCGTTAATCTTTAATTTCAGGTGTAAAGTATTCACCTATTAAAGGACTTACATATTAAGTTAATTGATAGATTCAGGTGTCAAATACTCATCCATTAAAGAACTGCCATATTAAGATAATCGATAGATTCAGTTGTAAAACACTCATCCATCTGATTTATGTATAAAATGCTCACCTATCTGACACTGGCACATCTGTTGTTGAGTCATTAACAAATACAATGCATTTTTTACAACGACAATTCTAGATAAGAACGAACTTATCAAGCCCGTTTTAGTAAATTATGAAAAGTTTATAAACATAGACGTGTTCAATGAGAGCATTTGAATTTGCGTCCACGGTTAGAACGTCCTTCCATGTTCAAAAGTGTTGGTTTCATTTCGTACCACGATCAAGTGTTGGTTTCATTCTGTTCCACGATCAAGGGTTGCTTTAATTTCCTGTCATGGTTCTTCCACAGACAAAAGTCCTTCCATTGTCAAAAGTGTTGGTTTCATTTCGTTCCACGGCCAAGTGTTGGTTTCATTTCGTTCCACGATCAAATGTTGATTTAATTTCCTTCCATGGTTCTTCCACGGTCAAAAATGTTGGATTTCATTTCCTTCCACTGTCAAAAGTGTTGGATTTCATTTCCTTCCACTGTCAAAAGTGTTGATTTCATTCCCTTCCATGGTCCTTCTACTTTCAAAAGTGTTGTTTTTTTAACCATTCAATGGTCAAAAGTGTTGATATTAATTCTTCCCAAGGGCCTTCCATGGTCAAAAGTGTTGATTTCATTTCCTACCACTGTCAAAAGTTTTGATTGTGTTTCCTTCCACTGTCAAAAGTGTTGATTTCAGTTCCTTCCACGGTCAAAAGTGTTGATTTTTTAACCTTCCACTGTCAAAAATGTTGATTTCTTTTCTTCCCAAGGGCCTTCCACTGTAAAAAGTGTTGATTTCGTTTCCTTCCACTGTCAAAAGTGTTGATTTCACTTCCATCCACGATCAAAAGTGTTGATTTTTTAACCTTCCACGGTCAAAATGTTGATTTTATTTCCTTCTACTGTCAAAAGTGTTGATTTTATTTCCTTCTACTGTCAAAAGTGTTGATTTCAGTTCCTTCAAAGGTCAAAAGTGTTGATTTTCTAACTTTCCCCTGTCAAAAATGTAGATTTTCTTTCCTTCCCAAGAGCCTTCCACTGTAAAAAGTGTTGATTTCGTTTCCTTCCACTGTCAAAAGTGTTGATTTCAGTTCCATCCACGGTCAAAAGTGTTGATTTTTTAACCTTCCACGGTCAAAATGTTGATTTTATTTCCTTCTACTGTCAAAAGTGTTGATTTCAGTTCCTTCAAAGGTCAAAAGTGTTGATTTTCTAACTTTCCCCTGTCAAAAATGTAGATTTTCTTTCCTTCCCAAGAGCCTTCCACTGTAAAAAGTGTTGATTTCATTTCCTTCCACGGTCAAAATTGTTGATTTCTTTTAACCTTCCCCGGTCAAAATGTTGATTTTATTTCCTTCTACTGTCAAAAGTGTTGATTTTATAACCTTCCACTATCAAAAGTGTTGATTTCATTTCCTTCTACGGTCAAAATTGTTCATTTCATTTCCTTCCATGGTCAAAAGTGTTCATTTTATTTCCTTTCAAGTTAAAAGGTGTTGATTTCACTACCTTCTACGATCAAAAGTGATAATTTCATTTCCTTCCGAGGTCAAACGTGTTGATTTTATTTCCTTCCTTGGTCAAAAGTGTTGATTTTATTTCCTTCGATGGGCCTTCCACGGTCAAAAGTGTTGATTTCATTACCTTCCTTGGTCAAAAGTGTTGATTTCATTTACTTCGATGGTCAAAAGTGTTGATTTCATTTCATTCGATTGGCCTTCCACGGTCAAAAGCGTTGATTTCATTACCTTCCTTGGTCAAAAGTGTAGATTTCATTACTTTACTTGGTCAAAAGTGTTGATTTCATTTCCTTCGGTGGGCCTTCCACGGTCAAAAGTGTTAATTTCGGTATACCTTCCTTGGTTCTTCCACGGTCACAAGTGTTGATTTCATTTCCTTCCATGGTCAAAAGTGTTGATTTCAATTCCTTCGATTGTCCTTCCAGGCTCAAAACTGTTGATTTCATTTCCTAACAAGGTTAAAATCACTGATTCGTTTCATGGTTGTTTCCATGGTCCTTCCACTGTCATAACAGTTGATTTTATTTCCTTCCATGGTTCTTCCACGGATAATAGTAGTGATGTTATTTTTTGTTTTTAAATGGCCAAAGGCATGTTTTTATGCCGATTGCTAATAAAGTTGAATTGAATTGAATTGAATTATTATTTTTTATCACGGTCAAAAGCGTTGCTTTCATTTAATTTCATTTCATTTCATTTCCCGCATAAAGCGATTCTGAAGCAGACGATTTCCCAGACATAAGGTCACTCTCTATAAATGAAAGTTCTGATTTGAAAACATTGTGGCAAAAGGTAAAAATGCTCATCATGTCATCTTCTTCAAATACATACAAATGAGCATATATGTGGGACAGGATTTGATCTATTCATCCATTTGAAAACAATCTATACTTTCTAAATGTTTGATATGTAAACTCAAATTGATACCGATAAATATTTTAGTTTTTTTGCATTTTCTCATTGATTTATTAACAACACAAACCCGTTGTATTTTGCATGAATTACATTAACGATAATGTTTGTGTTTCTATATAAGGTTAAGAATGAACACCACGTTATTTATTCATTGTCTATGCCACGAATGAAAATAACTGTTGAGTAATCACGTCACAGAAACAAATAAATGTCTCGATCTTAATTAAAGACCAAGTGTATGACATTTGGATCTCACTATCATTTGAGATATACCCAAACACTTAATCTGTACGTGAATAGTGCAATATTAGAAAATGTTACCACACCAAAAATACTTGGCGTATACGTTGATAACAAATTAAACTGGAAAGTGCAAACTGATAGCGTTTGTAAAAAGATGAATAATAAGGTTACATTCCTGAAACATTTTATCTATTCCCTTACACCAGACATGAAGGCGATGTTGTATAATGCTTATATATTACCAATTATAGATTACTGTTGTTCGGTCTGTGGTAGAGGATCTAATTGTCATACGTATAAAGTATTTAGCTTACAAAAGAGAATTGCCAAAATCATACTTAAAAGATCGACAAAAACTCATTCAGTTGAATTTTTCAAAGAATTAAAGTGGCTTAAATTTGCTGATCGATGTAAGTTTCATACAGCTGTCGTTATTTATAAAACTATGAATAATATGGTACCATCATACATGACAGATATGATACATTTTTTCTGAAAATAAAACCCATGAGCTGCGATCAATACCAAATAAGGATCTAGTTTTAAAAGATATACCTCGTACCAATTGTATGAAGAACTCAATCAAAAAGTATAGTAAATCTATATGGAATGATATCTCATGTGACATACGAGCATTGCTTAGCGTTAAAACATATACAAATATATAAAAGGTTTGCTGCAGTCTTGAGTATTACCTATTTAAATGATATATGACTGTTCATTATCATGACAGTGTGTCATATTGAGAATATAAGCTGCTGAGTGTCTGTCGCGAAATTGATAACAAGTTAAATTTTATGTATGCGTGTCTGTATATAGTTATATATGTATGTATGAGGATGTGTATGTGTATGTAAGTATATAGGTATGTATATATGTATATGTAAGTGTTAATATGGGTGTACGTATGTGTGTGTGCACGAATGAATATATAGAGATATATATAAGTTGAAGGCCATATGCTAGACAATATTATTTTCTTTGTGCATCAACATAATCTTAATATGTAACTTTCATTAAATAAAGATATTATTATTATTAATACATGTACAAACAATCAAATGTTCTATTTATTTCATACGTTTACTAAGTGTTAAAACAATAAGACGGGTTTAAGACACAGTTTACAGTGAAACAATTATAATTTGATGATTTTCTCAACCCCTCAAAAAAGACATAAAAACATTCTAATACTGTCAACCGAGCACCGGTCGCTAAGTCGGTAGTGACAATGTCTATCAATATAGGGTTGTGAGTTCAAATCCCGACTCCGTCAACATTCTTTCCGACGTTAGACATAAGTCAATGCAACACGCGTCATCCTTGTTTCATCAAGAACAATCGTGTCTCGTCTATCTCGAAAAGCCAGCGACAAGGAGGGAATAAAACAAAATAATTGAAAAACAAAATCAACATATTTAAGAAGGAATGCGTTATTATTCCTTTCTCATATTTCTTCCACACAATTGCAAGCGACAATTTAAAAATTCACGACAATTTATACATGCACGCCGTCTTCTTTGAAGGTGTGTTAACGTATCAAGAATAAAGTCTTCTTCACTCATAAATGTCATGATTGCATATTAATTACCTAATTACATTATGTGTATACTTTCAGACGGGCTTTGACCTCACACAATAAATGTCATGGTTATTGTCTCGTGTGGACGAATATGTCATTTATTGGTTACAAGAAAGGAGATCCATCAGTTAGTATAAGTAATAGTACCATTACATCGCTCTAGTTATACCGGGAGTTATTCCGGGGTCAACATTCATATATTTAATGCATTTCCAATATTCTGGGGAGGGAGCAAACTGATGTGGAATGTCCCAAAGCGGTAATTCTAAGGTTTGCCAACACAAATGGTTTTGCTCTTGATGCACTGCAGGATGTGATAGATCAAACCCTGTATTATTGTCCTTATCTAGAACTTCATCTGATAAAAGTAAAGCCACACTAATGATATACTGAAATATCACACTCCGAGTGTTTTATATTTTAACATTATGTGTCCGTTTTACTACTTATTGTTGTCGCACGAACAGTGTATATATTTAAGACAATACATTCACAGCATGCAATAGCTCGTCCAAAAACCGAAATCGTCGAGAATGAAATTACTTTATTGTGCATGTGCAACTCTATTTTAGAAGCATTCAAAACAATGTGTTGTTCGTGTAAAGAGTTGTAAATTGTTTGGAAAGAAAGAAACTTGCAACATCTTGTGCTCTCGTACATGTGCAATCATTTACAAGGCTTACTTTATAGCATTCAAACATTAAACGACAAGTCATTATTTCCAGGCTTTAGTTAGATAGAGTTAGTTATACATTGTTTGAAAAATGTTTCCCAGAAACTTCTTGTGAACGTTCAATGACCAAAATTAATAGCTATTTTATGGAAACCCTCTGTTTGATTTGATAATCATAATGAATATATAAATAAATAAATAAGTTACATTTTGATGAGCCATGGCCATTATAGGAATTTTAGTGATATCAACTTCTAAATAATACAAGCAGCTATTTTGACAATATGATCTTCATATTGATTCTGAGGCAAAGAGAACACATTTAATTTCATAGTTTGAAGCTTGTACTTCAAGATAAGATAAGATAAGATAAGATAAGATAAGAAAAGTGTTTATTAACGTGACCTGTGTGAATTTACATACATGAATAAATAACACATTTTATACACATTTTACCACACCCGGCCCATTGGGCCTATAAGTCACCATAAACGATATACATAATATTAACTCATAAAGTCACATGAAATGAGTTATTTACAAATATACAATTATTTGGTAACAGTGTGTGGAATGAGACATTGCACTCAATATGCAATGTCTATTTTCACACTGTATGTTGGCATAGATATTTATATTTATTTCAGCCGTTTAAAGCATCATGATCATTTGTTTACTTCTGCTAGAATGTTGTTTACTATGTTCGATGGTGATACTTTCATCTATAAAATGTTGAATAGTGTTGCCAGATTCTTACCATACGGGAAAGCGGGTTAATAATCACCTTGCTCTCTCTGTGTATAACACTAATGTCAGACCGGTAGTACGACTGAACCATGCAGCAGACGACTTTGAACATATTTTGTCAAAAAACGAAAAATCTCTATAATTGAATGGATAACCTATGACTAAAAGTGAAAAACATTGTGGCAAAAGGAGAAATTGCTCGTTTTGAGCAATTTCTTCTTTTGTCACTATGTTTTCAAAATGCCGTCTGCTGCAGAGGCGTCAGAAAGCGTCTATATGAGGGAAAGGGTTAATATCAGTTTATGTGTTACTCTCGGTATATTTTAACAATGTAATATGAGGTAATAATAGCAACATATATACCTATTGTAGTATAGGAAAATACCAGGTATTAAATCAAAATAGTATAATTAAATTCAAGAAAGAAAAAGAAAAGAAAGAAAGAATACACAAAAAAAGAAAAGAAAAACGACATAAAAAAATACAAAAAATACAAAGATGCGTTAAATCCTGAGGTTAGTACATACGTATAATAAGCCAGGTGGCACGTTAGTTCTTCGAAGAATTTTTTTTGATGAAGTTACAGGTTTTTGTTATTTTTTTCAGGTTATTTTCATTCATTATTTTAACTGAAATACTGTTTGCTTGTTTTCTGTTTCTTCCTTTTGGAACCTGCTGTCAGTGTCCCAAACTAGGATCTGTATTTGCAGCACTGTCTGTGTCCCAAAACTAGGATCTGTATTTGCAGCACTGTCTGTGTCCCAAACTAGGATCTGTATTTGCAGCACTGTCTGTGTCCCAAACTAGGATCTGTATTTGCAGCACTGTCTGTGTCCCAAACTAGGATCTGTATTTGAAGCACTGTCTGTGTCCCAAACTAGGATCTGTATTTGCAGCACTGTCTGTGTCCCAAACTAAGATCTGTATTTGCAGCACTGTCTGTGTCCCAAACTAGGATCTGTATTTTTAGCACTGTCTTTGTGGTTTATCCGTGAGTAACAACAGTAACCTTATTCAAATAAGAAACTTTAGAATTTTGAATTGACATGATGGTGTAATATTATCAAATTGAAGAAGGATAGCAGTATAACTATACTGTACGGTACATTGTTATCATGTGATCGTTATTATTTCCTCTTCATATTTCATAACATTTAGTGCAGTTTTATGTACATCTAAACTAGCACGTTTGTGTCCTTCTTTGATGTATGTAACTTAACACTTTCCCTCATAAAGACGCTTTCTGACGCCTCTGCAGCAGACGGATTTTTGAAAACATAGTAACAAAAGAAGAAATTGCACAAAACGTGCAATTTCTCCTTTTGTCACAATGTTTTCCACTTTTAGTCATAGGTTATCCATTCAATTATAGAGATTTTCCATTATTTGACAAAATATGTCTGCTGCAGAATTGTCGTATGAGGGAAAGGGTTAATATGCTTTATATAATATTGTACTTGTGTATCGTATTGCAAGTATACGTTTATCAATTGTACTTTGCTTGAGACATTTCCAAATTGCCAAGGAAATTTGTTTGTTGACATTAGAAATCAATTACTTCCTAGATACTTTACATGTTGGCCTTCTTTAAACAAATTTATATCTCTTATGAAGAATGATAGGAAAAAGGTAAATTAAATTAGCAACATTTATTAAAGAAGCTTTCAAAATGAGAAAATTGTGTATTGAACAAAATGAATACTTTAAAATGATAGTTATATTGCATGTATATTAATATGTATTGACTACTTTTTGTTATTGTACATGAAGGTATATTGCTATAAATTTGTCTTTGCCATATTTCACTTAAAGTTGTTTTAAATGGCCAAAGGCATGTTTTTATGCCGATTGCTAATAAAGTTGAAAGTTTAAAGTTGTTTAAAAGGGGAAATTAAAATCAACAGCCATTTTTTAAGTCTAATTATTTATACAAATCGTTTTACACAATTCGTGATTAAAAAAAACCAACAACATAATATTAATGATATTCAGGCAATAGTACTTATTACTTAACTAAAACGTCTACATCTACATCAGTACACACTATGGGATATTCAATAAAAAAATGCATGCACATCCGGATTATAGATCTTTATTTTAGTTTGCTATTTTAAGAGAATAATAAATAGCAAATAAAAATGTCGTAATCTTCATGTAAACATGTAACTTGTCAGATATAGAGTGCACAATATCCAAATAAATTAACATGTGATTTAATATGAAAAATTAAATGAACGAGTACAAGTTCTTTTTTTTTCTCTCTTCTTATTGCGCGGGTGCATCAGCACAAATACCTAATAACACATGTGTTATTAGGTCTTTGATCATTACCAGTGCATATATTGGTTGTGTTTAGAACTACCACTAGCGCAATGTGCAATGGGCTTGCGCATGCGCCGTGTTAATCTTCTTGATCGCGCATGCGCCGTATTTTACCGTCAGCTCTCGGATATTTCCGTAGCAGTTCGTCACTAGACTCGTTCTCGTTTATAGTTATTGGTTGAATGATTTAAAATAAAATCTGCACGGTTCCCTTTTCAGAATGATTGTAACTATTGAGTAGATGTACAAATCTACATGTAATTTAAATCTAACAAAAAGATTTTAATAAAATCTACAATGTAGTTTACATCTAACAAAACGATTGTAATAAAATCTACAATGTATTGTATAAATATAACATTAAGATTGAAAAGAAAATCTACAATACAGTTTGCATCTAACAAAAAGATTGTAATAAAATCTCCAATGTATTGTATATATATAACATTGAGATTGAAACAAAATCTACAATGTAGTTTACATATAACAAAAAGATTGTAATAAAATCTACAATGTATTGTATATATATATAACATTAAGATTGAAATAAAATCTACAATGTAATTTACATCTAACAAAAAGATTGAAACAAAGTCTACAATGTATTGTACATATATAACACAAAGATTGAAACAAAATCTACAATGTAATTAACATCTAACAAAAAGGTTGATACAAATTCTTCAATGTAATTTACATCTAAAAAAAAAGATTGAAACAAATTCTTCAATGTAATTTACATCTAACAAAATTATTGTTTGTTAAGGGTAAATATGTTTTTAAGTTATACCACAGATCTGTCGAATTAAATATTCTACCATTTAACCCTTTCCCTCAGATAGACGCTTTCTGACGCATCTGCCACAATGTTTTCCACTTTAAGTCATAGGTTATCCATTCAATTATAGAGAATTTCTATTTTTTGACAAAATACGTTCAAAGTCGTCTGCTGCAGAAATGTTGTATGAGGGAAAGGGTTAACATTAAGCAGGTGTAAATAAATGTACATTTAACCCTAGGTGTGATGAATTCGTTTTTTGCCTGTAGTTGTATTTTTTTTAATCGTTTCGATCAAATAAAACATTAATGTAGAGAATATATTTAAAAACCTATTTGAGCGGTTGTTAGCGATATCCGCTCAACGTTGCTTTGGGCAACATTTCACGTGGTGTCGAGAGAAGCGCATAACCATACGGTAAACGCATAACATCGAGTGACTACTTTCCCACTTATGGACGACGCATACTGACGCATCTGCAGCAGACAACTCTTGAATTGATTGAATTGATTTAATGGGGTTTAACGCCGTTTTCAACAATTTCTCAGTTATATCACGGCGGCCAGTTCACCTACTCATGCATTTCCTGGTTTTCTCACACCAGTACTCCACACAACAATCTTCCCAAGCAAACAACTCTTGAAAAACATTACACCAAAAGAATGAGCAATTTCTCAGTTTGCCACAATGTTTCAAATTCTTTTCAATAATTTTTGCAATTTTTAACGGATAAATCCACATTTCAGTCTACGTGTGGTTGAAGTCGTCTGCTGCAGAATTGTTGTATGTGGGAAAAGGGTTAATTTACTATTCGAAATATAGCGTATTAATAAATGAATGGCGAAACTTTCCTAGGTTTAGTAAAGTATCCTATAATAAAAAATACTTGTATAATGCTACTATTGGGCTTAACCCTTTCCCTCGTACAACAATTCTGCAGCAGACGACTTTAAACATATTTTGTTAAAAAATGGAAAATCTCTATAAATGAATGGATAACCTATGACTAAACGTGGAAAACATTGTGGCAAAAGGAGAAGTCATAGGTTATCCATTCAATAATAGAGATTTTCTATTTTTTGACAAAATATGATCAAGTCACCTGATACATGAAAAATGGTATTGTTCGATTTTGAACATGGAATAGTCATGAAATTAGGCGTTGAATAAGTTCAAACTATTTGGAAAACATTGTGGCACTGAGCGATTTCTCATTTTTCCACAATGTTTTCCACTTTTAGTCATAAGTTATCCATTCAATTATAGAGATTTTCTATTTTTTGACAAAATATGTTCAATGTCGTCTGTTGCAGAATAGTTGTATGAGGGAATGGGTTAAAACGGGTGTATGATGTATGTTCACCTGAAATATGTATTGTTTACATTTTAGTTATGAAAATGGTGTCGTTCGATTTTGAACATGGAATAGTCTACTGCATGAAATTCGGCGCTGAATAAGTTAAAACTATTTGGAAAACATTGTGGCACAGTTATACTGAGCGATTTCTCATTTTGCCGCAATGTTTTAAATTGTATTCAATATGTGTTCTATCATTTATAGAGAGAGACCATAGTTTTTATTAATTATTTTCAAAATCGTCTGCTGCAGATTTGTTGAATGTTGAAAATGGATGAACAGAACGCCGTATGTCAATATGTGAGGCTTACTTCAGCTACAATCGTCTTGCTACTTGTTTTAAGTTACATATCGTATCAAAGGTCCCTGGTTCGACTCCCGTGAAGAGCGGGTCCTGACTTTGGGATTTTTCCACACAAACGGCGCGATTACTGGTCAAGTTTCCAGGAAGCAGACATCGAGCGTGATTAATATAAGCCGTGAAAGCTTGTTTCGCAATCGATGTAAAATAAATAATGTTTAAATTAAATTAAATTAAGTTACATATGAACCCGCCAGCAGCGCATCCATACTATTTCACACACATGTATATACATGTACTATTTATAAAAAGTGTTTTAATCCATCTGTGATTAGTTGGTTAGCATCGTAGAGCCAGAGACAATTTGCACATATGAGCCGTCCAAGGAGAAAAAACCCATCAGTATGGCCTCTGCGTAATGTATCGACCCAGATCAGCCTGCGTATTCCGCGCAGGCTAATCCGGGCCGACACATTCCGCCTCAGGGGGATAGAGGTATAGGTTAATGATTTTTGAAACAGAAAATCCACAGGAGGCGATGAGTGTCTGTTCGAGTTAGCATGCTTAGGCTGATCCGTGTCGATACTCAACACAGAGTCGACACTGTTGGTTTTCTCTCGGGACGATTCATATAGCTAGGTTGATATTAATCTACACTTCGTCTAGACTCGATAAATGAGAGAATACTTACTAAAAAGAGTTGAAAATAGTGTGGCAAAGAATGGTTTCAAAAGTCGTCTGCTGTAGATGCATCAAAATGCGTTTGAACTGGCAAAGATTTTAGATTTCGACTCTCAAATTGGGGTTTAAGCACATAGCAACCGCGTGATATGTTTTATTCCGGAGAAACATTGTAGCATTGGATGTCACACGAAGTAGGTGATATAAATACTTTTATAAAAGTTTTTAAACAAAAACTAATTTACTGTAACACTCAAAATTGGCATGAATCCTTAAATGAATCGAGTAGATGTCATTAATATAAACATTTTAAAACATTATTAAACACAAAACGATATCTTACTATTGAATTACCAGTAAAGTTCAGACTGGCCATGTCACGTTTCCGTTGTTCTAGTCATAAATTAAATGTAGAGATTGGTAGACATAATAAGGTGCCTTTTCAACAACGTGTCTGTTCGTATTGTAATCAATATTATAATTTACAAACTGTCGAGTGTTAATACCATGTATCTTTTGAGTGTGGTCAATTTACAGATATACGTAACCATTATTTACTAAACTGGTATACATTAAATAATAATCTGCAAGGATTCTTTAACATCCTTAACTCATCAGATGAGAATGTAATCAACAGGACAGCCGTTTATGTCAACAATGATTAATTGATCAACATTTTGATGACTTTACTATATTTTAATAAATTCACTATTCAGACATTAAAAACTCCATTTTTGTCACTGTGATGTAACATTTAGAACACAGTAAAGGTTACCTTAGTTTAAAATAGCTAAAGAACTGAATACTGTATATGCTTTTACACATGTATGCATATTGTAATGTACATTTGATTAAGAGGGATGCAACTTGAAACTAACACAACAAGTTTATTGTATATTGTGTATTTTGGGTCGGAGCCTTTTATTACGTTGAATCTTGAAATTACTAATAAATTGTAAACGCGTATAGCCGGTCGTTGTATTTGGTCATAACCATTCCCGTGCTTCTTGTACATCTAAATAATAATAATAATAATAATAATAATAATAATAATAATAATAATAACAACTTTAATAATAATAATAATAACAACTTTATTTAAAAGGATTACATATTTGGTCAAGCCCAATCTCCCATGTGTACCTAAAACATATTAACAGTTTATAAAAGAACATGTATATATACAATATTTACAATATTTACATAAATGATATGTTTGGTGAGCATTATCAAATATAACATTAAGTCAATTAAGTTAGAATGCATAGATTATATCTATACAGTGAATAAAAATAATATGTTCGATCAGTATTGGTAACATACATATTTGTCACGAACAGAATTAATGGTACCCCTCCGTATGTTACCAACAATATCAATACTGTAGAATTGAGTTGCAAAAGTTCAGTCCAGGATGCTACGTTCAAGATTGGTAACAGATGTTAAATTTAAATAACATTCGTTGCATATAGTTAGTTATAAACACAACACAATTCCCCACCGTAAATATCCCCTCTTAAACTAAGAAATGAACCGTCCCGCGAGAAAACCAACTTTATGGCCTCTGCGTAATGTATCGACACAGATCAGCCTGCGCAGTCCGCGCAGACTGATCCGGGCCGACACATTCCGTCTAAGGGGGGTAAAGGTATAGATTAATGATTCCTGAAACAATAAATACGCAGTGTCCACACTGTTTGGTTTTCTCGCGGGATTACTCATTTGTTTTTTAAAGTCTGTACCAGGAACGTAGTCTTATCTACGTCCTAGTCTGTACTGATTGTGGTAAACTGTTCAACAATTTTTCACAGGAGTACGAAAAGGATTTGTTTGAGAAGTCAAGACATGTCTTGGAACATGAAGTTTGTTCTATGTTGAAAATCTTTACCCTTTCTTACATACATACGCCTTATGGCGTCTCTACAGCAGACGACATTTGAAAACTTTGTGACAGAAGGAGAAATTGCTCATAATGATCCCTTTCCCCTTTTGCCCAAATATTTTCAACTGTATTTAAAAAAAAAATGTCCTTTCATTTTATAAAGATTTTTTCCTGTTTTTTGTCTAAATATTTATAAAATCGTCTGGCGCAGATTTGTTGTATGTGGTAAGGGTTAGGTTAGACGACGAACAGAGAAGATCCTGATACGGAAATTGTTAACCCTTTCTCTCATACGACAATTCTGTCAAAACATATTTTGTCAAAAGGTAGAAAATCTATTATTGAATGGATAACCTCTGACTAGAAGCGGAAAATATTGTGGCAAAAGGAGAAATTGCTTGTTTTGAGCAATTTCTTCTGTTGTCACTTTTTTTCCAAAAATCCGTCTGCTGCAGAGGCGTCAGAAAGCGTCTATATGAGAGAAATGGTAAAGAAGATCTCATATACAGAAAAGTTGTCCTACAAAATATGTTTTCATATAAAATTATCAATTAGAAAACAACAGAAGGATACTGTGTAATTTTGAAGTAGATGTTATCTTTTGTCACTTTGTTTTCAAAAAGTTGTCTGCTGCAGAGGCGTCAGAAAGCAAGCGTCTATATGAGGGAAACGGTTAAACTCAGACAATACTTTCTGTACTCAGACAATACTTTCTGTACTCAGATAATACTTTCTGTACTCGGACAACACTTTCTTTACTCAGACAATACTTTCTGTACTCAGACAATACTTTCTGTAATCAGACAACACTTTCTGTACTCAGACAATACTTTCTGTACTCAGACAATACTTTCTGTACTCGGACAACACTTTCTGTACTCAGACAATACTTTCTGTACTCAGACAACACTTTCTGTACTCAGACAACACTTTCTGTACTCAGACAACACTTTCTGTACTCAGACAATACTTTCTGTACTCAGACAATACTTTCTGTACTCAGACAATACTTTCTGTACTCAGACAACACTTTCTGTACTCAGACAATACTTTCTGTACTCAGACAACACTTTCTGTACTCAGACAACACTTTCTGTACTCAGACAATACTTTCTGTACTCAGACAACACTTTCTGTACTCAGACAATACTTTCTGTACTCAGACAACACTTTCTGTACTCAGACAAGACTTTCTGTACTCAGACAATACTTTCTGTACTCAGACAATACTTTCTGTACTCAGACAACACTTTCTGTACTCAGACAATACTTTCTGTACTCAGACAATACTTTCTGTACTCAGACAACACTTTCTGTACTCAGACAATACTTTCTGTACTCAGACAACACTTTCTGTACTCAGATTAGTTGATACTCCTAGTAAGACGTTTAGTCAATTTCGGGAATCACCTTTCCTCCTACAAATGAGATATTACAGCAAACCTTATGAACACAGAGTAATTTTTTATAGTTTTACAACAAGATCAATCTTTGTTGATTCACTTGTTTCAAATTCCATAAGACCTGCTTTCATAGGACGTTGTTAATGTCATCTATCTATTTTTGAAAATAAAAAAAGACAAAGCGAATTACGTAATGGACATTTTCACTTACACACACCGTCTTCATGATTTCTCGTTCAAAGGGTTTTAGGTCAATAAATCATGTTTCAACACTTCCATTTTAACCTTAAAGAGAAACGTTTCACTCATAATTCACAAAGACGATTCCCATCAGGCTGTTGGGTTCGTTTAAAACGATAGACATTGGTGCGAGAGATATAATTAAGATAATCATCCCTGATACAAAACGTCGATAGCGATCATGTACAATATGTTACAAATGATGAATAAAAAACCGGATCCTCGTCAATGGAAACAACGACAGTACACTCGCGATGACTCAAACTCAACAGGAACACAGACATTACGTCGAGATATCGACAGTAAATTCGTGATAATTCAAACTCGATAGTACACAGACATTACGTCGAGATATCGGCAGTAAATTCGCGATAATTCAAACTCGATAGGACACAGACATAACGTCGAGATATCGACAGTAAACTCGTGATAATTCATACACGATAGGACACAGACATCATTACGTCGAGATATCGACAGTAAACTCGCGATGACTCAGACTCGATCAGACACAGATATTACGTCGAGATATCGAGAGTAAACTCGTGATGATCCAAACTCGATAGGTCACAGACATTACGTCGAGATATCGACAGTAAACTCGTGATGATCTAAACTCGATAGGACACAGACATAACGTCGAGATATTGACAGTACACTCGCGATGACTCAAACTCGATAGGACACAGACATAACGTCGAGATATCGACTATAAACTCGCGATAATACAAGATCGATAGGTCACAGACATTACGTCGAGATATCGACAGTAACGATATCGACAGTTAAGATATCGACAGTAAAGCTATCGACAGTAAACTCGCGATAATTCAAACTTGATAGTACACAGACGTTACCTTGAGAACTCGAGGTAATGGAGAGATCGCTTTTATTTTTGCCAGCTTCTTAATTCATCTATAGGAATCCGCTGTGGTCGGGTGGTTAGCGTCGGGGATTTGGAAACCGGGTGTCCCGGGTTCGATCCCCAGTCGCGGCACTACGGTCATGGTGGAGTGCTCTTGGGCAATGCACATTTTCTAGTACTGGTTTGTTTACCCAGGGATCATGAATAAGTGAACTGTCGCCGTGATATAACTGAAATAATGTTGGAAGCGGCGTAAAACCCCAATAAATAAATAAATAAATAATTCATCCATACTTCCGTGTTTATCGTAAATAAAATGGAATCCGCTGTGGTCGAGTGGATAGCGTCGGGGATTTCGAAACCGGGTGTCCCTACGGTCATGGTGGAGTGTCCTTGGGCAAGTCACATTTTCTAGCCTAGTACTGGTTTGTTTACCCAGGGATCATGAATAAGTGAACTGTCGCCGTGATATAACTGAAATAATGTTGAAAGCGGCGTAAAAACCCAATAAATAAATAAATAAATTATCGTAAATAACGTAACCATTGACACATCATGTCAATCAAACAACACGGCGGGAGTTCAGATTACTCATATGTTTTCATAAACAGATCCGTCCATGGAAATAGTTCGATATAAACCGATCAATTCGTGTTATCGAGAGTTCACTGTAATTGGTATAGCCGATTTGGGGTCAATGTTTTATTCGATCGACGTAACTTGATCACATAAGAGGTTACACTTCTAGGTTTTCGCCAGAGGTTACGTCTATGTATCCCCCCGGCTTCTAACCCTTGCCCTCATACGACAAATCTGCTGTAGACCACTTGAAAACAGAAAGGCAATTGTATGGAAAATCTCTATAAATGAAGTATTCATTGAATATTTTTTTCTTTTTCCGACAATCTTTTCAATTGTCGTCTACTGCAGATGCGTCTAAAAATGGGTTCGCAGATGTAAAACGACCCGCTTTTGCTGAATGGATAACCTATGACTAAAAGTGGAAAACATTGTGGCAAAAGGAGAAATTGCTCGTTTTGAGCAGTTTCTTCTTGTGTCACTATGTTTTCAAAAGCCGTCTGCTGCAGAAGCATCAGAAAGCGTCTATATGAGGAAAAAGGATTAACAACATATTGTCTTCTTTGAGAACAACAAAATGAAGTATGCGGAAAACATCTGGACAATTAGAAGCTTTATTTCGAAACAATATTAAGAACATTGTTAGAAAGGAGAACTACGGAAGCGTCAAATGGCATCTGCATCCGTGATAGACTTAATGAATCCGCAATATGTTACAGTGATAACACCGTGTCTCAACTGTTACAATGATGACATCTTGTCTCAACTATGTTATCAGTTGGATCAACATGCATAATCATTTTTTTAAAAATAACGATGCAGCAGACGGTATTTGCAAGCATTCTGCCAAATATAAGAAATAACCATACGTTTTCCATTCCAAACACCAACAAAAATGTAGCGCTTTCACACAGTTGATTTGACCATAGAGGTAGGGAAGCTCTTCGTCCTTTCAAATCATGTTTTTTACCGCCAATATATGACTTCGCAGATATAAATACGAACACAGAAACCCTTTCATATATATTGTTCCAACTCTGACGACATAGCTTTCAGTTGGTAAATTCATGTAAATTGGGTTTTGTTTGGCTGTGAACCCCCTGTTTTAATGTTAATTTGATTTGTTTGGCTGTGAACCCCTTTATTATGTAAATTTGATTTGTTTGGCTTTGAACCCCCTTTTTATGTAAATTTGATTTGCTTTGCTGTGAACCCATTTTTAATGTACATGTTTGTATGTGGTATTGTCTCTGTGGATCGCCTTTTGATCTTTTAATCAAAGTATTTTGGTTGCTTGTGGTTGGGTCTCTGTTAAGAGTAAATGTTAAGAGAAATTGCTTTTTTTTAAAAGAATATTTTCAAAATGATGTATGCTTTGAAGAAAAAAGAAAAATGTAATATCTGTAGAGGAAATTCGGTGGAATAATTATGATACAATGTGGGAAAGGCATAATTTATTTTCGAGAAATGTTTGTTTGTCTAATATAAATGGTTAACGTCGTCAGTTGAAGATTCGTCAAAAATCGTCATTATCAGTCAGCAGTATAGCTTCTTCGTGATAAAAATCGTCTTTATAAGTCAGCAGTATAGCTTCTTCGTGATTAAAATCGTCATTATCAGTCAGCAGTATAGCTTCTTCGTGATAAAAATCGTCTTTATAAGTCAGCAGTATAGCTTCTTCGTGATTAAAATCGTCATTATCAGTCAGCAGTATAGCTTCTTCGTGATAAAAATCGTCTTTATAAGTCAGCAGTATAGCTTCTTCGTGATTAAAATCGTCATTATCAGTCAGCAGCATAGCTTCTTCGTGATAAAAATCGTCTTTATGAGTCAGCAGTATAGCTTCTTCGTGATTAAAATCGTCATTATCAGTCAGCAGTATAGCTTCTTCGTGATAAAAATCGTCTTTATAAGTCAGCAGTATAGCTTCTTCGTGATTAAAATCGTCATTATCAGTCAGCAGTATAGCTTCTTCGTGATAAAAATCGTCATTATCAGTCAGCAGTATAGCTTCTTCGTGATTGAAATCGTCATTATCAGTCAGCAGTATAGCTTCTTCGTGATAAAAATCGTCTTTATAAGTCAGCAGTATAGCTTCTTTGTGATACAAATCGTCATTATCAGTCAGCAGTATAGCTTCTTTGTGATAAAAAAAAAAAATCGTCATTATCAGTCAGCAGTATAGCTTCTTCGTGATAAAAATCGTCTTTATAAGTCAGCAGTATAGCTTCTTCGTGATTAAAATCGTCATTATCAGTCAGCAGTATAGCTTCTTCGTGATAGAAATCCTCATTATTAGTAAGCAGTATAGCTTCTTCGTGATACAAATCGTCATTATCAGTCAGCAGTATAGCTTCTTTGTGATAAAAAAAAAAAAATCGTCTTTATCAGTCAGCAGTATAGCTTCTTCGTGATAGAAATCGTCATTATTAGTAAGCAGTATAGCTTCTTCGTGGTTAAATAAAATATCGTCTTTATAAGTCAGAAGTATAGCTTCTTCGTGATAAAAAACGTCATTATCAGTCAGCAGTATAGCTTCTTCGTGATAAAAATCGTCATTATCAGTCAGCAGTATAGCTTCTTCGTGATACAAATCGTCATTATCAGTCAGCAGTATAGCTTTTTCGTGATAAAAATCGTCATTATCAGTCAGCAGTATAGCTTCTTCGTGATACAAATCGTCATTATCAGTCAGCAGTATAGCTTTTTCGTGATAAAAATCGTCATTATCAGTCAGCAGTATAGCTTCTTCGTGATAAAAATCGTCATTATCAGTCAGCAGTATAGCTTCTTCGTGATAAAAATCGTCATAATCAGTCAGCAGTATAGCTTCTTCGTGATAGAAATCGTCATCATCAGTCAGATATATAGCTTCTTCGTGATAAAAATCGTCATAATCAGTCAGCAGTATAGCTTCTTCGTGATAAAAATCGTCATTATCAGTCAGCAGTATAGCTTCTTCGTGATAAAAATCGTCATTATCAGTCAGCAGTATAGCTTCTTCGTGATAAAAATCGTCATTATCAGTCAGCAGTATAGCTTCTTCGTGATAGAAATCGTCATCATCAGTCAGATTTATAGCTTCTTCGTGATAAAAATCGTCATTATCAGTCAGCAGTATAGCTTCTTCGTGATAAAAATCGTCATTATATGTCAGAAGTATAGCTTCTTCGTGATAAAAGAAATGATTAAACCGCATCTATCGATGTGAGGTTCTTTTGACGCAGTAATTCCAAATAGGTAACATTGGCCTAAAACTAATGGAACTGTAGTTATAGTACTTTGTTCAAAGATGCGTCTAGGACTATATTACCTGTAGACGATCAGTGTATGCTCGTGCGAGACTGTACAGATGCACATCTCGACTGACTCTTCACTGTACGCAGATCTGCATTTCAATCTGAAATCGCTCGACACGGCTCAATGATGTTTTTTTATATACATTTAAGTGAGTTTCATGTCGTTTTGAAGTATGGGAAACAAAAATGTACAAACATTGACTTAATGTGTAATTGGGCAATTTCAAATAATGAGGTTTGTGAATATTTGAGAGTTTGGGTAATCTTGCGAGAAATTTTGGGGACTTTTTTTTTTATTTGTTTCCATGGTAACATCTGTCTCCCATCTCGTGGGCGGTTGGTTACTGTGTACGATTACCTAGCCATTGCATGTATGTACAATTTGTGTATTATTATATATTTACCACTGGCTGTTATTGATGGGTCGCCCAGATGTATGAGTTTTTAAGCGTTGCATATCTTTTTCATTGAAATATCTAGGGGATGTAAGGAGATGTACATTGATTGATCTCTATAAACAACTGCTTTGTTTGTTTAACCCTTTCCCTCATATAGACACTTTCTGACGCCTCTGCAGCAGACGGCTTTTTGAAACATACTTGACAAAAGAAGAAATTGCTCAAAACGAGCAATTCCTCCTTTTGCCACAATGTTTTTCCACATTAAGTCATATGTTATCTATCCATTCAATTATAGAGATTTTTCCATTTTTTTAACAAAATATGTTGAAAGTCGTCTGCTGCAGAATTATCGTATGAGGGAAAGGGTTAATCGTATATTACTATGCACCAAGCATAGGATTTCCTGTAAATATTAATATTCTGCAGCTATACATACATAGCCGACGCATTTTGTCGTGACGTTGTTATACATGTTTTTCGTACACATGTCAATAGTTGGACTGTTCATCCATCAACATAGACACGATCTATACATGTGAGGACAGATCTTGACAAAATGTGACCTCTAGTCAAACTACATGGATATGAGTAGACTGTATGTAATCATAGTCCGGGGTCAGGGGGTCATGTTTCTGTAGACTTGTGGTTCTTCGTTTAAGCCTCCCCCTAATGTGACACATTACAGTTGGCAGAAGTTGCAATATAATTGATTAAAGGAAATGAAATTTAAAAACATAATGTCATGCTAGTCACATTTAACCCTTCCCCCTCATACGACAATTCTGCAGCAGACGACTTCCCCTTTCCCAGAAGCAGACGACCTTTGACAAAAGTTTGGCAACACGGAGAAATTGCGGAAATTAGAAGTTTGTCCCTTGTCAACAATATCCAACATTCTAGTCAATATTTGAAATTGTTCATTTATAGAAACTTCCATTTTTATATCTAGATAATTTTAAAGTCGTCTTTTGCATAACTTTTGGATGTGGGGACGGGTTAACCCTTTCCCTCATACGACAATTCTGCAGCAGACGACTTTGAACATATTTTGTCAAAAGATAGGAAAATCTCTATAATTGAATGGATAACCTATGACTAAAAGTGGAAAACATTGTGTCAAAAGGAGAAATTGCTCGTTTTGAGCAATTATTTCATTTGTCACTATGGTTGTTTTTTAAAAAGCCGTCTGCTGCAGAGGCGTCAGAAAGCGTCTATATGAGGGAAAGGGTTAATTAAATGGGTTGTTTAAAAACATCTTATACGACATGTAAACATTTTAAGCTTACTTGAATTGTTACGCTGTAGAAAACATTGATTTGAATTGTATCTACTTTGCCCACTATGTTTTCAAAATTCGTCTGCTAGAAAGACGTCAAAATAACGTCTGTGTCAAGGAGAGGGTTAAAGTAACATTTGTTCAAATCATGATGTGGGAATATTCTGTAACGCGAACATGACCTTGTCGGAAAAAGTGGAGAAATTGCTCTTTCAAAATAATTTTTATTTGACTTACAATGATGTCAAATGTCGTCGTCAGCAAAGACGTTGACGGGAACGTGGTTTTCAGGAATATATTAGGCATGTACAAATGTCCGAAGTACTTGAACATGTGATTTACTTACATCGGAACTGTATCATGGACAAATGTCCGAAGTACTTAAACATGTGATTTACTTATATCGGAACTGTATCATGTACAAATATCCGAAGTACTTGAACATGTGATTTACTTACATCGGAACTGTATCATGTCAATTGTCCGAAGTACTTGAACATGTGATTTACTTACATCGGAACTGTATCATGTTAAATGTCCGAAATACTTGAACATGTGATTTACTTACATCAGAACTGTATCATATCAATTGTCCGAAGTACTTGCACATGTGAATTACTTACATCGGAACTGTATCATGTCAATTGTCCGAAGTACTTGAACATGTGATTTACTTACATCGGAACTGTATCATGTCAATTGTCCGAAGTACTTGAACATGTGATTTACTTACATCGGAACTGTATCATGTCAATTGTCCGAAGTATTTGAACATGTGATTTACTTACATCGGAACTGTATCATGTCAATTGTCCGAAGTACTTGCACATGTGAATTATTTACATCGGAACTGCATCATGTCAATTGTCCGAAGTACTTGAACATGTGATTTACTTATATCGGAACTGTATCATGTCAATTGTCCGAAGTACTTGCACATGTGATTTACTAACATCGGAACTGTATCATGTCAATTGTCCGAAGTACTTGAACATATGATTTACTTACATCGCAACTGTATCATGTCAAATGTCCGAAGTACTTGAACATGTGATTTACTTTCATCGGAACTGCATCATGTCAATTGTCCGAAGTACTTGAACATGTGATTTACTTTCACCAGAACGGTATCATGTCTATTGCTTAGAATAAGAAAGGAACAAACATGTGTATTAAACCTTTTCCATATCAATCAAATCTGCAGCAGACGAATCCGAACACATGTAGGCCGAAATATGAAAACATCTCGGCAGATTCTATATGAAATTGAAATTATTTAATAGAATTGAAAAGGAGAAATTTGTCATTATGATAAATTTCTCCTTCTACCACACCATTTTTTGAAAAGTAGTCAGTTGCAGATTCATTAAAATTCATTTGAAAGCGTTAACAAAATATAACAGACGTAAACTAGACATTGAAATTGACCATCACATACATTACATGTCAACACAATCACTCTTTTCATAGGCGCGGTCTATCAATTTTCTTCAACTTCCCCAAACCTCCCTCGGGCAGAAAGGATTTGTAAATTAATTGATATCAATTTTAAAATATCGATTACCCCCGGGGTATGTTTTCAAACGAAATACACGGAAGAGTCAACTAAAATTATTTCATATTTCTCTTTCCTTGTCAACGTTTGAAAACAACAACTATAAAGTTCGATGGGTTGGTCACTTCATTGACAGATATCCCCGCTTGGGCATAGGATGGACACTTATCAAATAGTTTTTATTAGTGTTGAAAGAACATAACAGGTATGTAAACAGTAAGAGGTGTTGTTTAAACTCTATTAATTATGATATTTAGTTTACAATTGCTGCATATTTTAATCAAACAAATTTCGATTTGGAAGTAAACACTGATTCTGAAGTAGCTATGTTGACTGTTTCTTATGATAAGTCAGCCGTGTAACCTGAACTTAATCTGCCAGACTTTGTCAGTGGTGTTAGTGTCCAAGCTGGCTGAAAGGTTTACTTCCAGCGCGGAACCAACACCCATGGATTTACCTTTGAACATTTTTATGTTTTGAGTGGAGTGCTTCGAACAGAATTATGATAATAAGATCGAGCCTATTTTCCTGTACAAGAGAACAAATTCACAATTAATGGAAATACCTCGCATCATTACTTCAGTGCATACTTACATGGTGTTTTAAATGTACTTATTTTGTAAAAACACGTGAGGAAAAAATAAATATATCGTCTTTCAACTGTACTTAATTTTGTAAAACACGTGAGGAAAAAAATAAAATATCGCTTTTCATTTTATATTGTTGTGCTTAACCGTATATTTATTTATTTATCATCCATGTACAAACAAAGTCATATACAAACATATACAATGTACAAATAAACCAAGACAAGTATTATACATGCCATTCTAACTAGAATTATAGGAGACTTGCGATATAAGCATATCGCACACAAACATAGCACTTAAAGTATTTACAACATAGAGCCAAGATTCAGCTTCTAATTTGTATGTATATTATATTCTCTATTGGTGTTTATGGTAAAATGCACCATTTCAACTCAATGCAAACAGAACATTGTGTACACCTTGCAAATGACATTAAATATAGGTGGAATGTTTCTTTAATGTAGTGCGACGCGTCGAGCGTTTTGGGGGTGTTTATGTATCGGCGAGTAGTGTCATTCGAGCCATGCGATTTGGCATCTTTAGGTATCTGACCCGAAATAGCATGACGCGTTTAATTAATAAAAGGCTTATAGTCTATGGACGTAGATATTTGTAAAGGTTCGACATGACAAGGAAATTGTCGTATCTAATGTTGTGAGAAATCGTGGCCAGACCCCTTTGCCTATAATAGTATATGATATACCTGTACAATGTATAATGTTAAATAATTGTTTATGGCATTAAAATATGTTTAAAACACTATGACAAGAGAAAAGGGACTCCATCACAACTTGGGTGTCATAGAAAACCCTTTTCCGGTTTCTGGCCAAACGTATAGAGGAACCTTAACCGATAAACAATTGTATTAACAATACAAGCCAAATCATACACGCTAACCGTAAACGCTCACGTGGTGTTCTTACTTCTGTACAGAAATAATGACGCCATTCACAAGTTTGACATAATGCAGTGGATTCGTCTTTATGATCGGTGCACGACATTTTTTTTCATATCTGGACAAATGTAAAAATGTTTCGCCTTTAATCCCCCTGCTAGTTTGTATTCATCACATATGTGGTACTACTCGTATATCAATTCATAATGTTTCTTAATGACACTTGAGTAGATTAATTCACACTTAACCCTATATGTTCTTTAACCCTTTCCCTCATATAGACGCTTTCTGACGCCTCTGCAGCAGACGGCTTTTTGAAAACATTGTGACAAAAGAAGAAATTGCTCAAAACGAGCAATTTCTCCTTTTGCCACAATGTTTTCCACTTTTAATCATAGGTTATTCATTCAATTATAGAGGTTTTCAAATTTTTGACAAAATATGTTCAAAGTCGTCTGCTGCAGAATTGTTGCTTTTTCTGGTGAACATCCAGTACATGTATTTCTATCCTTAACTCTTCGTGTTTGTCACTCAAGAAATGAAATCGTTACAATGTGACTCGCATCACTCGATTAAAATGAATTTAATAAACATGTATTTGGTTAATGAAATATCTCAATCACGATGCACGAATTTCAGCACGAGTATTTGTAATGTATTTGGACAAGGGTTTTCGATATGAAATTTTGACACGACTATTGCCCAAAGAAGTCTTTATAATACCCATTGTCTAGAACCACTTACATTGTCGTAAAAGGAGATATTGCTTGTTGGGGGTCTTAAAGCAAAATTCTCGTTTTTTGACAATGTTTTCAAAAAGCTGTCTACAGCAAATGCGTCAAATCTCTACAATACATGTATCCAAGGTTTGTTATAGGTTTGTGTATAGTTTTAATGTTAATCCGGGGAAATCCGGGAAAATCCGGGACTGTATGTAGAAGACCTTCGTGTCTTTTTGTACGATTTTATTAGAAAGTCCCACATATGTGTGACATGGCTCGTTGGTGATGGAATCTGCACTCACTAACCCGTTTCAACATATCACAAATCTGCACCAGACAACTTTGAAAAGTCCTATGAAAAAATATGGAAATTTCCATAAATGAGGGGAAAATACTGAACAAAGTTGAAAGCATTGCGGCAAAAGGAGAAATTGCTCATCTTGAGCAATTTCTCCTTTTGTCACAATGTTTTCAAAAAGTCGTCTGCTTCAGAAGCGTCAAAAAGTACCTATAAGTGGGAAAGGGTTAAGAAATATAGCAGAACGCGAGTAAATAATTGAAATATTTATTAGATGAGAAATTAAAATTAAAGTCTGATACACATTATAATCTTTGCCATCGTTCAAAATTGACGCCAAGTATACATATTTATTTCAACGAATGAGTGATACATTGCTTTTTGCGTCCTTCAAAACTTTCTGACTCAAGGTCAATTTCAAAATCGTTTATTGACATATAAACATATTTGTGTTGCCAGTAACATAATACATATATACATAAACATGTGGCGGATTTTCAAGATAATCAGAAACAGAATTATGGAGAAAAACATGAAAATATACAAACATCGCGGAATATATCAGCATACAATTTGTTAACGGTTGGCAAGGTATAACAATTTACCTAGGTTAGACAGAGACATATAAACGTGTTTTATGTCTCTGTTTAACCAGGGACACTATAATCTTATGAACGTTTTCTTTGATTCAGACTCAAACAGACTTTTATATTTAAGCAGGGACGTAGATATCTACGTCCCTGCTTAAAGTATGTTTGGTCAAGTGTAGTAACATTTAGGTATGTAAAAAATCCCGTTAGCTCAGTCGGTAACGACGCGGGTTGTCAATCCAGGGGTTGTGAGTTCGATCCCCAACAGTCCTTCCGATGTTTGACAAAATTCACAGTGACAAGCGTCATTCGTCATTTACTAACAGTCTATGTGGAAAAGCAGCCAGTTCCTTGGAGAGAATGTTGAGTGGGCTACTGGTGTGAGAAAACCAGGAAACATATGAGTAGGTGTACTAGCCGCCGTGTTATGACCGAAAATTGTTGAAAACGGCGTTAGACATAAATCAATCAATCAATCAAAACTCACCTACTAAACACTGTAGATTAAGCTCGTATTTTTCTATAGAGAAAAAATGTATTGGCGGGAAAATATCTGCTCCAGACGACACAATCTCAAAATTTGCATAACGACGGAGACAAGCTAATCTGATTGGCTACAAGCTCTGTGCGATGACGAGATGTATCAACCCACTGAATATTTGTATTTTGCCTTCCGTCTCAAGCTCCGCCTCTTTTCTTTCAACGCGCTCAATAGTGGCTTTATTTACTTTTATACAATGCATCGAAAAGTTTCTCCGTTGACCAATCTGAATTGCAGAAGTGAACCGTATCCCAGAAAATAGGTTTTTAATGCAAATAATATGAATCTTACTGATTTAAATGGCTGATTTTTTAAATGTGTATTTCTTGTAATATGTTTACATGAATATAAACATTAAATACACATAGCATTTTTCTAGATATAGGCTACATGTTGTTGAGGTTGATTCTTCTTGACGCTACTCTGAAATTGTTATCATAACAACAAGTTATTCCTGTTTTTGAATTCACCAATTACCCGAATTAAAGATTAACCTAAATTGAACATTACAGAAGAAACCCCGAAAAATGCATTGTGCAAAAGCTGGAAATTTCTTGTTATACATGTATAAGCAATTTCTCTTTTAAAACGCTGTTGTGAAATGTCCCATTTTTCAATTATCTTTTCTAATCTTAGACCAGATTATGATTTCAAACACATATCTTTTTCCAGTCCGAATTATTGATTTTGAAAGATTAAGAAATACGATGAACTGGTAGACATTGTTTTTTGAATTCGTTAATGAAGGCTCTAGGTCGAATTTCC